>LR990643.1:30510709-30873209 GCA_905147715.2 Xestia xanthographa
GCCATATTTGGAACTACAACCAATGGCTCAAACGCGCTATAAGAAAAACAACCGCTAAAACGTGTTGATAACGGGTAGAAGACGCGCTGATCAACAACCCGCGTCGTCAGCGCATAAAAAAAACTTGGTGTGCAAAGGCTCTTGAACATAAACTCTTACAACATGCATAAACGTCAGTTTTTCCTGCATTATCAAATGTTACGGAAACCAAGAAGACATATTTCCCTCCATAAAATATTATCTAAAAATAGCCCTGTAGATATTCCGCGGCTTATTTGCTTCACACACAATATCATTCTTAACGCATCAACTGTGCCCTACTTAGAACATTTTTTGTGCGTACCTCAAAGGATTACCAACTTTATATCTTCGCGTTACGGTTTATTGTGATTTCTTTGTTTATTACTAACACACAGCTTGGTGATAAATGAAACTTTTCTGGTGAAAGACAAATTTTGTTCCGTGTCTTCGCATCGTTAGCCAAGATTTGGGTTCGACCGGTTTTGTCTTGGACCTTTGATAGGAAAGTTGAGGGCTTCTGTCAATAATATCCGTTATTGTCAGTGAAGTATCGATATTGACATAAGGATCGTGAGGTTTTGGGTACGAAATAGGATACGGATTGTTGACCTTTCTTTAGGAAAGTAAAATTGAAAATATTTCGTGGAAATTTCCAATTGTTTTGTATTGTTGTCTCGTGTATTGTGGGATCTTTCTGCTGTTTTCTGATCGGTTGGAATTCAAAGGTTGATATTGAGTATGTAGATGTAGCCATAAAGCTCGTTTTATTTTTAAAAATGTGTATGAAAAAATGTGTGTGATATATATTGTAATGAGACATGAATGGAACACATGTGAAAATTAGAAAAACGACTACATAACTGACATTTAATTTTCGATAAATCCGTATAAAAAAGTAGTCAAATCGTCTACAGTTGTGTGGAGGATCGCAGTCGCTCCATGTAAAATACTGGTATTCAGCTGCATCCGGTTAGACTGTAAGCCGACCGCAACTTAACTGGGAAAAGGCTAAGCAGATAATGATGAGCTTTAACCAGTTTAATGAGCACATCGAAAGTTTTATCCTCGTGCCGATCCGGTGAGCATAAGTCGCACATTAAGTCGTAACACTTCGAACTGACCAATGTCATTAGTCTAGGGGCCGCCTCCACGAGCGAGAAAATCGCGGCGATTCAACGTATTGCTATACCAAAATATTGCCGCGATTCTCTCGCTCGTGGAGACGGCCCAAAAGAGAGTGTATAGAAAAACGTGGCAAGGACGATAATATCGCCGCGATTCTCTCGCTTGTGGAGGCAGCCCCTAAGCCACCTAGCCATTGTCATCGATGTCGTTCCCAATTTAGGATTCTGACGTGGAAAATTAATCTATCTATTTGATCTATCTATAACTCACAGAAACACGCACGAAAAATACGTAATAATGAAAATTTAACCATTTTCTCGTCGTCAACGTTAAATTTCTGGCAGCAAAACAAGCAAGGATTTATAATCTAAGTTAATAGACATACATCTACAATTTTGTGAAACAAACTTATGTATGTTTTTAATAAATTATCAGTGGGTAATAAGTCTTATGATATCTACATTATCTGTGGTCCAGGGTTTAATGTGATGCAACCTTTTTTTCTTCCGAATTTAAATTAAACAAATAATCAAAGTACAGAATAATAAATCGGAATTTACAATAAAAGCATGGCCATTTAAATACGGCTGATTTTAGCTACAAAATGGTATAAGATCATATTAAAAATGCTGTCATCGTTTCCACGTATCCATCAGCATTAACCTTAACAATGGGCCGTCGAATGTCCCCCACATTATTGCTAGTGACATACAACGACCCTTAGGACATTTTTCACCGAAAATTCGAGGAAAATTACAATAGTCTCTCGAAAAGAACGGACCTAGTGAGAGGTCAGTGATAATCGACAAAATTCATTTTTAATCGTACAATATTTTGTTTCAAAATTCGAACGCATTTTTTTCATCTTTGGCAACTGAGCCGATGTCGACTATTGTGCCAGTGTCAATTCGAAAGTTATTCAAATTCGAAGTTTGAAATTGCTGTCAACTTAAACAAGGTTTGCAGCAAAACGACTCGTGTTTATAATGCCGAGAAACTGTTGTAAAAGTTTGACAAGTTACAAATTGTTGTTTCGAAATATTTCAATGATAATAATAAAATACTTGACAGAATTTACAAGATTTATGAAATTTCTTCAACACGCGATTTTGTTTAGCTGAGCGACGTATTTCAAGAGAACAACTAACCAACTTAGCTACTAACAGTTTGTTATAGTTTATTATATTTATTTCTCCGAAGTTATAGGATTTACAACAGTAAATTGAAGGTGATAATATCAGACTCTATAACCAGGTGAATATTTGTTCGGGTTTATGTTAAATTCAAACTCAAACTCAAATCATTTATTTCAATTAGATTGTTAAGGCACTTTTGAATGTCAATAGAACAAAAAAAAAGCAAAGCTACAATCACAGGCACAAGGCATAATAACTTGAGAAAGTACTGTAGTTGCCCATTCCCTAGCGTAGATCTCTATGGAGAAGAACGGGCAAGAAACTCCATGGACACTCCTTTCAATCAAAATATTGTTACAAAATCTTGGTTACATCATTCATGTTGAGATTATACATATACGTAATTATGTGTGAGAACGATAAAGAAAGACGTGCACATTAAGAGCGTCCAGAGTAAAATATTAAATTAACAATTTAAAATTAAAGTATGAACCTTGGCAGCTAAGAGATGACCATTCCCGACTGACAGCGCCCGTTCACGAACATGACGCATGGATCAGCGTCATTCAACTCAACCATAATGAAGGGAACTTGTGTGTTAGTCTAGTCTCGTTGGCTACACTGACAACGAAGCGGTCGCAACACATCTGCTCAGGTTCAATTGAAACAAACAACAGCAACAACAACAACAGCAGCAACATTTTTGAGTTTCAGTCTCCATCACCATTATTCGAATATTTCGAATATCTCGAATAATCGGTTAGGTTAAGAAAACCTTAGTGTCCCAGCTCTAGTCGGCAAACAGATTTATTGAGTTGTCCCACGCTCGTACTTGTTACCTCTAGAGCAAGGGATTTTCCACTCTAGCAGTTATTGTGAGAAAAAAACCTCGTATGAAAGTATTGTTAGATGAGGGGTCGAGATTTACAGGTGCGGCCACACATCGCCTTTTATGGCACTTTATGTAATGTATTGAAAGTAATGGCGTTAGTTTGCGAAGGTTTTTTTTACTGTTGGGAAAAAAGTTATAAGGGGTTTTTTTCTATTTTAATTATTCATTTTGGAGAAATAAGTGGTAAAAATGATTCTTATAGTCCATTTTTCTTGAAAGACGCCCGAGTCTTATGTTACGAGGGCGATATTTGCGTTTAGTCTACATTTGACAGATTCTACTTATGACATCATATTCTACATTTGACAGATTCTACAATCGACAGATTCTATATTTGACAGATTCTACAACCGACAGCTTCTATGTTTGACAGATTTTGAATAAGTTATTAATTAACAGGCAACAATCATTTTGATCATATTTATTTTAGTATTATTTTGTAACACCTCTCCGCAGCTAAGCGCGCGGATTGCAAATCCCCCAAGCGCTCACATGCAAAAATTTTTGCAAGTTTTCAAAACATTTTCTGCCCGATCCGATAAAAACACCTGTAGCTCAAAAACTACAAGTCCTAGAGCAATTTCAAAAATACTGTTGTCAAGCTGATTAGATAAGGAATCTATTTATCTAGAAATCAAAATGAAATACTTTAATTATATACTCCAAGTCATAATGTATAGCAAAAAATAGTTACAAAAACTGATATTTCGCTAGAAATATCAGTTTTCTATTAGTTTTTTATCCATTTTAACATTAAAGAAATAAACTAGACTATATTTCCTTTCCAACAAGACCACAATCTCATTTATAGCTCAATAGCATCATATTTAAATATACTTATGAAACTAGATACTCACTGTTTGTTTACATCTGGGAACTAATTTTTGCCAGCCGGTGTTGGATGAAAAAACACACAAACCCACATGTTTTTTGGTGTAGATAGTTGAACAATCTAATCACCTCACTAATTAAGCACTGTTTTTCCCATTTCACACACGTTTTAGTCACTAAATCACGTATTTCTTCACACTACACAATCACTATAGGTACATATAATAACTACTTTTTCACGGGCGAAATATTGCAACTTCGAGATTCCAAAACGAATTTACGTTGACAAAATAATAAAGCACGGTTCACAAGGATAATTTTGATATATAATAGTATCAGCTACCATTAAAAATACCAGAGTTATCACGACATTTGCTGCGCAGGTAAATTCGAGTGTTCACCGTCTGCCAAATGAAAGTTTTTTTTTTTTTCGGCAAATTGTCTATGGAGTAGTGTTGCGATGTTCGATTTTATTATTGAGGAATTTAGTAACGAATTGAACACAGAGGTATAAGCTCTAGAGGAGACAGTTTTAGACGGTTTTTAATGCAGTTTTTTAGGAGGCGGGTGCGCGCCATACAAATGTAACAGATAGCTATCAAGTGTAATGCAGCCATACCGCAAATGTATCAGATAGCGCCGGAGTGGAATAGTTACATAGGTATTTATACAAATAAATTTAAAAAAAAACGAAAATTTATGCTTATTTGTATTAAAAAAAAAGAGAAAAAGTATGGATAAGAAATAAAATTACAGGAACAGTTGGATTTGAATTATTTTCTTAAAAACTGATACTTATTTGTAATTAAAAAAAGAAAGGAAAAATTTTAAAAATCACATTGAAAGAAAAAAACGAAAAGTTATACTTATTTGTAATAAAAAAAAAGAGAAAAAGTATGGATAAGATATAAAAGTACAGGAACAGTTGTGTTTTAATCTAAGTAACAATATTTAAAAATCTCATTGAAAAAAAAAATATCGAAAAATGATACTTATGTTATAAAAAAAATAAAAATAAGGAAAAAAAATAAAAATTACAGGAATAGTAGGATATGAATTAAAAAAAAACGAAAAATGATACTTATTCCTAATAAAAAAAAGAAAAATAAGGAAAAACATAAAAATTACAGGAACAGGATATATGAATTATTTATTTTAAAAAAAAAACGAAAAATTATACTTAAGTTATACAAAAATCAAAATTACAGGAACAGTTGGATATATGAATTATTATTTTCTTAAAAAAAAAAAAACGAAAAAAATATACTTACCTATTTGTTATAAAAAAAAAAGAAAAAAGTAAAGATAAATATAAAAATTACAGGAGCCGTAAGTTGTATACGTATACGTATAAATTATTTTCTTAAAAAAACGAAAAGTGCTACTTATTTGTTATAAAAAAAAAAGAAAAAAATACAGGAATAGTTGGATATGAATTATTATTACTACACACATCAACACGGTCTAGGGATATTTCATACTCAATTAAATAACTCGAAAAGTACTGGCCGCATTGGAATCTTTTATACACCGATTTGTTTGTAATTTATCTCAGACTAATTCCAAATTCAAATTTTTGAAAATTCTTTTGTTTCGGTGGCATAAAAATGTCTTGATGTATAGGAGAGGGAATTTTCATTTGTGCGAAATTTAGAAAACAATACGAATTACGTTTAGTTACAGTTTTTTTTTCATTTTTAAACGAAAGATAAAGTTAAAATTGAGGTATTGTAGCCATGCAACGCCGACATTTGACGAGGGCGGAGATGTTACGAGCTGTGGGAATGCTGGAAGCTGGATCTGTTCAGCGTAATGTTGCTGAGGCCATAGGGACCCATCAAAATGTAATTTCAAGATTGTGGACACGCTATCGTGCCACAGGTGAAGTAGCGGAGAGGCACCGGGGGCCAAGTCGCATCACTACCCCCAGACAAGACCGATTTTTGCAAATTACTGCGCGAGCACAACCAAATGCAACGGCGACTCAATTGGTCCAAAGGCTGCGAGTGGAACACCAAGTGCTTGTGAGTGACCAAACTGTAAGAAGGCGACTGCATGAAAGCAATCTACGCTCTCGTAGACCACTCCGGGTCCCACCTTTACGGAGAGGCAATCGTGGTCGACGATTAGAATGGGTTCGGAACCACGTGGACTGGGGCCGTGACCAATGGTCCAATGTGCTGTTCACGGATGAATCCAGGTTCGGCTTCCATCCAGATTCACGAAGGACGCGTGTTTGGCGAGTTCCTGGACGATGGAGTCGTCTCCAGAACCCTCAGGAAGTTCACCCATACCAAGGAGGAACAATTATGGTTTGGGCAGGAATTCGTCTTGGAGGACGGACGGATCCCGTTTGGGTGCGGGGCAATATGACGGCAGAACGATACGTCCAACAGGTGCTGGGGCCCGTAATCTTGCCCCACAGAACACAAATGGGGCAAGATTTCCTGCTCATGCACGACAATGCCCGGGCACACACGGCGAGAACGGTAGCAGCTTGGTTACATACACATAATGTTAGGGCCTTAGACTGGCCTGCTCAATCGCCAGATCTAAATCCCATTGAGCATGCGTGGGATATGCTGCAAAGAAGAGCTCTGAAGGAAGTTCCTGAAAATCTGGCTACAGAAGATCAACTTTTTGCGCACCTCAGAAGGACATGGGACAATATTCCGCAGCAAGACATTGACAACCTTGTTCTGAGCATGCTGAATCGTTGCCGATGTGTTATGAACATCATGGGCGCTTTCTCAGACTACTAACTTCAAGTTTATAAACACAAATTAAATGATTTTTCTATTTTTTTCAGTTTTTACTCACAAATTAAAAGTTCATTCATATACGGTTTCCGTCTATGCTTCATTTTTTTTCCATTAAATCCTGAAATTTTAATCTATACCTTAACCATTATTAAAAAATGGTAGAATATTAAATAACGTATCTTTTAAATATATACATGTCGCCGCAAGAGGCTCTATCTGCTAAGATTTAATATAATTATTAACACTCATAATTCTATTCCATGAACCTGCCATCTCTGCTTCGTGGTACAGTTATTACATCACTTGACAAATGAGTTAAGCGCCATCTATTGGCGTAACTAGCACTTAGATAGTTCGTGGTTTCAAATAGTAATTAAACAAAAGTCTAGCTAAAGACTCAGTAAGTCTTTAGCTAAATCTATAGTTAAAATTATGATAAGCAAGTATTTTATGACATTGGATTTATAATTATTATTGTTCATTTTGACACAAGATTTTTATGAGGCAACACTACAGGCCGAATACGATTTGATCAATAAATCAATTAATAATTTGAAACTACAATTAAATCAGATTATCTAACTAAATTACAAACTAAAAAGTAACAAGATTATTTTACAGAACAATTTATTAGTGAAAGACTTCGTAGGTGTTCTTTGTACTAAATACTTTGATTTGCCGGAAATGGTTTTAAAAGATTGAATATTGTTGTAAAAAGTATTGAAGCGACTAATTAGCTTTAACTTAATAAAATCTTTGCATTTGTGAATATTGGTATTGTTTAATTATTAAAATGATTAATTATGAATTACTCTAGTATTGTTTGTAAGTTTTAATGAACTTATTATGTAATGAGTTACCTGTACTGTGTGGAGGACTTCCGCCCACACAGAAGAATGGACGCTTGAGCAACGGGCAGTCACGTTATCCTACGATTAGCAAAACAATTGAAATACTATGTAATTATAAGTGTTTAGTGAAGTGAACGTTATAACCGTTAGGTTTTACATACTCTTTGGTTATAAGTTAATCAGTTTCTGTACCTAAATGGTTTCATAGAAATAAACGTTTGGAATTTGAGCCAAGTGCTGTGTGTGATTTCAAATACCCACCTA
The DNA here is from genome assembly GCA_905147715.2 of Xestia xanthographa. Classification (NCBI taxonomy): domain Eukaryota; kingdom Metazoa; phylum Arthropoda; class Insecta; order Lepidoptera; family Noctuidae; genus Xestia; species Xestia xanthographa. The sequence goes on from LR990643.1 coordinate 30,518,592, forward strand.
CCTCTACCAACAATGAAGAATTGTAGGTGTCGCACGGCGATGTGATGGCTAGAGAAGTAGAGACTGAAAGACAAAGGTGGATTGGCGGCGGATGTCGCCAATATATGGGCAGACTGTTCCTATAAGCTTTCCCTGTCGTGATATCAGAAGTGGGATAGCTCTTGCGCGCTGCTCACAGTGCCGGACATCCAGAACAATTACAAGGAACTACCGAAAACTCTTGCTTTCGTTACCATGGCCGAAGGCGTGGCAAAAAAACTTTTCACCGAAGGGTTCACCACGAAGCTTTTCAAGAGAGAGCGACTTATTATGCTGCCACAGCCAATATACTGTGCTATGTGGCAATGAACTGATAGACAAGAAGATACTTAGGAAGACTAAGATAGCCAAAGAGTTGGCTGCATTTTCATCCAAGTGGCTGACAGATACCATCATGATAATTTATTGCAACACTTGACCCAAAACAAATCATAAGAACACTTAATGAAAACGCTATTTACATTGGTAAACAAACAATGAAGTTGTATGTGATGGAAAACTTCATTGATTGCACTCAAAATTGCCAACATGTACAGCACAGAATGACCGAAGCAGAATAAACAAAGATTGGACTCCGGGAAAGCATAATTATCAGTAAATAAACCTACTAATGGATCATCAATCCCGGGAAGTATTTTGTTTTATTTATTTTAGTATTTTGTTACTGTAGAGAATTTTTACAGTTAACATTATTTTAACTAACACATCCCATTCTGGTTATGGTAACTTGACACCAGTGGAAGTGAAATAAAAACACTCCATTTAATTCACTCAATAAGCAATCAATGGTTTTTGAAATATAACCAGTAATGATGTGTTAGAAACTAGAATCATGAATTAACTGTTTTAATTACTACTAATTAGATAAATGAGTAGTAACAAATTTAAGACGTTGTTATTGACTTTTCATTCACACTATAGGTTTATACCTCACAATCAGATATTGTTTGCGTTAAGTGCAACATTGAGGGCTTTTCAAATACACACATCAAAAGTATCTAGGGATCAACATATATTTTTGCAATAACTTTTCTCCTGATTGATATTAATTAAAATTTTCTTTAAGGATTCATCAAATAAAGTGTTTTCGTTTGTCACAGTAACGATAAACCAAGTCACCTTTGCATTAATAAAGAAATTTGCCATTTTCCTAATAATAGTTATTTATGCAACTGTTGTATAATGAGGGGTATTAAAACACGAATGTGGGTTTATCACACGAGGCGAAGCCGAGTGTGATAATAGTATCACATGAGTGTTTTAATACCTAATTATGTACAGTTGCATACAAGACTTTATCTACATCCATGATATGAATCCTCCATAAAAGGTTCTGAAACCATAGGGTGTTGCAGTGTTCTAAGAAGTCTATGTAAATTCATGGAAAGTTTAAATGCTTGTATTTAATACAAACAAACCGTGTATAAGAAGTAATATAATTATTTACATTTTGGATTGTTCAATTATCAAAATTCACAAAGCTTGTATCACTCATTTTTGTAAACAACAAAGTACATAATGCAATACTAATATCCAAATGTCGAACAAAAATGGCGGGATACGACGTGAATTCGAATTAACCTATAAGTTTTTTTTTTAATTACGGCGCTGTGGTAGTGAATCGCACGTGCTAGACGTTCGATTCACTACCACATTCGATGTTCTTTTTTTAAAACGAGTTGCATAATGAAATTCAGTACAACATTATAACACCCGTTTGGGTGTTATAATGGTTATTATGACACTGGCTGTTTTAATGTTGGCCATAAGCTAACTGTTTCAGATACCTTTATAGAGGATTTATAGCATGGGTGTAGATAAAGGGATTTTTGACATTTGAACCACTAACATTAAAGTTCGAAAAAATGACTGAAAACACAGTTTTCTTTAAAATTTTATTGGGTAACTTAAACAATTAATAATCCGTGTTTCTACCGCGAACACTAACAACACAAGAACATCGGTTTGGCATACTCAAAATGAGTTCATCCAAATCACGCTGTGGAATGGCCGCCCATGTTCGTTGCAACAACAAAAAAAGGTCTTCTTGCGACTGGATACCCTCCATATTCGGCAGAGCTCTTCTCTGTAGCATATCCCATGCATGCTCAATCGGGTTCAAGTCTGGCGACTGAGCAGGCCAGGGCAGGACATTGATGTTAGCTGCGGCGAGAGTCTGTCTTACAACTATTGCGGTGTGCGGTCGTGCATTATCATGCATTAACTGAAATAAGGGACCGATTTGCACTTGTAGAGGAACGATGACGTCTGATACAATCGTCTCAGCATAAATTTGAGCGTTGAGGTTGCCTCTGATCCAAATCAACTCAGTTCTTCCGCCGATCCAAATACCCGCCCATACCATGATGGTTCCACCACTATAAGGATGGACTTCCTGGCAGGATTTTAATCGCTGTTGGCGTCCAGGGGTTCTCCAGTGTCGTATACGTCTTGTATCCGGTCTCATACCAAAACGAGACTCATCAGAAAAGCACACGAAACGCCATTGTTCTTCTGCCCAATTTCTGTGTTCAAGAGCCCATTGATATCGAATCCTACGATTGTGCATTGATAAAGGTGGTACCCGTAGCGGTCTTCGGGAATGAAGGTTCACTTCATGCAAGCGGTTTCTGACTGTTTGGTCGCTAATTAAGTTCCCTGAAGAGTGATGAAGCCTCACGGCTAACATCATGGCGGTTATTGTTGGAGCTCTTCGAGTTAAGATTTGAATGTATCGGTCTTGTCTCCGTGTGGTGCAGCGATACCGTCCTCCATGGCGCTCAGCCACGGTACCAGTGCTTCGGTAACGTGTCCAAAGTCGATTGATAACACTCTGACTTGTATTCAGAGCTAAAGCTACAGTACGTTGCCGGGAACCAGCTTCTATCATTCCCACGGCTCTGAGCATTTCTTCCCTGCTTAAATGACGTCGCCGCTCCATAATAACGTTGGTTTTAATCAGTAGTAGGGAAACAGTAGCACTAATAATGTCTTCAATGCGTTGTATGTTTTTATAGGGAAAATATTGACAGCTTATTTTCATCTTTTACTCGAATTTGATTGAGAGTTCCTGATTCAAATTATGAAATGCACCAAAAAGGATCCATATAAATTTATAAAATCATAAATTTATTACAAAGCCACATCTCAATCTCAAGAAATCCGCATAAAAATGCTTGATCCCTAGACACTTTTGATGTGTGTAATTATGCAAATTTGAGAACATTTGTATTGGACAACATGTTTCAAGATTCATACAAAAACACTTTGTTATGAAACTGATTTATAAAACAAGACAACTTATGAAATGTCAAACAAATTTCAGTTCAACAAGTTATGACAATGAAATCTTAAGTTATATCAACGAAGCAAAGCTTTCGATGTGTTAATGAAATGTGAATGTTTTGTCAGTGCAACTACGACAACCAATAGTGTTTATAAAGTAGTTCTGATCAGTTTAAATTTCCCATCTTAGTTTAATTAACTTAATCAAAGTAAATAACTATTTCAAAACAACTTATTACCGACTATAAAACTTATCACTCCAACTAATTTAAAAAAAAATAGTAGGACTGCTTTGTTGGTCCAGTGGACATGAGCCCTGTTATTAAAGCATGAGGACCTGGATTCGATTCCCAGGCCTGGCAGTGTTATTGGGTTTTTCCATCAGGAATTTCTCAGTAGCAAGCCAGACAATCATATGAATGGCAAATAGCCATATCGCTAAACTGGAGGCTTAGGCAAAGTGTGGATTTATTATTTTCACTTCTGCCTAACCCCTTAGGGATTGCAGGTGTGATGTTATGTACCTACACACTTCACTATTAGTGTAGACATTACACTATTATTAATATTTACTTGCACTGACTGCCTTGTTGGTCTAGTGGCTGCAAACGTGACTGTTGAGCATAAGGCCCTGGGTTCGATTCCCAGGTCAGGCAAAATGTTGTTGGGTTTTTCCATTAGGAATTTCTCTGTAGCAGGCACAGAGTCCAGATTTGTGCCTGGTTGATGGCAATAAGGCTTGCCCTCTATTACATGGGACTTCAAAATAAATGTTGGCATACTATTAGGTATACCTCTGCCTAACCTTTCAGGAACAATAGGCGTGATGTTATGTTATTTACCTGCATGACTTCTCACATTTCAGGTTCCAGGCAATTGTCTTATCATAGAAGAAATGATACCTTCTATCAAAGAAATTGAGAGCAACTCTATGCACCCAGTCACTCCAAGATAGTGATGACATCAATTAACCGCTACCCCAGCAAATGATAATGGAGCAAGGTCACTTAAAAATGTGACTCAATGAACAATTTCAAAAACTAACAACTTCAAGGACTACAGCCTGGTGAACAGATGACCGTGTCGCCAGCTATGGAGCTATAAAATGGGGAACAGCATGAGAACAGCCAACCAGGGATGACTGTTACAGTGTCCTCACATCATAAACTAACATAAAAGGTGAGGAGTTTTCAAACTACTTCTTACACTTCCCCACTGATACCTACAGTGTTACAACAAAAGACTTAATACAATAGCCCAATCAACTTACCTACATGATGCTTATGTGTATTGAGTAACACGTTTCCACATTGATTATTTTAGTTTTTATAATCCTGCCAGTTGTAAGCAACTATTTACAAAAATAATAACAAAATATTAGTACTCCTAACAGTAACTAATAAAATAAAAAACTCACAAGCTATTGGTATCCGTGGAGGAAACAACAAGCTCAATGAGTAATACAAACACTCACAACAAATCAAACAAATACTGTCAGTGCCGTGGAGGTACTTGATAATGAACACAACAAATTACAAACAATCCTATCAGCAGCCGTGGAGGCCACTGATAATGAACACTACTAATGATCCTATCAGCAGCCGTGGAGGCAACTGATAAACAATACTCTCATGTTATCCTGCTGGGTCCACGGCGTACTAACGCCCAGAGCCTGGTTCCTTATATCCTGTCAAATCAAAGACTTCGTGCCTGTCACGGAGCAATGGTCCTAAACTCCTTACCCTTTAATCCTGTCAAATCAAAGACTTTGTGTCTATCACAGAGCAGTGTTCCTGATCCTATCCTTTTATCCTGTCAAATCCAAGACTTTGTGTCTATCACAGAGCATTACCTTCCCGTGAGAATGAACAAATAAAAACATGCTACTTACACTACACTTAACAAATACAAATTACAGACTATCTAAAGCAATCAATAATTTTATTTAAGACAAATCTAGTAGACAGTAGATCTATTACAAGGTTCTGAAGATAACTAAAAACCCAAACTCATACCAAGCTGTTATTTTTAACAAATAGCTTTTAGCATCAACAAACTCAAATACAAGTTGCAAAACTGCTTGCAAACTAACTGATACTAAACAACAATTCAACGAATATTGTTGGACAATTGAAGCAACAATATTTTATTCAGCTGTTAGCTGATTAAACAAAATCAATAACCTCAATTCAATTAATGTTATTTGATAATTCAGGCTACAACATTTTATTCAGTTAGCAGCTCATACCAGCTTCAATCTAAACACTACTAAAAGATTAAATAAAAATTTCAAGCAGATTAACTCTGTGACTGTGTGTATGTCTAGGTGATACATAAACGCATTTAATTTTGAATACAATGAAAACTGAATAGATGCCTGATCTATAACTAGCTTTCTATGTTGACTGACACTTTCTATTACCAAATCCTACAATTCAATGAACATTGTAGGATAATAATAAAAGCAACAATAATCTGCCGACAAAATTTATCTCCACTATTTCAGATAACAACCACGAAACTCCACATACTGACGGCGACGGCAGGTGCAGAGCGCGCACCGCCGATCAGAATGGCCGTGTCGCCGCAAGAGGCTCTATCTGCTAAGATTTAATATAATTATTAACACTCATCATTCTACTCCATGAACCTGCCATCTCTGCTTCGTGGTACAGTTATTACATCACTTGACAAATGAGTTAAGCGCCATCTATTGGCGTAACTAGCACTTAGATAGTTCGTGGTTTCAAATAGTAATTAAACAAAAGTCTAGCTAAAGACTCAGTAAGTCTTTAGCTAAATCTATAGTTAAAATTATGATAAGCAAGTATTTTATGACATTGGATTTATAATTATTATTGTTCATTTTGACACAAGATTTTTATGAGGCAACACTACAGGCCGAATACGATTTGATCAATAAATCAATTAATAATTTGAAACTACAATTAAATCAGATTATCTAACTAAATTACAAACTAAAAAGTAACAAGATTATTTTACAGAACAATTTATTAGTGAAAGACTTCGTAGGTGTTCTTTGTACTAAATACTTTGATTTGCCGGAAATGGTTTTAAAAGATTGAATATTGTTGTAAAAAGTATTGAAGCGACTAATTAGCTTTAACTTTATAAAATCTTTGCATTTGTGAATATTGGTATTGTTTAATTATTAAAATGATTAATTATGAATTACTCTAGTATTGTTTGTAAGTTTTAATGAACTTATTATGTAATGAGTTACCTGTACTGTGTGGAGGACTTCCGCCCACACAGAAGAATGGACGCTTGAGCAACGGGCAGTCACGTTATCCTACGATTAGCAAAACAATTGAAATACTATGTAATTATAAGTGTTTAGTGAAGTGAACGTTATAACCGTTAGGTTTTACATACTCTTTGGTTATAAGTTAATCAGTTTCTGTACCTAAATGGTTTCATAGAAATAAACGTTTGGAATTTGAGCCAAGTGCTGTGTGTGATTTCAAATACCCACCTACCTCTACCAACAATGAAGAATTGTAGGTGTCGCACGGCGATGTGATGGCTAGAGAAGTAGAGACTGAAAGACAAAGGTGGATTGGCGGCGGATGTCGCCAATATATGGGCAGACTGTTCCTATAAGCTTTCCCTGTCGTGATATACATGTCATATAAATAATTAACACATTGATAGTAATTCGCTTTTTTAAAAATATCCCTAGACCGTGTTGATGTGTGTATTACTTTACAACGCAAGAAAAAAGTATTTGGGCGCAGAACGATTAGCATTCAATACAATCGAAGATGTGTTTATTCCCAAAGCCTTAGGTGAGACTTTTCTAGTGGCTGAGGAAGGCACAGAAGACAAGATATTGGTTTTCATAAATTTATTGCGTAGGGCCAGGTTGTGCTTCGGTGATGGCACATTTAAAAGTGTCCCCAAGCCATTTTACCAGCTTTTTACTCTTCACATTGATCTCAATTCCGACACTCATTCAACAAATATAGTCCCCGTACTTTACGCATTACTGCCAAACAAGTCGCAAGTCACATACATTCGATTTTTCGAAATAATAAAAAAATTGGGGTTTAGTATCAATTATTTCAAATGTGACTATGAAATAGCAATTATGAATGCTGTACTATAAGTTTCCCCTAAAGCGAATGTAAGTGGATACTACTACCACTACCAAAGAGCAGTGTGGAAGAAAGCCTAAGAAATACAAGTAAATAGGACTAGTGAAGAAAGACGAATTGTAAGATTGACTGCCATCCTTCCCGAGGGGCGTCAATTTATTTTGGGCAAAATGGACTCTGTCCATACCGATGAAATGAAAGAGTTCTGTAACTATTACAAGAGGCAATGGTCCCGTTTAAGCCCTTCAATTTTAAGTTGTGCAAACCAACGTCATCGCACGAACAATGCTTTAGAAGGATGGCATCACAGACTTAACGTCCTAATCCCAACGCGACCAACCCTTTTTAATTTCATACAAAAGTTGCGTAAAGAAGCCCACCACTGCAATATTAGGCTCCGTAATAGCCTCTTCCAATCTGGGCAAAAAAATCGTCGCCGGTACCGCGACATTAATTTTGACAAAAAATACAAAAAAATTGTCAAGAAACTAGAAAGCGAAGAAATATCGGTCAAAAATTTTTTAAAGAAAATAATGTATATACAACTGCTCCTGTAATTTTTATTTTTTTTCCTTATATTTTTCTTCTTTTTTATTACAAATAAGTATCATTTTCCGGTTTTTTTTTCAATGTGATTGTTAAAATACTTTGTTAGTTGGACTGTAACTGCTCCTGTCTGTTTTATTTTTTATCTTTACTTTTTTCTTTGTTTTTCCTTTTTAATTTTATTATTACCTTTTTATTTTAATTTTCTATCTTTATTTTTTTTTGTAACATAAATATCATTTTTCGTTTTTTTTTTTTAAATAATTCATATCCAACAATTCCTGTATTTTTTTTTTGCTTAAGTATAATTTTTCGTTTTTTTTTTTTTAAATAATTCATATCCAACAATTCCTGTATTTTTTTTTGCTTAAGTATAATTTTTCGTTTTTTTTTTTTAAGAAAATAATTTATGTACTACTGCTCCTTTAATTTTCAGTTTTGTTCCTTATTTTTTTCTTTTTTTTAATAACAAATAAGTACCACTTTTAGTGTAGTAGTTAGTTAGTTTAGTTTTTTTTTTAAATTCATATCTAACTATTCCTGTATTTTTTTTTTCTTATTGTTTCTTTTTTTTATAACTGTGATTTTTAAATACTGTTACTTAGACTAAACACAAATGTTCCTGTACCTACTTTTATTTCTTATCCATACTTTTTCATTTTTGTTTTTACTACAAATAAGTATAACTTTTCGTTTTTTTCTTTCAATGTGATTTTTTAATTTTTCCTTTCTTTTTTTAAAATTACAAATAAGTATAATTTTTTAAGAAAATAATTCAAATCCAACTGTTCCTGTAATTTTATTTCTTATCCATACTTTTTCTCTTTTTTAGGGTTCCGTACCCAAAGGGTAAAAACGGAACCCTATTACTAAGACTTCGCTGTCTGTCCGTCTGTCCGTCTGTCCGTCTGTCTGTCACCAGGCTGTATCTCATGAACCGTGACAGCTAGACAGTTGAAATTTTCACAGATGATGTATTTCTGTTGCCGCTATAACAACAAATACTAAATATAGCCTTGGTACGGAATCCTTCGTGTGCGAGTCCGACTCGCACTTGGCCGGTTTTTTTTATTACAAATAAGCATAACTTTTCGTTTCTTTTTTTTTAAATTTAATTGTACAAATACCTATGTAACTATGTTACAAAATAATACTATAATAAATACGATAAAAATGATTGTTGCCTGTTAATTAATAACTTATTCAAAATCGGTCAAATATAGAATCTGTCAAATGTAGAATATGATTACATAAGTAGAATCTGTCAAATGTAGACTAAACGGATATTTGCAATATTGGTATGTCTAATAAAACAATTTGGTCGTCTTAGGGTTTATCTACACCGTCATGGTCAAGAGTTCAGTTTTCTAGGCCTTTCCATTTTCATCATTTTCAGTTTTAAATATTTTCTACACACCAAAGCTGCACTTTATCTGCCGTATCATTATACACTGTCCGAACAGCCGCAGGTCAGTTACGAGTTTTTAACGATGTTTAAAGTTTTATTATACCTACGTAATACGTAGCTGCACTTTTCACATACGTTTTTATTTCACGTTCACATAACTTTGCTGCGTTAGTAACAAATCAAGAGCTATTCAGCGTGTGCCAGAAAGGTGTGTTCATATGCAAGAGTGTGGTATAAAGGGTGTAAACGGAATTTTCACGAAGCCGTCAACCAAGCATTCTGTACGTCAAACTATGTAACTCTACGCAAACATGATTGCTGGGAAACGACGAAAAATCACAACAATCAATTTTACGGTAATGCTCAATGTAACGCACTCAAAACATTGTGCCGATGGATGCAATGAGTAGTAAATGGGTTATAGAGATATTTAAAGTAAATTTAAGTCCTTAAAAACTTGTATTTGAAAAAAAAACTTGTGAAAAAGTTGGAAGTTTGACCCCCAATATCTCCGTAACTAACGTAACTTTTCCATCCACCCGCATTCTCCAGTCAACCAGTGATCATGGCGCTTGCAACAGCGTCGAAATATCGAGAGCTCAAATAATAATTACACGATTAAATTCAAAGTTAGAGAAATGCACACATAAACAATATCGATATGCATATATGACTACAAAGTACTCACAGCGTAGCTCGTACACCTCTCGAAGAGCTTAAGTCAACTCCATTTGAAATTTATTTTAAGTTCTAACACCGTGTTAGTAATTTACCGGTTTTTGCAACAATAATCGGCAATCACTATCGGTTTTATTAATATCCCGCGGTTTCTCGAAATTCAAAAATTCAGGCAATTTTCTCCCATCATGGGAAAGGCTTATGTCCAGCAGTGGACGTTATGGGCTGTTGTTGTTGTTCTTGAAATTTAGACGGAGCGTTTATCAAGGCACACATTTGTTTTAGAAGAACATCATTATTCGTTTAGCCATTTTACAAGATTTACATAAAATATAAAACTTATTTCAATAGAATTTTGTAATAAAAACGAAACTTTCCGAACACCTGTAAACTTCATAGTTAAGAACAAACGGAGTGTTATTGCTGAATTTCTCAGCGAAATTGCCTTTTCACTATTCCTGTCGAGTTTTACGGCTGGAAAACTTCAGTCTGACTGAATGTAAAGTCTGGAAATCACATTGAGTAAGTACTATTCAATTTTAAAATATTTTTTGGCTTCTAAATGTGCTGATCATTTGTTTTTTTTTGTCATGGCCGCGGACCGCGCTTTAATAAAAATAATAATAATTCAGGTAACAAAAGACCCATATCATAAATACCTTACAGACTAACATTCATATTTATATAAACTACAAAAACCTAATTAAACTATTTTACGCGAAGAGACGGCGTCATGTTGCGCTGCGTGGTATCGCGTAGCCTTCCGCGGAATTGCCGATACACGACACCCTTCGGCCAAAACTCTTCCTTGAGGAAGGTCTCAATATGATGAGTCGGAACTCGCAGCACGAACGACTTGAAATTCGTGTTGTGGCGCGACTCCAACTTCTCGACCCTCAAGGTCCAGCTACTCTTCGCTTGGACATACTCCACGATTACTAGGATAGGTTTTTTTACTAGGATAGGTTTTTTTACTAGGATTTTACTAGGCGTGAGGTCTTGGGTTCAATTCTCAGGTCAGGTTAAGTGTGATTGGGATTTTGCCGAAACCACCACCAATCGCCACCGTATTTTCTTATTTGTTACTATGTTACCGTAGATTCCGGACCGTGCAAATAAAATCCTTTGATCTTAAACAACTCAGTTTATTTCGCTTGACTCTTTACACCAACAAAACTTAGATAACTTTAAAAATCAAGTTCCGTGTTATGCAACTTCCATTCACTACTCGTCATACATTGTTCGGTCATTTCTCTTTTGTTCTCTCTCCTTTAGCTTTCATACTATGTTTTTCTCACTCACACCGTATCATTCCATTCCACACACTTTCATACGTTCCTTTTTAAATCCTATCCTACGTTACTGTAAGACATTCTATTATTATTTTCTTTATTCCTTTTAACATCTTATTAGATTATATTTTTAAATTTAAAAATATAAAAAAAATATATTATTATTATTCTATTATTTCATTTATTCATTTAAATACATATTTTTAACATTTTAAAATATTTCTTAATATTATAACTACATAAAAAAAAATTAAAAATATAAAAAAAAATATTATTATTCTATTACTATTATTATTTATTCTATTTTTTCTATTATTATTTTTCTATTTTTTTTTTATAGTTGTTTATTCTTTATTATTTGTAAGGTTTCATCAAAATCCGATCAATAGTTTTTGTATGAAAGAGTGTCAACCATCCAGACATCTTCACAAACTTGGACGTTATAATATTTGATTAGGATTCACAAGTCTTATAATACAAGCTGTCTCATACCTTTGGGTCAAGTAAGCATTGAAGTTTCAAGTGGACAGCAGATGAGTTTTTATCACGAATAAGACGATGTACCCATGGAAAAAAGTAGTTCAGTTTATAGGTCTATCTAAAGGTTGTAAATCAGTGGTTCCCAACCTAACGTGGACAAGGGACAACTTTGGTGTCTTTATTTTTAACAGGGACCATAAAGTCCTAGTTATACATGGCCACCGACAGGATTTTAACTAGGGGTGAATCTTTACCTCACAAAATGCAAAATTTGTAAAAATAGGATGAAACCTTTTAGAACTAAGATAGTGAAGGATACAAAGGCGATCGAAGTGAGCTCGAGGAAAAAGGAATGTTAGTTGATTCTCAAAAAAATTTAGCACCTCGCCTCTGGTAGGTTCAATTAGGTTGGGTTGAGCTTGCATATTCTATAGAAGTTAAAAGTGCGAATGACATTTTTACCTTTCGCGGACCATATTCGAGACTCCTGCGGACCACCGGTGGTCCGCGGACCAAAGGTTGGGAACCACTGGTGTACTTAACGAAGCCGAAAGGCACTTCTCCCCATCATTGCGATATTTTTTTTGTTCTAGATCATACCTGGGAACCTTCTAGTTACGCAGATATTGGGGTTAAAGTTACAACATTTTCACCAGTTTTTTTTTTAAACACCTCCACGACCCCCGTACTATTTATTCAATCCATCCATCAGCACAATGTTTTGAGTGCGTTACATTGAGTTCTACCACAAAACATGATTTTTCACCCCAAAAAAAAGTCGTTTCCCAGCAATCATTTTTGCGTAAATACTTAGTTTGATGTCGCCATCAACCAAGCATTCTGTATGCTTGGTTGACGGCTTCGTGATGAGGTTGTTTACACCCTGAATATATCAATTCCAATAAGTTAACTGCAATGATTGGACCATCAATCGTGTTTATCAATGTCCCGGATCTGATGAGTATGGACGCCATTAACCGTACATTATAACGTATGATTGATTTCATAGCCGATTGATTCGGTTATGCGGGGATCAATTACGGAATAGTAATGGCGGATACGTGGTTATTGAAATGCTTATTATGATCATTGATGATTTCCTGTCGCAAAGGATTACTAGCGACCTACCCTTGCTTCTTACGATTGCAGGGTGAGCAGGTGAAAACATTAAGACTTCTATGCTACACAAGGTGTAAACAGACCATTGAAACCGTCAATCAAGCATTGTGTACATCAAACCAAGTAAAACTGCGTAAAAAAATTGTCTGGGAAACGTTTAAAAGTACACTATACACTTGTATTTAAAATATAATGTGTAAATAAGTTGGCACTTTGACCAGCAATATCTCCGTAACTAGAAGGTTTGAGGTAAGGTCAAGAACAAAAAAATATTGCAATGACGGAAAAAAACAAGTGCTTTTCAGCTTCGTATTTACGGGACTGTTTTAGCGGGGCTCCGGCCCATCTCGTAACTTTCCCATTTCGACAACTAAACAAAAGACGTGCGAAACAAGTGAAAAAGTGTGCCAACTCGTAACTATTTTATTAATCTTTATACATTGAATCCCATTTCGTCAACCATAAAATTCAACTGTTTTTTGTACAGTACAGTCAGCTCACAAAGTTACAAGGAAACCATTTGTTGATGTTGCTATTAGCTACTGTAGGTAGGTAATTGCTCACACAGTGTATTATGCAAGTTTCGTTCCATAGCGATCAGTATACCACTACACTACTACAACAGCCCATAACGTCCACTGCTGGACATAAGCCTCTCCCATGAAGGGAGGAATTTGCCGTAATCTCCACGCTTGGCAGGCGGATTGGAGTTCGCAGTAGTGATGAAAGACTAACAGAAAACGCTGCTGCCCATTCTCTGGTCTACCGAGGCGCAAGGTGTTCTGCCTCAGACATTAGTCGCCTTATACGACACCCGTGAGTGTAATGGGTTGGTTCTATTCTACTCAGCCGGATACCACACGGCTTAGTCAGTATACCACCAACATTCAACAAGGATGGACACTCTCGTGTTGTGTTGGTACTTAACAGGGTATGAGGAACGGTGTACAGTTCCTCATCTAGACTGATGAGGGAAGATCCTCCGACCAGACAGGTTTTGTATCTGGTGGGCTACTTTCTATTTTTTCGGGATTTTGTAAACAGGGTGGAGATTATGTTCCAAAACTACTTTCTCAAAGAAACTAATAACCGACTCATGAAAAACACTTATTCGCATATTACAATAGTAGCTACAGACTATTTAGATGCATAATTTTTTATAAGTTTATTTGGGAAAGTTGTTTAATTTGGCGGGTAAATACGCCTCCTTAAAAGCTTAAAACGGATCTGTAAAACGGATCGCTGTGTGATCGACAGTTTAATATTAACTAACGTATTTTAACTAGACATACTAGACCAAATTCTCAAAAATCACAGCTTTTACCCCAAATTTACAACATTTGGAACAATGCGTAAAAGAACACTTACCTTTTGATTTATCGCTTTTGAAGATTTTCTTAGATTTATACACAACAAAAAATATAAGATCGACCACCTGATAAAAGTCGACCATGGTAGCATTTTTTTACGTTTTGGTAACACTGTTTATATGCTCAACCAAAGAGCCAAAAGAGACATTTGTCTAACGTTTGGTTTTGCCGCTAAAATTCTAAATGTATGGTGTCCAATCTATTATTGACGGATACCATATGGACCATAAAGGGTTAGTGACTTGATTTTAAAATAATATGAAGGTATGGATAGGTAATTTTTATTATTAAATCATTTATTTTTAGACAACATGACCCATAGGTATAGTGTTAGTACAAACAAATTCTTAAAACTATGTTAGTACACACGATTATGATTACAATATTAAAACATTATCATTATCTTTGGTAAGTTTATCAAGCCCCATGCATGACATGTAGCTTGACAAATTGTCGGCCCATCCTGCCTTTCTGCAAGTACCTTCAGAACGCCATTCGTGCTCTCCCCCATTCTACGTATGATTGAGGCTACTTTTTTCGCATTGTCGCAAAATAGTCATCTGTGTGCGCATCAGCGAACACACCTGATGCACTAGTAATGATAATAAATTACATTAAAAAAACATTCGTAGATACGCACAGGAATATCTGTTTTTCTTACAACATTTTCAGGTGTTTGATGTAAAATATTTAAAAAAATGCTTTGACCCCGAAACTGAAGAGAAGCAAATAACCAACTCTGCTCAAATTGCTGACTCAACACTTGATTATTTAAGTACAGGATCAAGAGAGGGAAAGACGGGGTTTAAAAAGCTACAGAATGCAATATAGTGTCCATTTCAACGTTTCCAATACTGTGCTTGAGGTAAATTACTAGTCAGGCAATATCTAGCGAATCTTCTTGGGCAATTTGAACTTATTGCCAGAGCTCGCATTTCCATCCCGATTTACTAGAAACAAACCCTCGAATTTGAGCTGAAGACGAGAGTAATGCTATCGGTGCTCCAATTTTCATTATTGTGGATTGTCTGGTTAATTTCACGACTGTTATGTGGGTAGGTAAGTAAAAGAGTCATTATCATCTGCCTAGCCTTTTCCCAAGTATGTTGGAGTCGGCTTCCAGTCTAATGGGATGCAGCTGAATACCAGTATTTTACATGGAGCGACTGCCTATCTGACCTCCACAAGGTTATACGATACCTCTTGGTAAGGCTGGTTGTCAGACTTTTTGGGCCACTGACTTCCTGTAACGACTGTTAAAGATCTTCAAATGACAGCCGGGACCAAAGGAGGAAAATCGGTTTGAAATTATGGTCACCCATCCACAGACCAACTTTGGCAAGCACGGCTTAACCTTTAAGATCGACCCATGTGGCTGTTACTATTTAGCAACGAGCTACTTCGAGTAATAATTTATGTATTTTTATTCTAATGAAGAAGTTTCCTTGTAGTAACAAAAATGAGGGAAATTCAGCAGTGGACTTTTACAGATATGATAAAAATTAAAAAATATATATCACAACCCATCATTTTATTAATATTGTGCGTCATATCCGAATGCCACGGGACATTGACGATGAAACCATTATGGCGACGCTATTATCGTAAATCGAAATTACCATTATATGTATAAGTTGGTACAAGACATAAAAGTTAAGTGGAAAGACGCCGTTAAGTGTAGTGTATGAAAGCAGGAATAAATAGTGGCATATTCAAGTGTTGAGAATAAAAGCGGGTTGAAATTTCATGAAAGATAAAAGTGTTTTACAATTAAAAGTAAGTGTATTGTATGAAATCAGGGATAAATAGTGGCATATTCAAGTGTTCAGAGTAAAAGCGGGTTACAATTTCATGAAAAATAAAAGTGTTTTACAATTAAAGGTAAGTGTAGTGAAAACAGGGATAAATAGTGGCAAATTCAAGTGTTGATAGTAAAAGCGGGTAGGAGTTTCATGGAAAATAAAAGTGTAATACCTACAATAAAAGGTAAGTGTAGTGTATGAATGCAGGGATAAATAGTTGGCATATTCAAGTGTTGAGAGTAAAAGCGGGTTGAAGTTTCATGAAAAAGAAAAGTGTTTTACAATAAAAGGTTATAACCTTAACCTACACCTATAAAGTATACTTTATAGGTGTTTTAATGACTTAATTCACACACAAACTGATACCATGAAAAAAATTGGCCGGCCCGCCAGCTAAAAATCTGCTGTTTCATAAATGTACTAGCTTTTGCCTGCAGATTTGCTCGCGTAAGTGTAGAATTTGACAATCAGTTCGGGTTGTACTCTTCTTGTAATAGTATAATTTAATCATGATTTGAAAGACACGTGGCGCCATCTAATTATCATAAGAACGTTAATGTTGTTTTCCTCGGGAACAGTATACGTACTTTTTTTCGGGATGAAAATTATTTATAGATGAAATTATTGTTGTTTTCCACGTCGATGTACCATTCCACCGTGAATTATTTACACATTGTGAAAGTCTGTATAAGTAGGTATTCGTAGTAGTACTTCTTAAAATACATTATTATTATAATGGAAAAATATAGCTTATTCCAGAAATCCCAACCGACAAATCCCTACCAGTTGGGATCGTTACTTTTTTTTCAAGAAATCCCCACTAGTTAAATAATCTCAGACTAGTGGGGATTTTTGGAAAAATAAACAACAATCCCCACCAGATGTTGTTGTTTCTAAATTGTTAAACAAAAAATGCGTTAGTCAAACCGTTTAAAAGAAAAAAGAAGAAAACATAGCATACAACAGAACACCTACTAATAAATTAAAACATTGGAATATCTGGATGAAGCAGGCACGGAATTCTGACTTGCACAAACAAAGACAAATCTATAACCAGCAGAGGGTGAAGTACTACCATTACATAATAGTTATTTATGCAACTGTTGTATAATGAGGGGTATTAAAACACGAATGTGGGTTTATCACACGAGGCGAAGCCGAGTGTGATAATAGTATCACATGAGTGTTTTAATACCTAATTATGTACAGTTGCATACAAGACTTTATCTACATCCATGATATGAATCCTCCAAAAAAGGTTCTGAAACCATAGGGTGTTGCAGTGTTCTAAGAAGTCTATGTAAATTCATGGAAAGTTTAATTGCTTGTATTTAATACTTACAAACCGTGTATAGGTAGTAATATAATTATTTACATTTTGGATTGTTCAATTATCAAAATTCACAAAGCTTGTATCACTCATTTTTGTAAACAACAAAGTACTTAGTGCAATACTAATATCCAAATGTCGAACAAAAATGGCGGGATACGGCGTGAATTCGAATTAACCTATAAGTTTTTTTTTTTAATTACGGCGCTGTGGTAGTGAATCGCACGTGCTAGACGTTCGATTCACTACCACATTCGATGTTCTTTTTTTAAAACGAGTTGCATAATGAAATCCAGTACAACATTATAACACCCGTTTGGGTGTTATAATGGTTATTATGACACTGGCTGTTTTAATGTTGGCCATAAGCTAACTGTTTCAGATACCTTTATAGAGGATTTATAGCATGGGTGTAGATAAACATTTATAACACCACGCCTGCAATCCCTGAAGGGTGAGGCAGAGTTGTACCTAATGGTACATCACATCGCCAGTTATGTCTAAGTCTCATGTAATGAGGGTGAGCCTATTGCCTAAAACCGGGCACAAATACAGACTCCGTGGCTGCTACTGAGAAATTCTTGATGGAAAAGCCTAATAACACTTTCCCCGACGGAATCGAGCCCAGGAACTCATGCTCAACAGTCCGCTTGCGACCAAAATACCAACGAGGTAATCTAAACTACCATAATTAGGTACTAGCTTCTGCTTCACCCGCGTGAAGTTTGATAATAAGGATGACGACTGACTAAAAAAATATGATTCTGTTTAGTCCGTCAGTTAGATTATCGAAAAATATTGGGTACGTGTTTTTTCGTTTTATCAATATAATAAAAATTTACGAAGTTAAAACGTGTCAAAGATCATGAGTGGGAGGGGTTGTGTGTGACGTCACATTTGAGTAAAAAATGTACTCAAATGTAACGTCACACGAGTTTTCGACACACTGTATTGTCTTCATTTTTTGTTTACGTGAAAAAAGAAAAAATATGTGTCAAAATTTTTTTGCAAATCTATCTAACGGACTAATTAGTTTTTTTTTTGTCATCTACCCTATAATGTCCCATGGGATCTTACTATTGGGATAAATAGTATCCTATGTGTTAATCCAGGTTATAAACTATCTGTGTGCAAAATTTCATCCAAATCCGTTCAGCCATATTTGCGTGAAAGAGTAACAAACATTAATACACCATACTAGTAGGAGATTACTGGTCTCACACTCAGACTGTAACTCCGTTATACGCTTTCTCCTTCAACTTGAATTCATCTCAGCTCGTATCGTTGCTATTAGGAACGGGAATAATTGATAGTATAGCTCATAACCCGTATGCTTGTGATACGTGGTCGGTCAATGCGATCTATTGCTATATTGTGTTATCAAATGTAGACTCGTTATGACGCTGAGTGCTTCAGTTTGCTTTAGTGTAATTGAGGTTATGGCAGAGGTTTAAGGGTTAAAAATACGTAACAATAGTTACGTCGTACTCGTACCTACAATTACAAGTAGGTAGGTAGGTAGTAGTAGGTAGGTACTGAGATGGCTATCAAAATGCTGAGTCCACATGGATTAAAAATCTTTCTCACGTTTAGTTGGGCAGTGAATCTATTGGCGTAATAAAAACAACTGCGACTACGAACACATCACATCTGTAATGCGTAAATCACTAGCAAAACAAAAGGGCATACGGAAACGAGCTAGTTTCTTAGAAATATTCTATAAAAGCAACTTAAACTGTCAAGTAAATAGAGATTTATTTGACATTTGGAGTTGGGTCCGATACTTGAAATAATATCTGAATTACTGTCTCGTATTACTAAAGATTTTTGAAAGGATGTTTTGAGAGAAAAAAACCTCTGCGGGGCACTTATTGCACGACATAAATATGTCAATTTAATTACTTAAAAGGAAGTTTCGAGAAGGCCCATAAGAAAGTTACACCCACACGCGAAGGGACCAACCAATAACGAGCTTGCAATGTTTTTTTCTCAAGGGTATTTTAAAAATTACAGAAACGCTGAAGGCGGAGCTTGAACGATCTTTTGGAGACGGGAGGCTGGATTGAATGCAACAGATCAGGGACACTTGGGAAGTGACTGGCAAAGACGGAGGTCGTCATACCTTAATAGCAGTATAAAAGCAGTGTTGCATAATTTGTAATTCCTATCTTTTGTTTTGTAAAAATTGGTGTTAGATCTAAAATTATAAACTCAGTGCGTCTTTCAAGCCGCTACTACGTTCAACAATTCACGATAGTGAATTGTTCGTGAGTAAAATACTATCAAGTCACGTGAGTTTGCATTAATTAACGGGGACGACACTTACAATTTCTAATCTATATAAATTCTATAAGAAAATTGAATAAAAACCTCTAATCAGTATGAATCCTGATTCTCCTCCAAACTTCGAGAAATTAAAGTTATTACATCAAGGCATTCTTAAGTGGGGTGATTATCATAATTGTCCTGACAAAAGATGCATGGACACTAGAGACGAGATCGGAGAAATGAGGGTTGTGTGTGTCGTTACCCAGGCTATCCAAACATTTAAAGTCGTCACTATCATTAGAACAGACGTAATAAATTAAATTAGTCCCTAATGTAATTTTGATTGGACGACTAATAGATAATTTCAGCTAAATTTTATAATGAATTCCTTCCATTAATATGTGTGCCTTACTAGGATGATTTTTAAGGAGAGCGGTTTAAAACCGTCTTTGTGTAACTTGTACGTATAACCGTGAATATTATATACATATGCAAATTGTGTTTATTTTAAGTTAGTTGGCAAAATAACGGTTTTTTCTGTTTCGATATTTGGATTTTTCCGTTATTATTTCGAAGCCATAGGAACCCAAATATCGGCTTTAATTCCACTAACGTTGGATTTAGAGCTAATTCACACACACCAGTTTCGTGATGATGGGTTGGAAGGCAAAAATAAATGAGAACCCGTCTTAAATCGGTAAACTCACTCTCAGGATTCATCTCTGAGAAAGATGTAAAATACAGAAATGATCTCAAACGAGTGAAAGTAATGTAACTCTAGATATTGGTGAGTATTCCTTATATCTTCATAAATTACATTGGATACCCAAATTGAGTAAATAATGACTGGGATAGATCATAGTTCTGAACCAATAAAATAATAGAACTTGATCTTTCTTTAATAAAATATATACTCCAAGTAAATAGTACAAGTGAATTGTGTTGAAGTGATACATCATACTTTATAATAACTGAAACCATGATGTCCCATTTGGATCTTTTAAAACGTCTGTTAACTAGACTTCTGACTATATTTGCCTATCCTACCCTGAATCTACACCGATTGTATTAAATAAATGATTTTGATTAACTAAACTATAAAACTGGTTTTCTTTATAGAGTAATTTCCCTTTTGTTGCCTTTTTCAGAAACTTATATACTCTGAACACTTGTATAGGTACACTTTTGCAACCCGTCTATTAAAGACAGTAACTCAACACAGAATTTCGATTTACATTCTTGATAAAATCAATATAGCACAACCAGACTAGTTCTACTATTAATTACGAGATCAAAGTAGAGAGAGAGGGAGATTTAAGAGAGGGAATAACTTCAGATAAGCTATTCGGATATTAAAATTGCACTCTAAACCCGATTAAATTCCTCATTCACCACGACGAGCAACAGAGGCCATCTGTACTACAATACCCGACGAGAGCTCGAGACATCAATCTTTACCCAGTAGACAATAGAATCATGTTAGGAGGCCCCGAGATACGATGGTAACAGATATAGTTCAATCGACTAGTTTCAAAGACCTCTATTATTACAGCTATCATCCTTTTATTATATCACATGAATTAGTACATACACACATCAAAAGTGTCTAGGGATCAAGCATTTTTATGCGGATTTCTTGAGATTGAGATGTGGCTTTGTAATAAATTTATGATTTTATAAATTTATATGGATCCTTTTTGGTGCATTTCATAATTTGAATCAGGAACTCTCAATCAAATTCGAGTAAAAGATGAAAATAAGCTGTCAATATTTTCCCTATAAAAACATACAACGCATTGAAGACATTATTAGTGCTACTGTTTCCCTACTACTGATTAAAACCAACGTTATTATGGAGCGGCGACGTCATTTAAGCAGGGAAGAAATGCTCAGAGCCGTGGGAATGATAGAAGCTGGTTCCCGGCAACGTACTGTAGCTTTAGCTCTGAATACAAGTCAGAGTGTTATCAGTCGACTTTGGACACGTTACCGAAGCACTGGTACCGTGGCTGAGCGCCATGGAGGACGGTATCGCTGCACCACACGGAGACAAGACCGATACATTCAAATCTTAACTCGAAGAGCTCCAACAATAACCGCCATGATGTTAGCCGTGAGGCTTCATCACTCTTCAGGGAACTTAATTAGCGACCAAACAGTCAGAAACCGCTTGCATGAAGTGAACCTTCATTCCCGAAGACCGCTACGGGTACCACCTATAGCAATGCACAATCGTAGGATTCGATATCAATGGGCTCTTGAACACAGAAATTGGGCAGAAGAACAATGGCGTTTCGTGTGCTTTTCTGATGAGTCTCGTTTTGGTATGAGACCGGATACAAGACGTATACGACACTGGAGAACCCCTGGACGCCAACAGCGATTAAAATCCTGCCAGGAAGTCCATCCTTATAGTGGTGGAACCATCATGGTATGGGCGGGTATTTGGATCGGCGGAAGAACTGAGTTGATTTGGATCAGAGGCAACCTCAACGCTCAAATTTATGCTGAGACGATTGTATCAGACGTCATCGTTCCTCTACAAGTGCAAATCGGTCCCTTATTTCAGTTAATGCATGATAATGCACGACCGCACACCGCAAGAGTTGTAAGACAGACTCTCGCCGCAGCTAACATCAATGTCCTGCCCTGGCCTGCTCAGTCGCCAGACTTGAACCCGATTGAGCATGCATGGGATATGCTACAGAGAAGAGCTCTGCCGAATATGGAGGGTATCCAGTCGGAAGAAGACCTTTTTTTGTTGTTGCAACGAACATGGGCGGCCATTCCACAGCGTGATTTGGATGAACTCATTTTGAGTATGCCAAACCGATGTTCTTGTGTTGTTAGTGTTCGCGGTAGAAACACGGATTATTAATTGTTTAAGTTACCCAATAAAATTTTAAAGAAAACTGTGTTTTCAGTCATTTTTTCGAACTTTAATGTTAGTGGTTCAAATGTCAAAAATCCCTTTATTAGGAAAATGGCAAATTTCTTTATTAATGCAAAGGTGACTTGGTTTATCGTTACTGTGACAAACGAAAACACTTTATTTGATGAATCCTTAAAGAAAATTTTAATTAATATCAATCAGGAGAAAAGTTATTGCAAAAATATATGTTGATCCCTAGATACTTTTGATGTGTGTATATGGAAGGCTACAAGTGCAAATGGGAGCGTCAATCACACTCTCCTCTCAGACCTATCCCTGATTTGTTTTGGGTGGCCACCCAGTTAAATTCCGTAGTTTGAAAATATATAAAAATATATATATCAGATATCTGATCAGGAGGTAAAAAGATGCTTAGCACACCTATGATTATGATCGCTTCGCAGCGGGTTAGGTACATAAGGGAAGGTCTATAAACCTCCAATAACTGCCGTAAGGCAGGCCTTGAGCCAGGCCCTAGGAAATTCCCTCGACGCTCACTAATTTGGCTTGATCAGTGCAGATACCATAGTATCGCTACAAAGTAAAGTTCACCTGTGTTCAACTAACTGGAACACTCATTCTTAGTTGCACTAGGAAATAACGAGTCAACCTGTTGGTGATATTTGATAAAACCAAGAATTTATTTGGTTAAATTGAAGTAATCTAATATAATTATTGTTCTTTATTAATTAGTAGAGTTAATCTATCAAGGTCAAGAGACACGGTAGGTTAATTATGACCTAAGGTGAACCCAGTCAGAGAACCGGTGGATATACTTTGTCCGACCATGCTATGTACTAGGATAAACGTAAATGTAGACGACATAAAGACTAATGAGGCAATAATTACCTATCTGTTGACAATGGTATCTCTTAGCTGATTCTAAAACTACTCTACGAACTTGACAATATATAGACGATCACATACTTTACACTCCACATAGGGTTGTACCACCACATAAAAATGGTACCGTGACCATAGGATTGCAGCTACGTGTCAAAAAAAAAAAAATCGACACGACTGGTCCAGAACGAAAATTAAGAAACATACTATATTATCACACAACGTAGGAAACAGAGTTCAGAGTATTGTTAGGATATTCGCTTTCAGAGATGCCGGAAGCAGAAAAGAAGAAGATCCACCTCGCACAACTGCATTATTATGTATAATGTATGTAATTATGAATATATGTGTAAATACACACGTGTAAATTTACAGAAACCGATCACCTAGACAAAGATTGCAGAGGCGGACTATAAATGATTACATATAGATATGAATCTACATATAAATTTCATTTATATAATTGTATGTAACCTAATCATAACCATGTTATTTACAGGATAAAGAAGATACACAAATAACATCTTTGGGTTGTTATAAAAACAGCAAAAGATCTAAAAAAAAAAAAAAAAAAAAAATAGCAATTCCAGTATCGTTCGGGTTATAAATTAAAACTAACATTGTAATACTTAGGGCTCGCGGGGGCCGGGGGCGTGGTGTCAATTACGGGATTTTAAACTCAAAAGGGTAGCTTCATTTGTTTAACGCGTAAAATGTCTGAGAAACGACGGGGCAGGAGTTTGAAAAAACAAACAATGGATGATAATATCCATGACGGTGAGAGTAGCGGGCCGAAGGGGCATTCTAACGGGACCATTGATAACGTCACTCTAGATATATTATTGCAGAAAATGGACGAGTTTAGGCAGAAACTCGAGACGAAGAGAGTGATAACTACTCCGACCTAGGTTACCCGAGGTGTGCGTGTGTTTGTACGGTAGGAATATAAAAGCACTGATTGATACGGGGAGTCAGATTAGTGGAATAACTAGGGTATTGTATGATTCTATCCGTGAGGAAAAGGGCGAACTACCTGAGGTCGCTATCCCGGCGGTGCTAGTGCAAGGAGCTTTCGGGTCGCGAAGTGAAAGCACTAATTGGTTGGTGTTAATAGAGTTCAAGTTAGGTAGCACTTTAGTGGAGGCACCAGTACTGATCATGCGTAGACTACCTAGGTCTTTGATATTAGGGGTCGACTGGCTCGAACGTGTGAAGGGGGTGGTAAATTGCGGAGAAGAACGAACGTTGACGATAGAGCACTTGGGAGTTAGATCGAACATAAAATTAGACTCGAATTGTGAGATTGAACGATTGGGGGGCGCAGCGAACGCCAGCATATTTAATTCAATAATAGGACGTGACATTCGGCAAACAAATAACTCAAACCAGAATGTCGAGACAAATGTCAATTCAAATATCGTGACCGATCGCGCACCAAATTGGAAGAAACAGTTAAGACAATACTACTTTGAGTGACGAACAAAAGGATCTATTGTTACCGATATTGGAAAAGGACAGCAAGGTTTTTACCAATAGATTAGGGCTAACAAATAAATACGAGCACGTCATAAAGTTGGTAGATGAGGAGCCGTTTGTTAGACGCAGCTACCCGGTACCATTTGGGCATAGAGAACAGGTTAGGAAAAAGTTGGCCGAGCTAGAAAGTCTAGGGGTTATTCAACAAGAGGCGACGCCATATTGCAGTCCGTTAACATACACAAAAAAAAAAACGAGATAGAACAATGAATGGGTTACTACAATAAAAACACAACGTAATGTTATGGTTCTAGAAATTGTGAGAGACGGCTCGACTAGAGTTACAACGGCTACAATAACTTAATATGTTTAATTAGATAATGGTTTAGTTATCGTGATTGAATTCTTCAACCACTGGCAGCGGGTTCAAGTCCCGCATGATTTATCAGTTGCTATATTAATATGTACCTGTATTCCATTGTCATGGATTTTGGTTCGATTCCCGCCTAGTGCAATAGTTGCTAAGTAATTAGATTCCTGTGTCACGGCTAGTGGGTTCAATTCCCGTATGCTAAACGTGGAGGTACCTAGTTTTAAGTAGGTAACATTTTGCAAGATTGTTGCTTGTGTTCTAGTTCAACAGTTAAATGATGGGTTCGACTCCCTGTTAACGCAAGTGTCGTGTCCTAATAGTACACAGACAGATTTAAATACAAGTTTACAATTGAAAGTTTTGTATTGATATGAGTATGAGTGGTAGTGAGTAGAGTAGTATGAGTATATTAATAGCGGTTAGATACTGAGAAGCATGAAGCTTACAAGAGGAGAGTTAATTAATTAAGCGTTACTTAAACCTTTTGTTATCATAGGAAGTTAACCTAAAACTTTTCAACTTTTAGCGTGTCATATAATTGGACAAATACTCGTGTGGATGTATTTCAAATTCCAGGATATGTCAATCATCGCTCGGCTGTCATTAGACTTTACAACGTACGTTGCGTTCGGGTCAAAGTTTCATCAAATTCAGCTGACATCGGCTGACTTCACCATCAACTGTAGAGTGGCGCCATTAACGAAGCTAAGCTTCACTTTTACAAGTAATAGACGCTATAGACGACCATAGCCACGTGGTATTGCACTGTTATCGCAACTATAACTGTATTAATGTTTTGAGCTATAGGTCTATATAAACCTTCTTATTCAGTTCCAATATTGGTACCTGATAGGTAATATTCTTGCATAATTATTTTAATATTCAAGTGAGGACATCACAAAGCTGTGTTGTGTAACGTGGTTACAACCTAATTGGCCAACAACTGGTTGGATAACCTAGTGTGTCTCATTTCAAAGTTAGGGTCAAGTTTCTTATTTGCTTAATGAAGTTACACGAAATGTATTGTGATTTAAATGTTAGATAGGCACTTATTCAATATATCAATGTATAAATGATATTTATTTCAAATCATATAACATTGATTTTCTAATACAACTTTCCAACTCTAATTGGATTTCAGAACTGCTCTTTCCTCTTGAAATCGGAGGGGGGCGTCTAACTGGAATAACGTTTAATATGTCTATGTGCGGACTATTTCAGCCACTCCTGGATACAACTACTAGCAGCTGACTGAGCTGACTCCGCGCTAAGGTGCATTGCATGAGGCCTCTGTCCAGCAGCAGCTGCATAAGGCTGAGTTTAGAACGAGGGAGCACCGCAGGTAGCTTCGCTCGATAGCACAAATACTCTTATATGAGGCTCTGGTATGTAAAACTAAATTATTAGCATGCACAGGTCTTTTGAAATTACCCGAAACGTGGTAAATGACAAGAGTATTTTGAGGGACAATACGTTCAAATACAGGAATTATGTATGGATTAAAGATACTTCTGCGAAACTAAACCAAATTATAATAGCAGACGAAGTATCTTACAAGACCAATGTTCCAGTTGGAAACAAGTAATCTGATTAGGCGAACATAGCAGATGGGACCTTTGAATTTTATAGTTATGTCATGGAAAGGCACGGCTTATTCTATTGTGAAAGCAAAACGAAGTAAATCAAATCAACAATTAGAGACGATAGAACAGATTCGACAACAGGCGCGTTTGAATACAGTTAGAGCGGCCGACAATAAAGAAAGGTATTATAACAAGAATCATCGGTTGATTCGATTCGAGATAGGAGATCTTGTGAAGTTAAAGACTTTCGCGAAGTCAGATGCAGACAAGAAAATAACTCGGAAATTTATGAGGTTATTTGAGGGGCATATAAAATAGGAGCGATACCTTACAATAATGTTTATACCTTGGTAGACGTCCTTACCGGAAGGATCAGGGGGAATTACAATGCCATCCACCTGTTCCGTTACTATGCTAGCAAATGAAAAAATTTTTTTGCGCCGGATAATTCATTGAGACAAGCAACAATAGGTCCGCGATACAACAATGAGAGATGAAGTTTTATGAGGGTAAAGTCAATGGGGACTGTGAGAGTAAGAATAGAAACGTGGGAATATATGTATAGGCGTGGGAGCAACTGAGGAGTTGTGAGAAATTGTAGTGAATACGGTTGAAATAGATTTTGAAACGACGAGTTGAGTAGGAAGCTAGTGAGGGCGACGTTTCAGAAATATATTTGGGGGCGTGTGAGATGGCTATCAAAATGCTGAGTCCACATGGATTAAAAATCTTTCTCACGTTTAGTTGGGCAGTGAATCTATTGGCGTAATAAAAACAACTGCGACTACGAACACATCACATCTGTAATGCGTAAATCACTAGCAAAACAAAAGGGCATACGGAAACGAGCTAGTTTCTTAGAAATATTCTATAAAAGCAACTTAAACTGTCAAGTAAATAGAGATTTATTTGACATTTGGAGTTGGGTCCGATACTTGAAATAATATCTGAATTACTGTCTCGTATTACTAAAGATTTTTGAAAGGATGTTTTGAGAGAAAAAAACCTCTGCGGGGCACTTATTGCACGACATAAATATGTCAATTTAATTACTTAAAAGGAAGTTTCGAGAAGGCCCATAAGAAAGTTACACCCACACGCGAAGGGACCAACCAATAACGAGCTTGCAATGTTTTTTTCTCAAGGGTATTTTAAAAATTACAGAAACGCTGAAGGCGGAGCTTGAACGATCTTTTGGAGACGGGAGGCTGGATTGAATGCAACAGATCAGGGACACTTGGGAAGTGACTGGCAAAGACGGAGGTCGTCATACCTTAATAGCAGTATAAAAGCAGTGTTGCATAATTTGTAATTCCTATCTTTTGTTTTGTAAAAATTGGTGTTAGATCTAAAATTATAAACTCAGTGCGTCTTTCAAGCCGCTACTACGTTCAACAATTCACGATAGTGAATTGTTCGTGAGTAAAATACTATCAAGTCACGTGAGTTTGCATTAATTAACGGGGACGACACTTACAATTTCTAATCTATATAAATTCTATAAGAAAATTGAATAAAAACCTCTAATCAGTATGAATCCTGATTCTCCTCCAAACTTCGAGAAATTAAAGTTATTACATCAAGGCATTCTTAAGTGGGGTGATTATCATAATTGTCCTGACAAAAGATGCATGGACACTAGAGACGAGATCGGAGAAATGAGGGTTGTGTGTGTCGTTACCCAGGCTATCCAAACATTTAAAGTCGTCACTATCATTAGAACAGACGTAATAAATTAAATTAGTCCCTAATGTAATTTTGATTGGACGACTAATAGATAATTTCAGCTAAATTTTATAATGAATTCCTTCCATTAATATGTGTGCCTTACTAGGATGATTTTTAAGGAGAGCGGTTTAAAACCGTCTTTGTGTAACTTGTACGTATAACCGTGAATATTATATACATATGCAAATTGTGTTTATTTTAAGTTAGTTGGCAAAATAACGGTTTTTTCTGTTTCGATATTTGGATTTTTCCGTTATTATTTCGAAGCCATAGGAACCCAAATATCGGCTTTAATTCCACTAACGTTGGATTTAGAGCTAATTCACACACACCAGTTTCGTGATGATGGGTTGGAAGGCAAAAATAAATGAGAACCCGTCTTAAATCGGTAAACTCACTCTCAGGATTCATCTCTGAGAAAGATGTAAAATACAGAAATGATCTCAAACGAGTGAAAGTAATGTAACTCTAGATATTGGTGAGTATTCCTTATATCTTCATAAATTACATTGGATACCCAAATTGAGTAAATAATGACTGGGATAGATCATAGTTCTGAACCAATAAAATAATAGAACTTGATCTTTCTTTAATAAAATATATACTCCAAGTAAATAGTACAAGTGAATTGTGTTGAAGTGATACATCATACTTTATAATAACTGAAACCATGATGTCCCATTTGGATCTTTTAAAACGTCTGTTAACTAGACTTCTGACTATATTTGCCTATCCTACCCTGAATCTACACCGATTGTATTAAATAAATGATTTTGATTAACTAAACTATAAAACTGGTTTTCTTTATAGAGTAATTTCCCTTTTGTTGCCTTTTTCAGAAACTTATATACTCTGAACACTTGTATAGGTACACTTTTGCAACCCGTCTATTAAAGACAGTAACTCAACACAGAATTTCGATTTACATTCTTGATAAAATCAATATAGCACAACCAGACTAGTTCTACTATTAATTACGAGATCAAAGTAGAGAGAGAGGGAGATTTAAGAGAGGGAATAACTTCAGATAAGCTATTCGGATATTAAAATTGCACTCTAAACCCGATTAAATTCCTCATTCACCACGACGAGCAACAGAGGCCATCTGTACTACAATACCCGACGAGAGCTCGAGACATCAATCTTTACCCAGTAGACAATAGAATCATGTTAGGAGGCCCCGAGATACGATGGTAACAGATATAGTTCAATCGACTAGTTTCAAAGACCTCTATTATTACAGCTATCATCCTTTTATTATATCACATGAATTAGTACATATATGGAAGGCTACAAGTGCAAATGGGAGCGTCAATCACACTCTCCTCTCAGACCTATCCCTGATTTGTTTTGGGTGGCCACCCAGTTAAATTCCGTAGTTTGAAAATATATAAAAATATATATATCAGATATCTGATCAGGAGGTAAAAAGATGCTTAGCACACCTATGATTATGATCGCTTCGCAGCGGGTTAGGTACATAAGGGAAGGTCTATAAACCTCCAATAACTGCCGTAAGGCAGGCCTTGAGCCAGGCCCTAGGAAATTCCCTCGACGCTCACTAATTTGGCTTGATCAGTGCAGATACCATAGTATCGCTACAAAGTAAAGTTCACCTGTGTTCAACTAACTGGAACACTCATTCTTAGTTGCACTAGGAAATAACGAGTCAACCTGTTGGTGATATTTGATAAAACCAAGAATTTATTTGGTTAAATTGAAGTAATCTAATATAATTATTGTTCTTTATTAATTAGTAGAGTTAATCTATCAAGGTCAAGAGACACGGTAGGTTAATTATGACCTAAGGTGAACCCAGTCAGAGAACCGGTGGATATACTTTGTCCGACCATGCTATGTACTAGGATAAACGTAAATGTAGACGACATAAAGACTAATGAGGCAATAATTACCTATCTGTTGACAATGGTATCTCTTAGCTGATTCTAAAACTACTCTACGAACTTGACAATATATAGACGATCACATACTTTACACTCCACATAGGGTTGTACCACCACAGTACGTAGGACGAGTCTCGAATGATGTAGAAATTCGCAAACTACTTACAAAAGACATCAGGAAGTTATCATTGTAATTTCGACCGTACACTCAGGGCATAAAGTCAGGACAAAAACCTCGTCATATTTTAATTTGTATTTAACGTTTATTTTGTTTTGTGCTGTTTATGTTTCTTATGCTGTGTTTTGTTATAATATTATGTACTGGCTGTTTTATTTTAGTAACTCATCTAATAAGATACCACTGTATTGACTTCCGTGCGTTTTTTCGAGGGTGACCACTGAAAACCAGCGCTGTGCTGTGGCTCCCCACAGCACAGCATCATGCTCAGTGGTTTAACCTGTTTGTCGCACTCACGACGCCGACGTGCTAGCTGTCAACTTCTTTCTTTTTTAGCTTGTTTCTGTTCCGTTCTGTTAAATGTTAAACGTCTTATAAGCTTTGTACCTATGTTTTGCACGTCCTGTACCTGCGGCAAATAAATATTTTTTCTTTCTTTCTTTCTTACTTCTTTATTTTGTACAAGTTGTGGAAGGCCAATGACCCACTATGGCATTGTCTAGAACAATTAGAGTAAGTCGTGGAACTTTCCCGAAGGATCGGTCGCCATATAAGTAGACGACATGTTTGCGGGGCAGTCAGTCTGATTTTGGATACACAACGAAGCGAATCGAAGTGCGATATCTACGCGAATAGTGATCAGTAGTGTATTTGTGATTGAGTTTTAAGTGTTTTGTGATTATTAAAGTTATTTGTTGTTTAATCGGTAGTAATTAATTTATCCCATACCCAGCTCGTAACAATATCGACGTGAGTATTACTTTTAAAATCACGTTTCTGCTCTGTGTCGTTGAGTTCAATTACTCAAACATGATAATTATGTAAGAAATGCTTAATGATAATGAAAGTCTAATGAAATACCAAGATATGAGAGATGTATGTAAAGTCAGGGGAATTAATTGTTGAGCAACTAGAATAACAATTACCAATACCAATTTGTGGCCCGGTTGTCAATATGACATAACGGTTTTGTTTCGATCAATAATTATGAGAAATATGTAGGTAAAACATTGTTTAATAAAATATTATCTCTTTTTATAGAGCAACGCAATTTGGTTTTTGTTTCACAGTTTTAATAAAACGGGCCCTGTGAATATAACTACATTATATACATATTTCATGTTCAACAATGACTGTAGTGACTCCGAGCGGAGTGCCAGGCTACCTACCAGATCGCTGGATGTCCTTGGGTCGAAAATAGAGGCTTGAAGGTAAATTTGGGACAAAATCATTGGCCCCACAATGTTCCTTCTTCTTGCCTTACAATATCCACTTCCCTTACACCTGATCCACCCACTCAACCCTCTTCGAAATATCTTTCAAAATTAAAAACTTCAACTCCTGATTTAAAGAGAATTCCTCGTGGCGCGCGACCTTCAGTAGCATCAAGTTTGGCGCGTTTTGTCTGCCACGCCGCCCGAGAGAACTTTCAAAGTGCTTGGGGCAATTACTCACCTTCCCATTTAGAATTCTGCATGTGCAAACAAAAATGGCAAATAAAAAAACGACAATAGCACAAAAACAAAGGTAACTGTGACATTTCGGCCCAAAATTTACAGCACTTAGGGGCAAAGAGGTTTATTTCAACATGTAATCTAAACTAGGCGAGGGTGATATCACTGGTGCTTTTAGGATCATCTTTAGCAGCGATGTGGTTGCGCCGTACTCTCCTGAGACTCTTACAGCTCTGAAGAGCAAACATCCTACCCACCCCGGCAGATGACCTCGCCTTCTCTGCCCCCCCTTCTCAGAAACTAACACATTACAAATTACAGCTTAGCAAGTATATATATGCGGTCGTCTATTCCTTTCAAATCTCAAATCTCAAATCTCAATTCTTTATTGCATTCCATATGTAATACATAGATGGTGTAATCAAATAATAAAACATCAATATGGACCCTGTCCGTCATCAGCTTACTACCAAATGTTTATAAAGTGTTCTCATCAACACTTCTAAAACGCATAACACAAGACATTGATAACGCACAACCAATAGAACAAGCAGGTTCCCGCTCTGGCTTCAGCACACTAGACCATATACAGGCACTGGAACAAGTTATCGAAAAGTATGAAGAATTTAATAAGCCTCTATATCTTGGTTTTATTGATTATAGTAAGGCGTTCGACAGCATTAGCCATAGCTCTATTTGGGAGTCACTTAACACCCTAAACATCAACCCAAAGTATATAAACATCATAAAATATATATATAACAACAGTACCAGTAATGTCAGACTAGAATCAAGAGGTGAAGCAATAAATATTGAAAGAGGAGTCAGACAAGGTGACCCCTTGTCACCTAAACTATTTATTGCCGTTCTAGAAAACATATTTAAGAAAATAGACTGGAAAACAAAAGGCATAAAAATAAACAATCTCTATCTAAACCATCTAAGATTCGCTGATGACATAGTCATAATGTCAGAGACATCAAAAGATCTACAAGAAATGCTATGTTCACTTGACCAAGCCAGCTCGAAAGTAGGACTAGAAATGAATGCTACTAAAACCAAAATAATGACAAACAGCAACAAAGAGCCCATTAAGGTAAAAGAAAACACAATAGAATATGTCGACAGCTACATCTACCTAGGCAAACAAGTATCATTCAATAAAAGAAACAACGAAGAGGAAGTTGTAAGAAGAGCAAATATAACATGGAAGAAGTTTTGGTCACTCAAGGAGATCTTAAAAGGTGACTACTCGATAGACATGAAGAAAATTATAATAGATACCTGCATACTGCCCTGCCTGCTGTACGGTTGCCAATCTTGGGTATACACGACAAGAGCCAAACAAAAGATTGAAACAACACAAAGAGCCATGGAGAGAAGTATACTGAACATAAGGAAAATACACAAAATCAGAAGTGAAGTTATCAGACTAAAAACCAAAGTAACTGATGCCCTTAACCAAGCCCTGAAACTGAAATGGCAATGGGCTGGCCACGTATCACGATACAAAGACGGTAGGTGGACAGCTAAAACTACAGAGTGGAAAGGGCCAGATGGGAAAAGAAGAATAGGCAGACCAAAGAGAAGGTGGGCTGACGATTTAATAGATACAGCAGGAAACGATTGGCAGAATATTGCAAAGGACAGGGACAAATGGAAGAAACTGGAGGAGGCCTTCACCCGAGGAGGGGCCCATATCCCGGAGAACATACTAACATAGATTATAAGAAAAATCAAACTACTAACAAAGAAATAAAATATTGTATACATTTTTATCGTAATTTTTAAGGGTAAATGGGAAATAAAGGCTTTTTTATTTTATTATTTTATTTATATGGACCCTGTCGGGCACAGCAACATTAGGAGAGAGGAAGAGGACTAAGTAGCAATTTAATAATATTATTTTAAGTTAATTATTATAGGTGCATTATTGTTTATCTATTTATGAATTTATAAATTATTAGATTAGATTAGATCTGTGTATTATGTATAATATATTATATTAATATTTTTTATTTATTTATGTATTGTATTGGGGTCTTTTGTTACCTGAATTAAACGATATATATATATGTATATATTATTATTAGAATAATCTAGATAATTATTGTGCAATAATTATTATTATTATCATCATATCATTTATTATTTCGTATTTTAATGAGAGCGGATAATTTTATTTTGAAATTGATTTGTCATCTATAAACTCCTTTACTGAGTAGTATGCCTTGGATTCCAGAAACTGTTTCAATTTATTAATAAATACATTTGTTTTGTCTACTTCTCGAATGTCATTTGGCAATTTATTGTAAATTTTTGTGGACATAACTAAATGGGCCGGTTGAGTGCATTTTAAGTCGGGATTGAGGTATGTTTATTTTGTTTTTGTTGTGTCGAAAAGTGTATCTAGTTTGTGTTTCTTCACAAGTGGTGTAAAAATCAGGGTATTTTCTGACAAATTTACATAATTCAAAAATATATAAACAGGGAAGTGTGAGTATTTTATGTTTTTGGAAGTGTGGTTTGCAGCTATCCGTTTGTTCAATGTTTCGAAGTGACTCTGCCGGAGGCCACGACGGCCTAACTCCGCAACACCTTAACCCTTTAGTTATCAATGTATATTATGCTATACATCTAATGTTAAACGATTATGAATTTTATTTGTTTTTTTTTTGTATTTTATTTAACTCCACCTCCTTATAATACCTTATACATCTTAGCGAGGTATAAAACTTGTATAGAAATGTCAAAATGACATGTCATGCTCAGGGAGTAGTCTTAGCATCAAAGTCTCCAAACCATTACGTGTACTGCAGTGTATGTCGTAGGAGTATTATACCTATCCATCGAAACAAAAATGGTGCATATTTCTCAAATATGAGAACAAGTTGCCGGTTAGTCTATTGTCTGCCGGTACTGATATGGATCATGTGGATGGTGGAAGTTCACAAGACCGATTATCGTAACTTGGTATTTTGTCGTCATAACAAATAAAGGGTTAAAGACCTAATTTGTTCACCCTGGTAAGCTAGTAAGTCCCTTATCAAGGAGCTCACGGTCCTCGTCAATCTCATGCTCTCCGCAAATGTGAACGAAGTCGTCATCGATATTTCGTACGGGGCCAATCTTTGAGCCCTGCGCAAGAAGGATGGCGGCATTCGTCCTAATACCGTAACCAGGGTCCAATTACCGTCGTATCGCAGTCAAAATTTGCTGCGCCTTTTCCAGTAAAACACTGGCCAGGAAATTCCAGCCCCTACAGCTTGGATTCGGGTCCAAAGGGGGGCTGGTGTGGGGCTGCTGGATGATGGAACCCTGGGAGGTGATATGGGCACAGTGATTAAAGATTTACCTTTTTTAAAAGAAAAAAAAACAAGTTTTATTGGCCTAGCTAGACCTTAACTTTTCCAAGTGCGAAATTTACCTTCCTGAAATCACTTACAGACAGACTAATATTTCTAAATTTTACTCGATAGCACCAAATATCAAAATTACCGAAAAAAAAATCTTCATCTATACGTATATAACGTAAGTACCTATTGAATTTATCCCATTGAATTTATAAGTTAAGATTTCATAGTTTCCCTTTCATTTCATTTATCGTATTTGTTAGAGGGATTTGATCCTTATGATTGACCCTAACGATTGGTGCCATAAAAGTACAGGGTTTTATTTTTTGGAATTTAGACGGTTCGATTCCCGAGTGTGGCACGCGAATTTTCAAAATCTTTGAATGCAGATAAATTTCTTTTTTAAAATGAAGGAATGTTTCCTTTGAGTAAAATTTGCTATCTCCGGTATTAAGAGTACTTTCCCTTTAGGTGGCATTACAAAATTCCACCCTGTATATAACTATATCATATCTACGGTCACCAATATTTGACGAATGTTTTCCATAGTTCATTGAAAAAAAAATGTGATGTTTCGGATAGACTTTTTTGGTTCCAGTTTAACAGGTTGTGCAATATCAGAACCTATTTCACATAGAACGACTGCTATTCTAACCTCCACAACCCAGTAAATAGGATAGTCTTTGAAAAGTGTGATTATCAGACTTTTGGAACAAAATGTTTTTGTCACAGGAAAAATATAGACAGAGACGAGGGCTGTAACTAATATTGCAACCGACTGTGTGAAGTACGTGTATTCTGTTATTTTATCACTAATAAGGGTAAACCTCTTATTCTTAGGATTTTACGTAGGCCGATTTTTTATATAGAAGGATTTTTTTGTTTCAGTAAGGTTGTTATGCGTAATGAGAGCTGTAAGAACCACTTATATTTTAATGACTAGCTGTTGCCCGCGGCTTCGCCCGCGTGGATTTCGTTAACTGTCCCACGGGATCATACTAAAGGGATAAATAGTATACTACATGTTAATCCAGGTTATAAACTATCTATGTGCCAAATTTCATAATCATCACAATCGCTATCACAATCACCATCATCGTTATCACAACAACCATCACCATCACTATTCCAATCACAATCACTATCACTATCACAATCATTATCACAATCACCATCATCGTTATCACAATCATTACAATAAATCAACAATAATCCTGTATAGAAGTCAAATCCGCCATCTTTTGGATCTAAAAATAAGTGCCATATTCGTAATCAGCACCTATGATAATCTCGGAATCGACACCCATATTGATTTTTAGACATTTCGACCCCATCGCACCCCAACAGGGGATGATGGTATTTCAGGTCCACCACATTAAATCTTAAAATCGCTATTTTTGTAATACACCCAACCTGATACACCATACAAACAATACCAAACCCATTTCCCCCTTTAGGGGTTGAATTCTGGAAAAACCTGAAACACAAATGTTTACTCATTTCAAAATCAAAATCAAAATCAAATCATTTATTTCAAGTAGGCCAGTTGCAGGCACCTTTGAATTGTCGAAACAAAGATGAAAATTAAATGTAGCTACAGTCCCAGTCACAAGACATAAAAACTGTGAAAGTACTGTAGTTGCCCGTTCCCTAGCGTAGATCTCTATGGAGAAGAACGGGCAAGAAACTCCATGGACACTCTTTTAAATCATAAAATTGTTACAAAATCTTGGTTACATCATTCGTGTTGAGATGGTATATTATGTGAGAACAATGTAGCAAGATGTGCACGTTAAAAGTGTCCATAGTAAAAACAAAAAATACAATTAAAAAATAACATTAAAATAAGCCACGGCAACTAAGAGATGACCAGTCACAACTGACAGCGCCCGTTCACGAACATGACGCATGGATCAGCACCATTTAACTCAACCATTTTGTAGGGAACCAAATAATCGGACACACGCGCCACCATCAGCGAGACATTAGAGTGAGCATGACATACTCTCAACTGCCTGGGCACATTCAAGTCAAGAAAAGACGTAGGATTCCAGTGAATGATAGCTTTACATAGTACTCACACAATATGGGCTATGCGATTATATAATACTAGAGATTGAATCTATACAATGCAAAGATAGTTGTACAATCTTCAGCAGCTCCAACAATTATATGTAATGCTATCTAATTTATGCGCCCCTGTCCATGTGGAGCAGGACCAGCATTGAGCCACGCATTTTTATCAGCGATATAATCGCCCAACTTGTAATAAGCTTGCTTAAATAGTGTGCGTTTGATGCATGTTTTAAATTTCATCTCATTCAGTTCAAGAATACTTTGTGGAATTTTATTATAGCATCTCAAACAGTACCCCATTATTACCCCAGTATTTATCGATAGGAGTACTCCTGTTAAGTTTAGAATAAATGATGAAAATAATTAAATTGCTTTTTTAATGCCCAAATTACATCTAAGTAGGTACCTATGTTTTTTCTGATCAATTAAAACATTTTGATTTATGTAGGATATACTTAAATAACTTACACACACAACACTGACACTATACGTTAATAAATAATTTATTAACGTATATTTCATCCATTGTCCATATCAGCTAACTGGGCACGGTATCGGGAGGACAATCGCGAACAAATAGCGCAATTTGTCTTGTTTTTTGCGCGGTGCCTCGTTTCTGATACATTGCTAGGAAGGTCGGGTGACACGTTAGTCTAGAATAAATTATAGGTTCTCGATATTGACAATTTACTTGGTAGTTCTCATGAGAACCACTTATGGAATATACTAGTCTATATTAATATAATAATGCGAATAACTCTGTACACCTGCTGTTACTTTTTCATGCTTAACGACTGAACGGGTTTCAGTGAAGTTTTGGTACACAGGTAGACCATGACCTGGATTAGAACTAAGATATATTTTGCCCCGGTACGGTAGTACGTCCCCATGGATACACTGTCCTGCAGTGTATACTGAAAAAACATCGTGTGCCTATTAAAACTACCAAAAAACGTCGAGCTGATATTGTTTTTCCACCTGTAAGACACCATACCACTTTTGCTGAACACCAGTTCTCTTATCTCAGCCAAAAGATGTTCAACACCATCAACAAATTTATTGCTCGCGATACATAACCTTAATTTGCACCAATGCAAAAGCGTGGTGAAAACGTGGTTGATGAAAAAAAGCTACGACGAAATAGAAGATTTACTATTCTCCCCTTCGCGATAGCCCTAAGCCCGACACAAACATTTCATAAGCACTTTACACCCCATCAACACATATACACACACACAGACACGCACCCACACAGACACACTCACTCACACAGACACACACACCGTCTGACAACACACTATTATGCACCTCATGTTTTACAATGATTGTGATTTTGTTATTAATAGATTTTTGTTTATGTTTTCGATTTTGGAAATTGCTTTTTGTTAATTTTCTTTTCTTCTTTTTTCGCTACATTTTTGGTTACCTATGAGGCTATGACATACATAATGACTTTTTAATGGAGAAACACTGTCTCCCAAGTCACAGGTGAAAACCTAGTTTGGGAGCCAGGGGACCTATCTGTAGGACATAATCTAAATGTTATATCTATAAGATGTCTGTAACAATGTTGTCAATGTATTGAAATAAAGAATTTTATTATTATTATTATGATGGAATAATATTTGTAGCCTCCACGTGGGATAAGCTGCAGGCAATAGCTATGAAGGAATATATATTGAGTACATCAAGCAAGCATCAAGCAATCGATCATCAAAGCCGTCATACCGACAGACAGCAAGTCACTTTCTATAATACTATGTAATAATAGTAACAATGTTTGATGTAGAAATTGTACTTATTTCTCCTTATAATCATTTATTTAATTGAGTAAATTTTATTTCTGGAGTAATAATTTGAATGAAATCAAAATATTATATGATATTGAACAAATTAAGGATTTGTTAGTTTAAATAAAAACATTTGTGTTGCATTAATAGTGACGTACGTGATTTTTTTTTTCTATTCCGGATTTAATTTTACAATAAACACAGTCAGTTAAGTGCAATAAACTAAATTCAAAAATTCAAAAAAAGACCTGTGTAAGGCAGAAAAATTCAAGAGATTATAAATATGATACTATGTCACTTCATCGTCAATTTGTGATGCTGACTAGAAGCCGAGCCAAGAAATAGGAGGCACATTCACAATCTCCGAGGTCTGCTCCACCACGCACGCGCCACATCCCGTGAGCGCCGTGTCGCCGGTCGCTGCAGTTTCTCTCTTTCCATCAACTCCACCTCCACCACGACACCGAGGAAGAGGACGGCTACCAGCGGGCTTGGAACCTCGAAGCCAACAAGCCTCGAACAGGGTCCCCGCTGCCGGTAGAAATTTATCGCGCATGCGATGGACTTGTGGCAACAAATCTTTTTGATAGACGATTGTCAATATTTTAGATGCTCATTATTGTTGTAAAAAATAAAAATAAAAGTGTCAGATAATCTTCATAAAAATAATCTTTTAATTTCTGGCCTAAATTAAATAAATAACTTATGTAGGTACTTATACGGTGGAATAGGTGAAAATCCTATCCCCACAGACTCGGTCCACAAATAAAAATGTCATGCGTGCATA
The DNA here is from genome assembly GCA_905147715.2 of Xestia xanthographa. Classification (NCBI taxonomy): domain Eukaryota; kingdom Metazoa; phylum Arthropoda; class Insecta; order Lepidoptera; family Noctuidae; genus Xestia; species Xestia xanthographa. The sequence goes on from LR990643.1 coordinate 30,558,804, forward strand.
TAATGAGGTTTCTGAAGGAGAAATATCTTGACTGCGTACCGTAGTCGGATGCTCTCTCTGTTTCAGGTGCTTGAGCCAGCTGTCAGCGTCGGCGCAACGTCTGTCGGATCAGGTGTCATCCAGCGTAACCATATGTTGGATGACACCGTCATACCTAATTGATCGAAATACGCCTCAAATCACGGAGTGACCCAGTTAATCCTGCTTTGCCAATGATCGTGATGCAAATATATCCAGTAAATCAAAATTAACTGCAAAATTTATCGAGCACGATCTGACCGCGTTTGGAGAATAATGATGAAGTTTTATCAGTGAGTACCCAATGCAACGCAGAATTGAGGAGCGCTTTGGAGGGTGCATTCTGGGAGTACCGTTCCACACCGCCTGAACTTAGACCACGTTTACCTCGTTTGCCTATTCACAAGAAAAACAAGGGTATGCTCTAGATTCGCAGCTGTAAAATTGCTTTGACAGCAGCAAGGTTCACGCCAATACCCACTTAATATTGTACAGTGCAGCTGTAGCGGCATGTCGTTTAGCTCAAGTCAAATATCCCAACAACCACAGAGCTACACGACCAAAATTAGCTGTTCCAGCTTGGTTGTGAAGGATTTATCACTGTATAGAGGCTAGAGCACTCATCGGCAAGTTAATATGCTTCAGGAAAGGCCAACAGTCGCCGTGTAGTAATGTATTTTGTGAGGTAGGCGTTCTCGGGGCCTGATATTAGTTCTAGTGGTTATTTTGCTTACGTCACAGAGTGTTTCGGCTTCCTGAATCAGAACATCTGTGCATGTGCAAACCGTATTCGTCGGTGCAAGTGTGAGTGGAGATATGGTCAACCATTTTAAAAATACAATAACTTTTTAAGTACCTACACAAGATATGCTTTCGAAACAAAAAGGTCTCGAAAGAGGTTTAATTTTGTACATAAAAACGAATAAAGCTGATAAATATTGTAATAAAACATGTTTTATTTTAAATCTCTAACTTCTATAGTTTAGAAAAAAAAATGAAATTTTATAAGTGTATTACAAAGTTTTGCAGGCCAGTGTATATTGAATTCCGCGTGTAAAAAAAACAAAAGTGTCGAGTTACATAAAAAAATACACCAGTGAAAATATCCCCCATCCGCAACCGCCATGTGTAACAAACACAGGGTGTTCACAAAACAAAACATAAAAAGAGCGTTTGATTGTCGCGTCGCCATGAATATGCATCGATATGTATCAGACGGTGTCACTTGCGCCTGCTATGGCGACCGGTGCCAGATGAGACCGTATAGTCGCGACCGTACTTACTCACGGGGTTTGTGCTTTTGTGCGAAGCTTTTGAAGGTTTTTGAAGTAGCGAAAAATGTTCATTGGTGAAATTGGGTAAAATAATTATTATGCTAAGGACATGAGTAAATATCGTCAATGGTAAGCCGTGATAGCCTAGTGGTGTGATCGTCGGACTGCCAAGTCATAGGTCTCGAATTTGAACCTAAGGCACGCACCTCTCCCAACCTGGGGGGGCCGAACGCCTCCTGCCGGAGGCTCTACGCGGGAGTCGTGCGGTCCATGGCCCTTTACGGGGCCCCGGTGTGGGCGCGTTCTTTGAGGCGGCGAGCCGCCCACTATCTGAACGCGCCCCAAAAGGTGGTAGCCGTAAGGCTGGCCCGGGCGTACCGCACGATCTCCCGCGAGGCGGCGAGCCTCCTTGCCGGATTGCCGCCATGGGATCTGGAGGCGATAGTCCTCGCGCGCCTGCATGAATGGCCCGCGGAGGCGCTACGCCGGGGGGAAACTCCGCTGCAGCGACAAATTGTCGCTCAGCGGACAGACTTCCGGCGGGATCTCATGGCGACATGGAGAGAGCGACTGTCGCAACCCCGCGCAGGGCACGCCACGATAGTGGCGATAAGTCCCCTCTTTGAGGAGTGGCTTGAGAGACGCCACGGCGTCCTCACCTTCCGCCTGACGCAGGTCCGCAGGGCGGGACTGTTCGAAAGAGATACCGTGGCCCCGGAACACAAAGGGCGATGAAGGAACATGGATGGGTTTTAGTCCGCCCAGAGCGGGAGGAGTTATTTGATGATTTCTCATCCGAGAGAGAAAAAAAAAGACACGCACCTCTGATTTTTCGGATTCATGTGCGTATTGTATAATTATCACTTGCTTCTGTGAAAGGAAACATCGTGAGGAAACCAGCATGCCTGAGAGATATTTCTCGACGGAATGTTAAGCCATGTCAGAGATCCATGGACAGCATAAAAACTCTGACTTTGTTGTGGACCGACCAACCCTAATACAATATTTTAGTATTGGCAGTATGCATTTGTGTTGTTTGTGTTTTTTTTAACTTTTTTTTTATACTTATTTGTCAATATAAAAGATGGAGCTAGAACGATGGTATGATAGGTAAAAACTATGTGAAACGTAAAGAAGTAAAAGATATATTACCATAAAAGTCGATAAGATAGCGAAAACTTTAGTTCCAGGTTTATTAGGTCGGCACTTTTTTATATGGTGTCTGCCATCGACTTGAAAACGTCATGTTGTTCTTTTATGTTATTTTTTCTTTATTAATACAGTGTTTGCGCTTCGTCTAGTTTCTTCATTTAAAATTTACAATAACGGGGTTAGTTTTCAATGTCCAGCTAAAATTTAAAATTAAGATCTAGATAGGTATCAAACCAAAAGTACATTTTAAATATTATTGTCGAAAAATATTAAATAAAATAATAGCATTCATTGGAAAATGTCCTAAAAAATTTCTAAATAATAAACCTTGTGGGAATCAATGCACTTGTGTGCGTGCATGCACCGCCAAATGTATGTGTGTGCTAACTGCTACCTGTCTAGGTTGTTGAACTGAATTGTGCTGTCACAATATCCACACCTTCGCTTTTTAGTGGTGGAGAGGAATTACATTTTATTTAAAAAAATATTGTTTTTTTTCATTATATCGAAAATATTTAATATCGATTCTAAACCATCTCTGAAAATTTGGCCGATTATTGAAAACTAACCCTGTATTTTTTAGTGGTGGAGGGGAATTACATTTTATTTAAAAAAATATTGGTTTTTTTCATTATATCGAAAATATTTAATATCGATTCTAAACCATCTCTGAAAATTTGGCCGATTATTGAAAACTAACCCTGTATATTGACCACAAAACGCCTATAATAGCCGTAGGGTTAAACAGTGGTCTTCCATTTCTTCAGTGCCCCATGCATGTAATAAGGGGCAAGCCTATTTCCATCAACCGGATATAAATCCAAATTTAAAGCTGCTGTTGACAAATTCCTGGTGAAAAAAAGGCCAATAATTTGCCCGATCCGTAAATTGCGAGCACTATACCAACAAGGCAGAAATGATGTATTTAAACTTAAAAAAGGTTCAAACACTGTTTTAAGCTTTCACGGTTTAAAACTAAACTTGTCTTATATTTTCGCTTATGGGATATCTTCCGTGATTGGTCATGGCGCTTGCAACAGCGTCGAAATATCGGGAGCTCAAAACAATTAGCAATCACGGAAGATATCCCGTAAGTGACAATATAAGTGGCGGGTGTGTCGGGTCATTTAGTTCCCTTCAATCTGGTTGAGTTGAATGGCACCGATACATGCGTCATGTTCGTGTACGGGCGCTGTCAGTAGGGACTGGTCATCTCTTAACTGCCACGGTTCATTTTAATTAGCTACTTTATTTATACATTTTTGATTTAATATTTTGCTCTGGACGCTCTTAATGTGCACGTCATTCTACATCGTTCTCACATATATGTATAATCTCAACATGAATGATGTAACCAAGATTTTGTAACACTATTTTGATTTAATCCATGGAGTTTCTTGCCCGTTCTTCTCCATCGAGATTATGTCTTGTGACTGGGACTGTAGCTTTGTTTTTTTTTGTATTTTTGACATTCAAAAGTGCCCTAATGGTCTAATTGAAATAAATGCTTTGAGTTTGAGTTTATAAGTTTAAAAAAGGTTTATTTAATAGCACACATCTTTGATCCCGCACACATTCACTACAGTTACCAGTGTATAAAGTAGATAGATCAATTTCCCCGGTGCAGAGTGCAGGGGTGATCAATGATCATACATCAAGTGTACGGGACGCGAACAAAATTCTTTTAGCACTTTATATCTATTTTCGCGACGTATATTTATTGGGTGTCAGTTAATACGAGGTGAGTTGCACCGTTTATCTTAACGGAGATGTTTGAGAATTTTGCAGGTTAAAAGATTCTATTCAGCGTTTTAAAATGTGAACTGGTTGGCAATAGTAAAGGATAGAATTGTGTAGAAAAGGAAGAGGGTTTGACGAATATTTCCCTTCACTTTTTCTTTTTGTGTATAATCTTGTTTAAGGGGACTCAACTAGCTAAACGCGAGTTTTATGATGCAAAAAAGCATATGATCACTGCAATAAACAAAACCAGAAAAATATATGATATTCTTCAGAATATATGCTAGTATGACAGTGTTTTGAGAACTTAATATAACTAATTTTACTCGATAAAAAAAAATCACGTACTTATCTCTAAAAATTTCTTTTATCGAGTATAACCATACTAAAATACATGCGATCATACTGATTTTTTGGCAAATACCAGCCAAATAACAAGCAACATATTAGCATGATAGTGTTTTATTTTTTTAGTCCAATCAAAATTTTTGTAAATCGCAAATCGCCGTGGAGTAGGACAAAACAGGTTAATTAATTAGTTAGTTTGGTAGTATTGAAATGTTGTGAAGGATTTATAATTCAGTTCATGGGGTTGAATTAATGAAAAACAAATGTGTCACTAGTGTGGTATTCATGTTAAGTTACCGGTATAGTATTAGACAAAAATAGATGTTTCTTAGAAATAAATTGAGGACCCGGCCTCTGTGAAGAAAAAAAAAGGTATTTAATTTGACCCGACTGAGATCTAAGGAAAAATCCGGGCTGTGTCACCTTTCAAATCGCAAACAAGCGTGTAGGATAAAATCCCCAACTTTTCCATTCACAGTAAAAAGTTAACAAAGCGTTAAGCTGAAATTAAACTTTGGTGCAACTCATCCATACGAGTAAGTGAGAAAAATAAAATATATGAACTTGCATCCGCGTTAATCTATCATACGAGCCATATTTTTACTGCAACAACTTATATTTCCAGCTTGAATTTCGTATTTATTAAAACCGTGAATATTTAAACGTTTTTCATTGAACTTTGTGTTTAAATATTTGCAATTGTCACGAAAATATTACTTATGTTAAATTAACTTCAAATTTTGATAAAATCGCCCCAAACCGCAATTCAGTTTTTATTTGTGGAAAAAACGCAAAATAAATATTGAATTTTTTTGCTGGCAGTTAAACCCTTTATTCCGGTCTGACACCACCGGTCCGCCACCACTGGTGGCAGTTGCAACTATTTGTCGCATCTACCACCAGTGGTGGTGGTTGCGTCGGTGGAGTTGCATTTGCCCCGAATTGGTGGCAGATGACACTTAAATTAGTGGAATCCTCCACCAATGGTGGCAGACTCGACGATCAAGTAGCCGTCTGACACCACCAAGTATTTCAAATGACAAATATAAAGAAGGATGGCCTTTGAGCCCAGCTGTAAATGCTGCCTTCAATATTTGTTTATTTTTTTTAAATTAAATTTGAATACGGAATGTTAAACTGACAATTTTACCAAATGTTTTGCGTATCTAGTTGTCCTCTACACGCAATAAAATTGTAATCAAAGTCTAATTTTAGCTGAAGCAAATTGTAAAAGGACGAATCATGGCGGACAAAATTGCTGGATCGTCTGAAAGCACCAGTTCTCAGAAAGTAAAGATTGTGTGCATAGAGAGAGGTGGTGGTAAAGTTCTTTTACGTGCAGGGCACCAGTTTATTAACAAAAGAAGACACAATAGTAGATTGGATCATAAGGGAGCAAAATAATATTTTTACGGCGAGGGTGCTTTTTTAAATCCAGAGCGAAGTGAGGGATTCTAGAGTAGAATCCCGAGCGTAGCGAGGGATTCTTTAATAGAATCCTGAACGTAGCGAGGGATTCAAAGTACGTCGCCCGAGCCAAAAATATATTTTGCGCCCGAGTGATACACTCTACTTTTCATCACCCACTATGAGAAAATAAAAGGCGCCTCATAATTTTAACCGACTTCAAAAAGGAGAAGGTTCTCAATTCTACTGTTTTTTTTTAATGTATTTACACCGATTACGCTGATATTAATGAGCCGATTGACGTGATTATTCTTTAGTTTGATGCGGAATAGTTGCCATTTGGTCCTATAAAAATTTAACATAGTTTGGCCCAGTAGTTTTCATTTTATGAACATTTTTACTTCAGTAGTTTTCATTTTATGAACATTTTTACTTCAGTAGTTTTCATTTTATGAACATTTTTACTTCAGTCGTGTGGTCTAATTTCAACATGTAAAATAAATGCATATCTCTAATATTTGGATAAAAAAATATTTTTTGCAAAATATAAAACCGACTTTACAAAACACAAAAACGTTAAAAATAACTTTAGCTTCAGAAGTCGGTGACAAAAAAAAAACTAGATGAATCAAACAAAGGTCACCGACTTCTGAAGATCTAAAGTTATTTTTCACTTTATTGTGTTTTTTATTCACTGTCACTTGAACTAATTTTTCAAAACAAAACCATGAATTTCTAACAATTCATGAAAATTGACGAAAACGCGGTCTGTAGCTCGCGCGTTTTTTTTTTTAATCAGCCAGCGCGGCGGCGCGCGGCGGGCGCGACTATGGGCCGTCGACCAGCCAGTCTTTATTCAAACAATATTTGCGTTCGATTTCTTTCGGCGCTGAACACTAAGATGTTCCAAATTCAAAAAGTGCGCCGCAAAGATAATTGCGGCGCACTTATAAAGAGGAATAAAAACTCATTACTGCCCGCTAAAAGTTTATTATAGAAAACACCACCTTTGGGTGCACTTAAAGGCGAACCAAGTCGTCCTTTTCGAATAGGTGGGATGAAAAAGTGGTTTGTGTGTCTGGGAATGTGCGAATAGGAAAAAAATCAAGTGTAACAGTCTTCTAAAAATCAGGGTAAGTAAAACATTTTTGTGTATTTATCTCAATCATATCTTCTCTTCGTTTTAACAAAATAATGCTTATGTTAATTTGTTTGTATTTTTTATTAGGATGATGATGATGCGTCCTGCGAAGCCGAATACCCCGGTGTATATTTCGCGTCTCCACTACACCACTGACGCGGAAGACATCGTGAAGTACGTGCGTCAAAGGCTGAATTACTCTCAGAGAGTGCAGTTGCTGGAGTCGCATCGCAACGTCAACTTTAAGGCGTTTGTGGTGCGCGTACCAACATGCTACCTGCATCAGGTGATGGAAGAAAGTTTTTGGCCACAGGATGTGGTATTTCGCCGCTTTCGCGGACAAGTGCCACCAGAACGCACAAAGACTTAGTGCAATTTAGTGATACTAACATAGTTTTAAGTTATATTTACTAATACAATTGTAATAAAACGTATGTATACTTAGGTTAAGGTATTTATCTATGGGTCTTTGTTACCAGAAAATAAATGGATTATTATTTATTATTATTAATAATCGAAGAAAAAATGCATTAATGTACACCAAATTTTATGCGGAACGAAGTGGCAGAAATGCTGTAAAAATGAAAGACGAAATTGTCAATCCAGATTATCCTGCCGTCCCCACAACTTACAATAAGATTGTAGGAGAAATGCAAAACTCAAATAACGACGTGATCATGAACATTCCAACATTTGAAAAAATTAAATCAACACTATACAGACACAGAAACTCCACAGCAAACCTGAAAAAAATAACTTGCAAAAAAGCAGAAGACGTGGAAGTGCCTAGCCAATTCCATAATTTTCTTCTCGCTGATTATGAAAACGAAGGTTATCGTATCATCATGTTTGCATCCAAAGAATGCAGGCAATAGGGAATATGCATATTTTTTTTTTTATTATTTCCATACGAAATGCTATAGAACTATAAAAATAATGACAAAAAGCGAAAACAAGACATAAATCGGCCAAACAATACAAAAGTTATAACCATTTAAACTTTTGTTTCTATCTCTTTCTAGATAAACGGAATTTAGTGTGGATTTTGTACGTCGATGCAGCGAATGATGTCATTCGCTGTATCGGATCTCTCTGTCTAATCAGCAGTTTCAAATGCTTATAACTTAGTATTTTTTATAGATATAAAAAAAATAATTTCACGTTGCTATTTCTGATGTTAATACGATTTGTTAAAAGTGATAAAAAAAGATCATGCACTTGTTTGATCAATAGGGTATTGATCAAACAAGTGGAGGACTTTTTCAGCGATGGAACCTTTAAAAGCTGCGTTGTTCCATTCAAACAACTGTATGTTATTCATGGTGATTTAGGAAGTGATGAAAAAGGTACCAATATGATGCCTTTGGTGTACTGTTTAACAAACAGTTTTACAATAAAATCTTACGTGGCTTTATTCAGCTTGATTAAGTCCCAAATTCCCGAATCGGAACCAAAAAGTTTTAAAACGGATTTCGAACAAGCAGCCATGAAAGCCATTAAAATAGTTTTCCCTAAAGTTAACTGGATGTTATTACCATTTTAATAAAAATGTTTGGAAAAAAGCAAGCACTTTAGGCTTAACAAAAATGAATAACAAAAAGTACCGACGAGAAGTTGCTTTATGTGCTGTCCTTCCATTGCTCCCACACAACGAAATTTTTGAAGGATGGAAGTATATCACCGGAAAGAATCGCAGAACCCTAAATTAGATGCATTCAGAGCTTATATGACTCGTCAATGGCTCAAACCAGATTTAATAGAGTTTTTGTCTGTATTTAGAGAACGTCATAGGACAAATATTTTTTTGGAGGGGTGGCATATTTGGTGGCAAATTAAACAAGGCAATGAAGGTGAAATACCCAAACATTATGCACTTTTTAAGCGTCATTTAAGAAGACACTGCCTATTTCTGTGTTCAAAGCATTCGAGTTCAAAGTGATTTAGTTATTAAAAAAAGAGACCTGAAATCTATTCTTTAGTTTATTAGTTTCATTCAAGAAGCTCAGTTGAAACTATTAAACGGTAAAATTACAGTCGGTCACTTTTTAGAAATGTTGTGCCATTGAATCACGCTTTTGACCGCTCCATGGTGAATGTTCTATTTTTAGATTAATTCTGTTTGTCAAAATTGCGAACAATATCACAATTCTAACAAAACAATATACAGTGTGTTTGTATAAGGCACTTGTTCTCCCCGTCATGCGTCATTGCGATTTTTTTTTGTTACCTGGGAACCTTTTAGTTACGGAGATATTAGAGGTAAAAGTTCTAACTTCTTCACATTTTAACATTGAAAATGTTTTTTCGATCGCTTCAGTATATAGGTAGGCCCCCATTTTCGCTCAGAGTGTGACATCGCCTTGGTGTCGTGAGTTTTAGGGCTACATGAATGTTTGAGGTCTCAAAAGACGCGTATTAATGAGGGCTATAATATGGTGAAAAAAAACACAAAAAGTCACTTTTTTTGAAAATCGCAAAAATGTGAAAAATTCGATCAAATTTTTTAGGGTCTTTTGGCATAAAATCTACTGTATCTCAAAAACTAAATGTGAATCGAAAAAAACGCCCTCGGGGTAATGAGTTGGGCTACTTTAAAAAAAAAACCGAATCTCTGTATCCCTAATAATCTAGGCAGGAAGGTGCCCCCCCTTTGTGTGGCGTAATTTCGGGGAGCGCGCTCCTTAGATGCGCTTCGCGTCGCTGATTTCTTATGGGATTGGGAGTGTTTAAGATTCGATCTTGAAATTTATTTGTATTTAAGGGTCTGTTTACACCTTGTATAATGTACATAATAACCTTTAACATGTTAATGTCTGACTATTAAAATATATATCCGCCGTACCGTGCGTAGTTTTAACTCTACAAAGTAATGGTAAAGTAGAAAGACTGCTCCATTCTGTCTTGGACGTAGGTGTTAACTAAATAAACTGACCGCAGACTGCAGTGTCCAGTGCTGTCGCGACCAGCAGAGAGTACCCAGTAAAAAATCAAGGCCAAGGCCATCATCCTTCTTAGGGCACGCCACGATAGTGGCGATAAGTCCCCTCTTTGAGGAGTGGCTTGACCGACGCCACGGCGTCCTCACCTTCCGCCTGACACAGATCCTCACCAGACACGGCGTGTTCGGGAGGTTCCTGCACCGAACCGGGCGGGAGGAAACGTCCGGGTGTTTCCATTGTGAGGATCGACCGGTGGACACGGTGGAGGTGTGCCCCGCGTGGGCGGAGCACCGCCGTGTCCTCGAAGTGGCGATTGGCGGCGGCGACCTCTCGCGTCCGGCCCTGGTGCAAGCCATGGTCCGGAGCGAGACGGAATGGGACGCCATCACCTCCTTCTGCGAAGCAGTAATGCTAGAGAAGGAGGTGGCGGAACGGGTGAGGGAGAGAACCTCTCAGCGTCCCGGCCGCCGCGGGAGACGCCCCGGGCGTCGGGGGCCACCACGTGGCCCCCGGCCACCGCAGGCGCGGGCCTGTGGACGGTGGGCTATGGGCTAGCTCGCCGTCCGTCCGTCTCATGACGACAGGCCGTGTCGACGGCGCGTTCGTGTTCCACGCGCGCCTCAAAGAGAGTCAGCAAAAAGGAAGGGGTCCGTAAGGACCGATGCCTGCCGGGGTTGCGGGACAGTTCGAAAGAGACACCGCGGGCCCGGACCAGAAAGGGCGATGAAGGAACATGGATGGGTTTTAGTAAGTAAAAGTCTGACACTCCCTCCTGCTCCGCCCAGAGCGGGAGGAGTCATTTGATGATTTCCCATCCGATAAAAAAAAAAAAAAGGCCATCCTTCTTTATATTTGTCATTTGAAATACTTGGTGGTTTCAGACGGCTACTTGATCGTCGAGTCTGCCATCACTGGTGGAGGATTCCACTAATTTAAGTGTCATCTGCCACCAGTGGTGGCAGAATTCGGGGCAAATGCGACTCCACCGATAACCACCACCAGTGGTGGTAGATGCGACAAATAGTTGCAACTGCCACCAGTGGTGGCGGACCGGTAGTGGCAGACGGGAATAAAGGAGTTAAATGGTGCATCGTTTGTCGGCTGAAACTTATTGTTCATCGTTTCGTACGTTTTTACTATCGAAATCCTATCAACCGAGTATGTGTACTCGGTTGATAAAATAATATTAAAATAACCCACAATTTGCCAAAGTCCAAGTTGGTCTTTTTGCATCAAATGAGACGTTTTTAAGCAGAAAGGTACACTCAGATCCGTCAGTTTCGATAAAAAATATTATAATTAGAAACTGTTAGTATAAAAATTCACAGATTTCGTACCTCACACGACTATCGAGCACATTGGAAATGAATCTACGGAGTTCGAAAAAATATTGTCGCTTAGCGACGAGAAAGTTGAACGTTGAATAATAATTATCATGTCGTTCTGACTTTTTTCAAAAAGGTTAGGCTACAGGGCAAACCCTTAACCCGATCGTCTTAATTTTAAGCTCAAATTGTAGCTTACTAAATTGTCCAGAGGAAAATTTCACAAATTCTTGATATCATTCTTCGTTACCAAAATATGGAGCGCCAAAATCGAAAATTCGGAAAAAAAGGATTTTTTTTTCACTATTTCGGTCATAACTTTTTTATTTTTGACTTTCTCGAATCGCGATGAGATCGTGGTTATATAATAATAGCCACTCGGGTCGATCGAGTTTACTCCGTGCCTCGGAAAGCACGTTAAGCCGTTGGTCCCAGCTGTCATTTGTATATCTTTGACAGTCGATAGGTAGTCAGAGGCCCAAAAAGTCTGACAACTAGTCTTACCAAGGTTTATCGTAGTACCCGGTACTAACTAGGTTGTGGAGGTCAGATAGGCAGTCGCTCCATGTAAAATATAAAATACTGGTATTCAGCTGCATCTGGTTAGACTTAGCTTAGCCGACCCCAACTAAGTTGGGAAAAGGCTAGGCATGATGACGACTTTCTCGAATAATTCTTTTATAATTTGCAACTTACAGCTCTCGTGAATACGCGTATTTCCATCATATCTCCATGACTCTCCGAGATATGAGGAGATCGCACTTTTTCGTGAAATCGGAGCCCATACTTCCAATGTCAAAAGTACATCCTATTCAACCCATACAACTAAATCCTGTGTCCTATTACACTGTTAAACGACTATCCTACTCAATTTAATATAGCTCAACAAAGTACCCACAATTTGTATAACTTTCTTCTTTTTAATCTAGGTCAGCACTAAAATAGCCCGCATTCATGAAGAGTTGCTACCCTGCTACTGCATAATATTCCCATTTTTGCAATATTCCTGTTCAAACCGGGCCAGTAAGATTGTTGAACAAGCGACTATTGAATCTCTAATTGTGCGAATAAAATCCTAATTAGCTCAACCGCCTCAATCTTAGGAATGCTTGCATACCAGGACTTATTAGTTCTAGAAGATTGTTTTCCTTTTTGAATATAGATATATTGAAACCGCGTGAAAATAATCTGTCATCATAATTATGCGGAAGAAAGATGCCTCAGAATTATCTCGAGTGATGGGAAGCAGCAACACAGCATACTGAAGGTGTTTGATGGCGTCAGGGGCCACTCGGTGGCCCCCAGCCACCGTAGACGCGGGCCTGTGGACGGTGGGCTATGGGCTAGCTCGCCGTCCGTCAGTTTCATGACGACAGGCCGTATCGACGGCGCGTTCGTGTTCCACACGCGCCTCAAAGAGAGTCAGCAAAAGGAAGGGGTCCGCTAGGACCGATGCCTGCCGGGGTTGCGGAACTGTTCGAAAGAGATACCGTGGCCCCGGAACACAAAGGGCGATGAAGGAACATGGGTGGGTTTTAGTCAGTAAAAGTCTGACACTCCCTCCTGCTCCGCCCAGAGCGGGAGGAGTCATTTTGATGATTTCCGTCCGAAAAAAAAAAAGGTGTTTGCAGAGAGGCTGGATGGGCCTGCAATGAGGAGGTTTATCAAGCTACATGGTGGCAACAAAGCTTACATAGTTTTTAAGATGTTATACTAACACCATAAGGGCCTTGATGCCTGACAATTTTTTTCTCCCGCCCTTATCGCAATGGATTTGGGGTCGGCGCAGAATGTCTTATTCTTCCAGACTTCACTATTTATGTTATGGGTCTTTATGGTCTGCAGAAATCATCGCACCCATCTCTTTAGTGGATTAGTGATGTGTCAACAACAACTCCTTTTTGATATAATTTGTCATAGGTATACTGTTTTAAGCTTTCACGGTTGAAAACTAAACTTATCCCGATATTTCGACGCTGTTGCAAGCGATAATGGCGCTTGTAATAGCGTCGAAATATCGGGAGCTCAAAACAATAAATAATCACGGAAGATATCCCTTAGGTGACTAGTATTATTTGTCATGTTCTCAAACTACTCGCCTTCTACCGCGCTAAGCAGAGCGCTGCACAATAGTTTTCTGCTATCCTGCTGCACATCTGACTAAAACACTCTCTTTCCACATCCTTATAAATAACATAACATCACGCCTGTAATCCCTGAAGGTGTAGGCAGAGGTGTACCTAATAATACACCGACATTTCGCCAATTATGTTTTAATAATAAATAATAATAATCCATTTATTTCAGGTAACAAAGACCCATATATAAATACCTACATACTAATAACAATTTTTGTTAGTATAAGCAACTTAAAACTATGTTAGTAGCACTTCACTTGCTTGCTGGCGTTCTTGTGGATTTTGTCCGCGGAAGCGACGAAACACCACATTCTGAGGCCAAAAACTTTCTTCCAACACCAATCCATCCACAATCGGCCATCAATCGGGCCCAAATCCCGGTTCCGTGGCTGATCCTGAGGAATTACTGATGAAAAAACTTAATAACACTGTTCAACCCGGGCATCGAATCCTTATTTCATCATCATCATCATCATCAGCCTATAATGTTCCCACTACTGGGACACGGACTCCTCTCTATGAGAGGAACTGGGCTATAATCCACCACGCGGCCCCGGTGTGGATTGGTAGATGTCACATGTCTTCGAATTTTTTGTTCTAGGACATGCCTTATTTCATATGCTTTCAAATTACTGGTGAAAATCAGCCTCTACCAACAAACCATACCTTGATCCGGTACCTATTCACAGAGCAAAGAGTATTCTAACATGAAAGAACCCACATTCATTGTTCCACAAACATAACCCTACCAAATCTAGGAGCTTTAACTCTTTACCCGCTATGTTCGTGGTTTCTTTGCCGACTAATTAAAAGGCGGTGGTTACGCAAATTACCAGCATTATGGTTTCATCAGGCCATTATTACTTCCGGCTTAATGGCTTGCCTTTGGGAAAGTGGAACAATTATATTTTATGTGGGTGTCGTATGGGCGGGGCTATTATTATTATATTGGTCCCGGCTGTCATTTGTAGATCTTTGACAGTCGTTAGGTAGTCAGAGGCCCAAAAAAGTCTGACAACCAGTCTTACCAAGGGGTATCGTATAACCCGGTACCTACCCGGGTTGTGGAGGTCAGATAGGCAGTCGCTCCATGTAAAATACTATAATTTTGTTTGGTATTCAGCTGCATCCGGTAAAACTGGAAGCCGACCCCAACACAGTTGGGAAAAGGCTAGGCAGATGATGATGATGTATGGGCGGGGCAGTTTAGGGTTATGATATGTTTGACAGTAGCTACCAGTCGTGGTTGTGTTGTTGGTTGACATTTTACTTGTCTGTTAGAAATCATTTGTAAGATAATCATATATGCAGAAAAAAAAAACGCCTGGATTGGAAGTATGACATCTTTGTAATAGATATTATCAGAATTGGATTAAAAAAAGAAACTTTAACTAGCCGTACTAATTATTTTCTTGGAAATAAAAAGCAACACACAAAGATTTTTAAGGTAAACCATTTTAAGCACAAACATTCAAATCGAGACCTTATTTCGTCTGTTCTTTTAAAAACCAGTACCCTATTGGTTTTTAAAAGAACAGACGAAATAAGGTCTCGATTTGATGACAAAAAAACATCTAATTAGTCCGTCAGATATATTTCCAAAAAACATTGGAAACATATTTTTTCATTTTTCACGTAAACAAAAAATGAAGCCGATACTACGTAGTAGTAATAGCTCAATGGACGATACAGCAGTGCGTCGAAAACTTGTGAGACGGCACAAACATTTGAGTACATTTTTTACCAGAAAGTGACGGTCGCAAGCCCCTACTAAAAAAATACGAAGAAATAACGCGTCAAAGATCACGATCTTTGACGCGTTATTTCTTCGTATTTTTTTATTAATTTGATAAAAAAAAAAACACGTACCCAATATTTTTCGATAATCTTACTGACGAACTAAACAGAATCATATTTTTTTAGTCAGGAATCATCCCTAGTAGGTAATTTTACAACAGCTGGTTCACGAAAACCATCAAAGATTGCTAATACACAATGAGGCTACTAAAAGAGGCCAGACCTTTATTATAAGCGTAACGAGGACATCACGTTATGGCACTTGAGTTAATGGCGACGCATACACGATCGACACTACATACCGCCATATTGCCTGCATATTTCTGTACGTGCCTCTTATTTCATAAGCCTTTTTCAAATCCTTACTACAAAACAAAATAAACAATGTTTAGTCATCGTACATTAATTAGTAATAAGTGTAATTAGAATCTGTGTAAGATTTTTCTATTTATATAAGAAAAAAATTGATCATGTTGTACCGAAAGTATGACGGACGGATGACTTTCAGGATGAAATACAAGTTGCAGTTCGTCCCGTTCGCAATTTGTCCCGTTCGCAATTCATCCCGTTCGCAGTTCGCCCTGTTCGCAGATAAGTACGTCCCATGGAATTAGTTTTTAAGGGAGGTAGGTTTATTTGGGACAGGGATAGTATTTAGATTGTAATAAAACATCCAAATTCAATAAATTTATATTTTAATGTAAAGTACTTAAGAGTCCTATTACATTTTTTTCGCAATTTTTGATTTTTACTCCCTGGATCAAATTTTTTCGATCGGCGTACACGAGTCGATAATAATAGCGATTTCCAGATGATTTTCGATTATTATTGACGAAAATTAGAGACGAGACTGACGTGAGACTGAGGAGTGACTTGAATTGACGCAGAATTATAGTACTTCAATTTTATTTATTGTAATTTTCTCTTATTATATTGTCAAACGGAAAGTAATGAAACGTATTCATTGTAGATCGAAGTTTTATATCATATTAATTTATTTGATAAAATTTAGTTTATTTGGAATATAACGGACGCTGAATCAAGACATTTATGGCTTAAATTACGCTTTCTTTACGATTTTATCCGAGAAAACTCAAGGAATTCAAAGAAATTCTAGAACTCCAATAAACAAGTAAAACATTCAAGGTATCTTTCAGTAAATTTAGCTTTTATAAGAATTGAATCTAACAATGTGAATTTTAGCGTCAAACTTCCATCGCCGACGGTTTTTCTTGCAAACTGAGTTCGTAAAATATTTATAGTAAATTACACGAAAAGAAAAATGAAAATGTGTAACTCCAACTTACAAGAAAGAGAATGGCACTATCGTTATTTATAAGCAAATAATTAAAATAACTTACTGTTGCTGAGAATTACTGCGTCAAAAATCATGAATTTGCTTAAAAAATGTAATAGGACTCTTAACGACTATCCTATGTATGTTCAAAAAAAGGCTGTGCAGTCCTCTCAAATGCTCTGATTGAAAATACACATATGGACCTCTCTCAACATCATAAATCTCTCAAAGATGCACAAAAAGATAGCCGCAAAGAGAAAGACTCTCTCAATGACGAACTCTTGGATATCGTCTATGTCAAACTCTCTCTTAGCAAGAGAAGAGCGATTGAACGTTCAATTTCGAGAAAAATGAAAACTAAATCCTCCAACTAGTTATCTACCATACCAACTAATAATTATTATTTCACGCCCTGTCGCCTCTGTACTAAAATCCGCCGAAGACGAAAAATTAAGAAAATATTCAAACACTTGTGAATTGCGACATGTTACATTCACCCCTCTTGTTACATCCGTTGACGGAGTCTTCGCTCCACAAATGTTTACTTTCGTAAAACATCTTGGAGCTGCAATCGCTGACCGCTGGAACAGGTTCTTTAGGGATCCCTTTTTTTGCATAAGGTTCTTTTTCCTAATATACTTTGGCATAACTGTTTTGGCATAATTTAAGAACTCTACAACTTTCTGCAAAGCACAAAGTTGTAGAGCTGCTACTGAATAAAGATCTCATGAAACTCACTCATTTCCTCAAGCAGCAGAGAATTGTTTTTATGACCATAGATGACAAGAGGAAGACAATGGACGTAATAAAATTACAAGTTCGCACATAATCCCGTAGAGGTACTGTCGAACTAGACGTTCTGAAAGTCCCGTACGATGTATCAGGGCCTAACAATAACTACCTCATGTAGCTGACAATACGTTTTACATGGATGCTAGAAACTTGTCCGGCTCGCCACCGAACGATACGATTCAGCAGGTTTTGGTGTACAGCAAAGGTGAATTGAAACAATTACATCGGCTTGTGCCAATCGGCAATCTTCGTTCTGCATTTCATCATCATCATCATCATTTCAGCCGAAAGACGTCCACTGCTGGACATAGGCCTCCCCCAAGTGTCGCGACATTGACCGGTCCCGTGCGACTCGCATCCAGCGGATTCCTGCAACCTTCACCAGGTCATCGGTCCACCTAGTGGGAGGCCTTCCAACGCAACGTCTTCCGGTTCGCGGTCGCCACTCCAGAACTTTTCGGCCCCATCGGCCATCCGTTCTGCGAGCAATGTGCCCTGCCCACTGCCACTTAAGTTTGGCAATTCTTCGGGCTACGTCGGTAACCTTTGTTCTCTTGCGGATGTCTTCATTTCTGATTCGCGCAAGGAAACTCCGAGCATAGCCCTCTCCATTGCCCTTTGGGTGACTTTAAGCTTTCTGATGAGGCCCATTGTGAGCGACCACGTTTCGGTCCCGTATGTAATCACTGGCAACACACACTGGTCATAGACTTTCGTCTTGAGACACTGCGGTAGGTTGGACGAGAAGATACCGCGCAATTTCCCGAACGCTGCCAAACCGAGTCGGATTCGACGATTGACCTCTTTTTCGAAGTTAGACCTACCTAACTGGACCGTTTGTCCCAGGTACACATAATCGTCTACAACTTCGAGAGTAGAGTCTCCGATCTTGATAGGAGTGGGTGTGACATGGGCATTCAACATGACCTTAGTCTTGTCCATGTTCATTTTTAGACCCACTCTTCCGGAAGCTCCACTGAGGTCATCGAGCATTGTACTAAGGTCCTCCATGGTCTCAGCCATTACCACTATATCATCCGCAAACCGAAGGTGAGTGATGTACTCGCCATTGACGTTGATGCCTAGCCCTCTCCAGTCCAGAACCTTGAAGACATCCTCCAGTGCAGCGGTGAACAGTTTCGGAGATATGACGTCTCCCTGTCTCACACCTCGCTGCAGGAGGATAGGTTTCGAGGCTTGGTCCTGAAGTCGGACTGACATGGTGGCGTTTTTGTACAAACACTTCAACACCTCGATGTACCGATAATCGATTTGGCACCGTTGGAGAGACTGCAGTACAGCCCAGGTCTCGATCGAATCGAAGACTTTCTCGTAGTCCACAAACGCTAAACAGAGAGGCAGGTTATACTCTTCGGTCTTCTGTATAACTTGCCGCAGCGTTTGTATGTGGTCCACGGTGCTAAAGCCTTTTCGGAAACCGGCTTGTTCGAGTGGTTGGAAATCGTCAAACCTGCGAACGAGACGATTCGTGATGACTCTAGAAAACAACTTGTAGACATGGCTTAGAAGTGAGATGGGCCTATAATTCTTCAGCCGGGCATTGTCACCCTTTTTGAAGAAGAGCACCACCACACCCCTGCACCATGCCTGTGGCGTTTTCCCCTCAAGTATGACGGAATTAAACAGCTTCTGAAGGGCCTTAAGTACCGGTTTTCCACCCGCCTTCAGGAGTTCGGCCGTAATTCCGTCATCACCCGGTGCCTTGTTGTTTTTGAGCTGCTTCCGAGCCATCCTAATCTCGTACAGGCTGACGTCCGGGATGTCTTCGGTATAGTGTCGGGTCAGTCTAGCTCTTGGGTCGTTGGCTAGATCTACGACGGGTTTACTGGTTGACGTGTACAACTGTCCATAGAAGCTCTCGATCTCCCTTAGAAGCTCCGGTTTGGCGGATAAGATCCTACCATTGTCGGTCTTCAGTTTCGTGAGCTGGCTCTGCCCAATAGCCAGATCCCTTGCAAATACCTTGGAGCCTTTATTCCGCTCAATCGCGTCTTTAATACGCTCGGTATTAAAGCGGCGGAGGTCGCTCTTCAAGGATTTAGAGATCCGTCTATTGAGCTGCCGGTATTAACACGCCTCGTCTGAAGACTGCAGGATCATCTCACGCTGCTCCTTCATGAGCTTGAGAGTGTGATCGGAGAGCCTCTTGTTCTGATCTGTACGACGCGCCTTGAAGAACTTAGACCCGGTCGTATGGACAGTTTCCACGAACCCATCGTTGTATTCGTCCACTGAGCTTCCTAGGCACTCGAAACGGTTCTGGAGTTCAAGCTGAAAGCTCTCGGGGTTTTGGATTTGGATCTGTGCTGGATGGAGCGTAGACTTCATCAGTCGATACCTTTCAAGCTTGATATTGATGTTCAATGTGCCTCTTACCATGCGGTGATCGCTTCCGGTTTTCACCGAATTGATCACAGAGACATCATTGAACATTTGCTTCTTGGTTGACATGATGAAGTCGATCTCATTTCTAGTTGCACCATCGGGGCTCTGCCAGGTCCACTTCCTGTGCTCACGCTTTCTGAAGAAGGAGTTCATCATATATAGAGGCCCAACTAGCCAGTTGGTGACCCCGGCGATTCCGATGTCCAACTCCAAATTGCCCCACCTGCAGCTCATCCCCGTCTCGTTTGCCCAGTTTCGCGTTGAAGTCCCCCATGACAACTGTGAAGTGAGTTTTGGAACCATGCATGGCTTTAGATATATCCTCATACATGGTCTCCACTTCGTCGTCGGGGTGTGCCGAGGTCGGGGCGTAGACCTGTATGACCTTCAGCGAATATCTTGAGGATATTCTGAGTATAAGGTACGCCACCCTGGTCGACACACTCTCGATCTTCACCACGTTGTTCACAAGGGACTTGTGGACGATAAACCCAACACCACCCTGGGACTGCCGGTCACCCTCTTGGAAATAGAGCAGGTTGCCGGATTTCAGGATTATCGTGTCCTCCCCCTGTCTTCGGACTTCAGATAATCCCACAATACTCCATCGCAGCCTGCTCAATTCCTCTTCTAGTTCCGCTATCTTCTCGTCGGTCCGGAGTGTGCGCGTGTTATACGTTGCCAGGTCCAGTCGTTGGTATTGGCAGCCGGATCCCTTCCGGAGATTCTTCGCACCCCTTGCCACGCCGTAGCCTCGACCGCTGCCGTAGTCGAGGGTAGACGGGCTGCCGGGCACTAGGGGCCATTTCTTTGTTGCGCTATTCATGGGGGGGTTTTGCCATAATCGCCACGCTTGGCAAGCGGGTTGGCGATCGCAGTGAGTGCAGTTCTTACATAAGACACAGAGAGCGCTGCTGCCCATTCTCTGGTAAGTCCCTTAGTCGCCTCTTACGACACCCACGGGAAGATATGGGATGGTGTTATTCTTTACGTCCGACACCACACGGACTCACGTTCTGCATTTACTCTTGCCGAATCATATTAGGGTGTCGGCTCGACACAATTAAGCTGAGCGGCTGTGCCGAATCTTGACGACCCGTACCCGAATGTACACACATCAAAAGTATCTAGGGATCAACATATATTTTTGCAATAACTTTTCTCCTGATTGATATTAATTAAAATTTTCTTTAAGGATTCATCAAATAAAGTGTTTTCGTTTGTCACAGTAACGATAAACCAAGTCACCTTTGCATTAATAAAGAAATTTGCCATTTTCCTAATAAAGGGATTTTTGACATTTGAACCACTAACATTAAAGTTCGAAAAAATGACTGAAAACACAGTTTTCTTTAAAATTTTATTGGGTAACTTAAACAATTAATAATCCGTGTTTCTACCGCGAACACAAACAACACAAGAACATCGGTTTGGCATACTCAAAATGAGTTCATCCAAATCACGCTGTGGAATGGCCGCCCATGTTCGTTGCAACAACAAAAAAAGGTCTTCTTGCGACTGGATACCCTCCATATTCGGCAGAGCTCTTCTCTGTAGCATATCCCATGCATGCTCAATCGGGTTCAAGTCTGGCGACTGAGCAGGCCAGGGCAGGACATTGATGTTAGCTGCGGCGAGAGTCTGTCTTACAACTCTTGCGGTGTGCGGTCGTGCATTATCATGCATTAACTGAAATAAGGGACCGATTTGCACTTGTAGAGGAACGATGACGTCTGATACAATCGTCTCAGCATAAATTTGAGCGTTGAGGTTGCCTCTGATCCAAATCAACTCAGTTCTTCCGCCGATCCAAATACCCGCCCATACCATGATGGTTCCACCACTATAAGGATGGACTTCCTGGCAGGATTTTAATCGCTGTTGGCGTCCAGGGGTTCTCCAGTGTCGTATACGTCTTGTATCCGGTCTCATACCAAAACGAGACTCATCAGAAAAGCACACGAAACGCCATTGTTCTTCTGCCCAATTTCTGTGTTCAAGAGCCCATTGATATCGAATCCTACGATTGTGCATTGCTATAGGTGGTACCCGTAGCGGTCTTCGGGAATGAAGGTTCACTTCATGCAAGCGGTTTCTGACTGTTTGGTCGCTAATTAAGTTCCCTGAAGAGTGATGAAGCCTCACGGCTAACATCATAGCGGTTATTGTTGGAGCTCTTCGAGTTAAGATTTGAATGTATCGGTCTTGTCTCCGTGTGGTGCAGCGATACCGTCCTCCATGGCGCTCAGCCACGGTACCAGTGCTTCGGTAACGTGTCCAAAGTCGACTGATAACACTCTGACTTGTATTCAGAGCTAAAGCTACAGTACGTTGCCGGGAACCAGCTTCTATCATTCCCACGGCTCTGAGCATTTCTTCCCTGCTTAAATGACGTCGCCGCTCCATAATAACGTTGGTTTTAATCAGTAGTAGGGAAACAGTAGCACTAATAATGTCTTCAATGCGTTGTATGTTTTTATAGGGAAAATATTGACAGCTTATTTTCATCTTTTACTCGAATTTGATTGAGAGTTCCTGATTCAAATTATTAAATGCACCAAAAAGGATCCATATAAATTTATAAAATCATAAATTTATTACAAAGCCACATCTCAATCTCAAGAAATCCGCATAAAAATGCTTGATCCCTAGACACTTTTGATGTGTGTATGTTCCCTTCACTGGATCGGTTGATGATGCTTTTGCAATTTACTATAGATTACTTATTTAGGTAATTATTTTTATTCTATTACCGGGTATCTTACAAACAACGGCTTGCTAACTGAAGGCGATCGTACATAATACATTAAACATGCAATATTTCAAGAGAATAAAACATTGAACTTAAAACATTAACAATCCATAAATCTGTTTATCCTAGAAATTCTGCTGGTGGTACCGCGAAGATTTATTCTATACGAGTTACAAATGAACGATTTATCTCCTAGATTACAATAATGGTAGCCACAAATGGAGCAAATAAAATAAATGTATCTTTTTCAGTCAAATAGCGTTGAAGGTGAGAATTTTGTACCTACTTGTGAGAATTTAATTTATGACCAATCGTTTATTGCAGATTTGTTTTATTATTAAGTACTTGATTTATACCCAACGACTTATGTATGTATGCAAGCCCACCTGATCGTTATTCTATCAGCAAAAACTCATGGTTAATAAATTAAAAGTCAAAAATATTTGAATTGACATTAAGCTATCTATAAACTTGAATGTCACCTTGCTGAAAGTCGTTGTAGTACGAAACGTTTTAAAAGCGATTACGATATCGCGGCGCAAGTAAATTTTCCGAATGATGTGTCAAACACCGACTACAAAACCCCGACCTACCCGACCCCCCTTTGCCTACTCGACTTGAGAATAGATCTTCTAACATTAATCAGCGTTACGACTCCTTAGTGTTGGATGGAGATTTGAGACAGTTGCAGGTTTCGACTCCTTTTTGGAGGCAGGCTACTAGCAGTAACACTACAGCCCATCATCTGCCTAGCCTTTTCCCAACTATATTGGGGTCGGCTTCCAGTCTAACCGCATGCAGCTGAAAGTGCGACTGCCTATCTGACCTCCACAACCCAGTTAGTACTGGGTGTGGTAATACGATACACCTTGGTAAGACTGGTTGTCAGACTTTTTGGGCTACTGACTACCTGTAACGAATGTCAAAGATCTATAAATGACAGCCGGGACCAACAGCTTAACGTGCTTTCCGAGGCATGGAGGAAACTCGGTATGTAAGGGTGGTCACCCACATGGAGAGAGCGACTGTCGCAACCCCGTGCAGGGCACGCCACGATAGTGGCGATAAGTCCCCTCTTTGAGGAGTGGCTTGAGAGACGCCACGGCGTCCTCACCTTCCGCCTGACGCAGGTCCTCACCGGACACGGAGTGTTCGGGAGGTTTCTGCACCGAATCGGGCGGGAAGAGACGCCCGGGTGCTTCCATTGTGAGGATCGACCGGAGGACACGGTGGAACACACGGTGGAGGTGTGCCCCGCGTGGGCGGAGCACCGCCGTGTCCTCGAAGCGGCGATCGGCGGCGGCGACCTCTCGCGTCCGGCCCTGGTGCAAGCCTTGGTCCGGAGCGAGACGGAATGGGACGCCGTCACCTCCTTCTGCGAAGGAGTAATGCTAGAGAAGGAGGTGGCGGAACGTGAGAGGGAGAGAACCTCTCAACGTCCCGGCCGCCGCGGGAGACGCCCCAGGCATCGGGGGCCACCACCACGTGGCCCCCGGCCACCGTAGGCGCGGGCCTGTGGACGGTGGGCTATGGGCTAGCTCGCCGTCCATCCGTCTCATGACGACAGGCCGTGTCGACGGCGCGTTCGTGTTCCACGCGCGCCTCAAAGAGAGTAAGCAAAAGGATGGGGTCCGTAAGGACCGATGCCTGCCGGGGTTGCGGGACTGTTCGAAAGAGATACCGTGGCCCCGGAACACAAAGGGCGATGAAGGAACATGGATGGGTTTTAGTCAGTAAAAGTCTGACACTCCCTTCTGCTCCGCCCAGAGCGGGAGGAGTTATTTGATGATTTCCCATCCGAAAAAAAAAAAAAAAAAAAAGGGTGGTCACCCATCTGCCGGGGTTGCGGGACTGTTCGAAAGAGATACCGTGGCCCCGGCACACAAAGGGCGAATAAGGAACATGGATGGGTTTTAGTCAGTAAAAGTCTGACACTCCCTCCTGCTCCGCCCAGAGCGGGAGGAGTTATTTGATGATTTCCCATCCGAAAAAAAAAAAAAAAAAAGGGTGGTCACCCATATTGCGGTACTGTTCGAAAGAGATACCGTGGCCCCGGAACACAAAGAGCGATGAAGGAACATGGATGGGTTTTAGTCAGTAAAAGTCTGACACACCCCCTCCTGCTCCGCCCAGAGCGGGTGGAGTCATTTGACGATTTATCATCCGAAAAAAAAAATGGGTGCTCATCCATCCACAGACCAACCTAGGCAAGAACGGCTTAACCTAAAGATCGACCCGAGCGGCTGTTACTATTTAGCCACGAGCTCCTATTTAGCACTACAGCCCATAGGCTATAAAAAAGTACATGATATAATAATATAATTCGTTTTTCAGGTCGAACCAGAGAACCTGGAGTTCCAAAAAACGACGCGTAAAAGTACCTCTAGTAATCCCTCATAATAACCGATGTGCAAACTTAATCTAACGTTGGCCAAAAAAATAGAAAAATAATATTTTTTCATCATCAATCACTTGTCGCGGCCAGGTTGCCACCTCCGATTGTGAACTCTTCGGTGGGTGGAAACTCCAGTCATTTCTCAAAATGACAGACTTTTCACGTATAAATCTATGTCACGGGCATACTGCACGGAAATGTTGGCTTCAACTTGCCCGATATTAGTTTAAAACTTCCTAGATTTAGTTTGGAAATGTGAGACCGCACTTTTTGTTAAATTGGATTGTGTAAGATTTGAGAGCAGGACATTATCAAGCATTTTTCAATGATCAAGATTGTCGAAGATAATTTGTATCTCGCTTGAAGTGCTATGAAGATGAAAACTATAATAATATACTGAAAAACCTACCAGACTGAACTTTTCTTTTTATCTCCGCTTCCTACTGTTATTGCACAACCGATTACAAAATATACTTTGGGATTACTAATATAACACATTATAAAGGTAACATAATTTTGTTATAATCCGTTTATTATAAATAAATTCCAGCCGGATAATGACCGCGCTTACTCATTCGATGTAGCTAACGATTCGTGTGATACAAATCATTTTGAAATATAACATCCAAATGGGATTTCCCGATGGATTTACTTAAGGGTAAATCAATAATCTGGCAACACTCGCTGATTTATATTTGGTGAGCTTTTTACCTATACGCGGTAAAAGGAACCGTGGTATGAATACAGTTATTTATGACACCGAAGTTCATTCAATGTCGTTCACTCGATGAAAAACTGCTTAGCGATTTTTTTGGAACAGAGATATTGATACAAAGATAGGAGTGTCTCTGTATCAAATGTTCCTTGACAGGTGAAAGTTTTTCATAGTTTGGTATTCCGCATGAGTTGTGCCGTGTAGTTTCAACCACGAATATATTGCCAACTTTGCTTCGAGAAGTTATAAAAGGTAAATAGAGGTAGTACTACGACCTACTTTATAAACGTGAAGGGACTGGAGTTGTTTCAACATAAATGTTTTTTCGAATATTGAGTCTCTACCTACTAGCCTTTATAAATCATGACGTAATCGTGCGAGTTGTGTGGAACGAGTCACCATGCACCAATGCGATTGCAAAATATTTTTAATACAAAAATGCCCACCTCTTGTGTATCAAATTGCAAACTAAGATTTTTAATGCCTGTAGGAAACTGTTGAATATAAATAACAAAAAATATTATCATTTTCCGCAACTACGAAAATCTACTAACTACTAACTTATTCACTGATTTCAGTTACCTTTTAACGAGTTAAAATTTAAAACCGTTCCCAAAGAACCAAATTAGACACTTTTAACTTTTCAGCACAGCACTCAGATCGGGTCGAAACGACCCAAATATCCTTACACTCCTTTCAAATCCGCATTGAAAACAAAATAACAAAAAAAAAAACCGTTCGTTCCGTGCCGTGTACGTATAAAAGCGTCGCACGGCTAAAAGCGATCTGATAGGTATTGGTGTGAGAGCGACACGGAATCTAATCTCAGGATGGTATGTGACGTCAGGATCAAACGCCCGTTGCAACGGTCATCAAGGCAACCGACTTTGAAAATCGAATTGAAAGTTTTGTTTTTCGACCAGTATTGCTGTTGTTCGAATTATTCGGAAAATAGAATAATGGAACGCGTTAGTTCAGACCAGAGACTTTTTCTATAGAAACAATACAGAAAATTGACAAAGACAGTTACATATTTAAGCTATGGGCATTAAAGCTTTGTTCAAACCTTGTTATAGTTTGCTATAGTAATTTTATTTTGAGACAGTTATAAAAATTACTTAAACAATTTAAATAAATTTTATCAAAATATCTGTTCTGTAAAATCGTGAGCTAGATTATAAATAAAACAGAAATAGACATGCACAAATCGAAAAAGGGTGAGTAGGTTTTTGCTCGGAACCGGAATACAAATAGCTGGCAACACCGTATGTCAAGCCTCGGTTAAAAATCATCATCATTCTGATTTTAATGCAAATATTGGTTTTGATACAAACATCTTTGCAATAGTTCTTTTAATAGACTTTTTAAACCACGCAAATATTCGTTAATTGAAAAAATCAGAAAGAAAACGAAAAGTGAAAACTTAAAAAAAGTGTTACCAAGACCATCAACAATGAAGACTGTCAAAATCGACAATACAAAAATGATAAAAGTATGAGAATGAGATGTTTTAACTAAATGATGACTAAATGATTAAAACGGTTTTGTGGGGCATATAGTTCTATAAATAAGACTTTTCTAAACTTTTCTTTTATAAATAAAATAATAATAATAAGCTTACTTGAATTCGGGTCCTATTGCTAAGAAGCTATAGTGATCTTCGGGATAAAATTCCGTGAAACTAAAGTTCCATTTTCAGTAACAAACTAGTTTCAGAAAGTGAACTGAAAGTATAATCATGTTCTGATTCTTTTCCGTAAAAGTATATTATCTTCTAAAAATACTTCCAAACGAAGAAAAGCTAGGAAGTTGAAAGTTGTATTGACACAATTTGATGGGAAAAACGTTTCAGTAAGATTTCTATGAGACTTCAAAAAATAACTTGAGAAATGGGAAACATTTTCGTTTTAGAACTGAAGAGAAATAGAATGCTTAGAAGCGAAATGTTTTAAAAGATTAAATTTACAATAACACAAGTAACTAGTAGCTAATAGTAACTATTAAAACCGGCCAAGTGCGAGTCGGACTCGCGCATGAAGTGTTCCGTACCATCTTAAGAGGGTTGGCCCCCTTTTATTTTTTATTTATTTTTATTATTTGTTTTTTAGCAGCAACAGAAACACATCATCTGTGAAAATTTCAACTGTCAAGCTATCACGGTTCATGAGATACAGCCTGGGCTGGCATTCTCGACATAGATAGTGACAAAATCGCTAACTTTCGATCGCTGATTACTAACGAATAAATTGGGTTGCAATAACGATGCTTGTGAGAATCGCATCTTAGATGTAGAGACTTGCATTTCCCGCAAGCTTCGTTATTGCAACCGAATTTATTCGTTAGTAATTAGCAATCGAAAGTTAACGATTTTGTCGTTATCTCTGTCGAGACTGCCGGCCCTGGACAGACAGACGGACAGTCGAGTCTTAGTAATAGGGTCCCGTTTTTACCCTTTGGGTACGGAACCCTAAAAAACCACCTACCTAGTAAAACTACCGCATACAAATAATTTATTTGTATGCGGTAGTTTTAAAAGTATCAGCAGGAATATAAATGTTGACATAATATTATGACTATAACCCCGGAAGAATTAAGCAGAGGTGTACCTAGTACACCCACATTTCTCCAGTTATGATTAATTACCATGTAATAGGGGCGAGCTTATTACATCAACCCGGTACAAATCCAGACTCCACTGCTTCTGAGAGATTTTCCTAATTGAAAAACTAATGGGGTCCGAGTGGGCCCACCTAGTTTTTCAAGAAATCGACAAACGGTTGGTCGACTCTTCACGTGACCAGAGGGCATTTCTAATTTCTAATTTTTATTTTTATTTCGAGCGCTCCTTAGAGAAATAATCAAAGTTACTCGGCATATTTTTATTTCTATTTTGTGGCCTATATCTAAATCATTAGCACACATCTAAACTAATTTGTTTTATGTGTGATTATGGTTTAGATATGGCCACAAAATAAAAATAAAAAATATGCCCGAGGAAGTTTGATTATTTCTCCAGGGAGCGCTCAAAATAAAAATCAAAATGTTTCCTAGATGTGAGTGCTAGACTCTTAAAACACTAAAAAACAATAAAAATTGAAATAGCCTTCTTAATGCGTTTTTCTTATTATTTTTTTACCATTGTCCTTATTTTGGTAGTCTGAATGATTCCTAAAAGTTTGTCTATCTATTTTAATGGGATCTTATATAATATTAAGAAAATAATACGGTTTCAAGTCACGTTCGATTTATTAGCTATGAAACAAAATATTATTTTAGGTAAACTTGTTATTTTAGCTAAAACATTCATTCGCCTCATAATCTGGCCCCGCTGTTTTAGGTCTGACAGGGATGAATATTAAATATATGTAAATACAACCTTCAAAATCTCGTTTTATTCGTTGAAAATAAGTAATAAACGTTAGTTTTAGGGTGATAATCTGTTTAGTTTGTATATTGTAGGTAAATATGTAAATGATTCCGAGAGGAAAGCCTATTAATTAATTTGGTTTAGTAATAAACAACGGTTGCCTTGCATGACAGTTTTGGCTTGAATTGTTTGAAAACCATGTCCTAGAGCTAATCTTAAAATATCAACTAAACCGCACTGGACCTGCGTTATGGATGACCATAACGGCCTAGTTCCTCTATCAGACAGTAGCCCTGTGACCCAACAGTGTTAACATTTTGACACTAATATAACCAATCACCCTTACATACCGATTTTCCTCCTTGCCTCGTAAAACACGTTAAGCTGTTGGTTCCGTATGTCATTTGTAGATCTTCGATAGTCGTTACAGGTAGTCAGTGGTCCAAAAAGTCTGACAACCAGTCTTACCAAGGGGTATCGTATTACTTAGTATTAACTGGGTTGTGGAGGTCAGATAGACATGTAAAATACAAGTATTCAGCTGCATCCGGTTAGACTGGAAGCCGACCACAACATAGTTGGGAAAAGGCTAGGCATATATTAGTGTCTTTAAGCTGAAAGCTACAAGAAGTTCTATTAAATTTTTACCTCTGACAACATGGCGGGTTTTAGCTACTTTTACCCTTAAACAAGGGATATTATTTGTGTTTTTATTTTAAGTATTTCCTGTTTATTTGTAGAGTGGTCTCACTGTTACTTGATATTTTGTGAAGCGTCAATGCTTTTATCAATATAAAAAAATAAATAATAATATTTTAAGATTCTCCCATAGAATATAATAGGTTATTGTTTCAAATTAAATATTTTAGTTTCTCAATTGATGAATCCGCACCAATATTTTGTTGCCGCAGCCAGCGCCCATGTATCGAAACTTTCTTGAGTATTCTCTCAACTTGCCGATAGATGGCATTTGCGGTAGCAAAAAAAGACTTCATCCCGCCTCCGTTCGCAACACATTGTGTGTGCTCACCGCTCTGCTTTTTAAAAATTCAATTTTGGTGAATCCTTGAAGATATTCGTAAAATAAATGGCCCTGCATCGGTGCTTCATTGAGAACTTATAGTGCAGTGTTGATTTTTGGAGTTTTAACCAGTCTACCGGTGAATTTAACAAGATTTAGCTCGCCGGCCGGCACACACTGGTCCCAAATTAAAAAAAAGTGGACATTGATAGTAGACCGCTGATATTTTTTTTTATTGTTGATACAATGATAACAGATAAGGCAAAAAAATATTATTGTCCTACTTCAAATACTTTTCTGTAAAAAAAATATTTCTTTTTTTTTTGTATGGGAGTGATTACATTTTACTCAATTTCTCAAAAACCTTAAGCGATGTCGAGATGGCATTCACATATGTTAGAAAACTAATAATTCTGAGTATTTGGCTCGAAGAAACGTATTGCTTATCTCTGCGTACTTTCGAGATAATAGTGACAGAAAATAACAATTTTTTTTAATGTTAATTTTTTGCTTTTTTTTTAATCATAGCCTTACTTTAGCACATAATTATAATGTATGCGTAATGTCAAATAAGTAAAAAGAGACTTCGCTGTAAAAGAGGTTATGGGGGCTCACTAATGACTGAAAAGCTATGACCTTTCTGAAGGAGTACTTTCATCAGTTCTAAAAAACAATCAAAATGAAGACAAATAAAGCTGCAAACATAAAGTTGAATATGTTCACAAACGATTCTGAAAAAATATTATGGTGAAAGATTAATATTTGGGTTTTTTGAAAATTATGAAGTATCTGCTGAAATAACGGGTATCCACCCTGATTTAATCAAGAGATTTGCAGTCATTTTACAAACAATTTCATCTGGTCAACTTATTAATACCAACTTGTTTAGGGAATATTGTAAAGAAACAGCAATGCTATATGTAAACTTATATCCATGGTATTACATGCCTTCAAGTGTCCATAAATTGTTGATACACGGTGCTGATATTTGTGAAAATTTCTCCTTTATTCCGATAGGCATGCTTTCCGAAGAAGCTTCCGAAGCGAGGAATAAAGATTTCCGGAATGTTAGAATGGCACATACAAGAAAAATCGGTAGAGTTCAGACTAATTTAGACATTATCCACAGCTTTCTAATTAGCTCAGATCCTTACATCAGCCATATCAAACCAAAGTTTGCTCGTTTACATAAACAGTTGTTTCCAGAGGCTAGTGCTTTGATCTTGAACAATGAATTGCTTTCGTTGGAAAACGAGGAAATAGAGATTTCTCAAGAGAATATAGACCCAAATATTAATCTTTCACCATAATATTTTTTCAGAATCGTTTGTGAACATATTCAACTTTATGTTTGCAGCTTTATTTGTCTTCATTTTTATTGTTTTTTAGAACTGATGAAAGTACTCCTTCAGAAAGGTCATAGCTTTTCAGTCATTAGTGAGCCCCCATAACCTCTTTTACAGAGAAGTCTCTTTTTACTTATTTGACATTACGCATACATTATAATTATGTGCTAAAGTAAGGCTATGATTAAAAAAAAGCAAAAAATTAACATTAAAAAAAAATGTTATTTTCTGTCACTATTATCTCGAAAGTACGCAGAGATAAGCAATAAGTTTCTTCGAGCCAAATACTCAGAATTATTAGTTTTCTAACATATGTGATTGCCATCTCGACATCGCTTAAAGTTTTTGAGAAATTGAGTAAAATGTAATCGCTCCCATACAAAAAAAAAAGAAATATTTTTTTTACAGAAAAGTATTTGAAGTAGGACAATAATATTTTTTTGCCTTATCTGTTATCATTGTATCAACAATAAAAAAAAATATCAGCGGTCTACTATCAATGTCCACTTTTTTTAATTTGGGACCAGTGTGCGGCAGCCCGTACCTACAAGCCATCACGCATAATTATGAACGAGTCATCTTCCCATCTGCCTGGGTCTGAGTGGGATCTCTGGATTGCCAACGTACGTGGGCAAGTTTTGCTGCTATTAATTCTTTCATATTGGTTTCTCATGGATTCATCAATAGGGAAATTGGTTTTATTGTGAGGTCCGCCATTACATAGATTCTTAATTCTTTTTGTTTGTTCCTAAAAACAACCTACAAAAAGGTGCAGGCTATTTACACGCCTCATCAATATTATTATACACAATTTTCACATTTTATACATTTCCACAAGGAAAAACAGCATCAGCAGCGTAAGCATTACGAACATTTCATCCAACTCTCATTGGCTGCCCAGAAAAAGCTTGTTTCACGAAAATTTCAACTTTACGACTTAGTTTATAGGAGCATATATTTTATATTTTACGTTCACCTGGTGCAATAAAAAGGGGACCGGAACTGAAGGAAATCGTCGCAAACCGACAACTGACACTCGTTTTGTGAAATGTAGACTTTTTTGTTTGTTTTGATAAGGTCTGGGTGGCGAGTGTTTCGTTCGTTTGTGTCAAAGCTCGCTACTTTTTTGTTTTGTTTTACACTGCCGGATTACAAAATCGACACACAATCCATTGCAGAATGGCTCGAGAGATGCACTGTAAAAATATTCTTCTGTTTTAATGACAGTAGAAATGTTATATTTTTTAAACTGTTCGTAATCTGCTAGTACACTTGACGTTAACTTAACTAGCACTTTTTGTACTATACGTTTCCGCAAAACCCTTCAAAGTATGCAGGTCTGAAGTCATTTTTTACAGCGGGATTGATGATAATATAACCTAAACAAGTTAAAAAACATAATTTTAACATTTGACGACGCAAAAAGCGCAGCGGATAGTGCTGCCTAATGTTCTTAGGGTGGTTCGAACCCGGTAGAAGCAAATGTTTGTGTGATGAGCATTGACATTTGTTTCCGATTCATGGATGTTTGTAAGTATAATAAGTATGTATTTACAACAAAAAAGCTGTGTAGTATATCAACTATCTCGTGTGCCCGACACAAGCCTTGTTGCTTAGTGTGGCTCTAGATGGCACTGTGTGTAATGTCCAGCGATATTTCTATTTATTTATTTTGAATATGCTTTTTCATACAACATTTTTATAAATATTCACAACACCCAGAGTTCTCAACGAGGTTACAATTTTAGTATTCCAAGTTTATCACAAAAAAAATTGGCTCTCTATATTATTGAATCGAAGAACCGTGAACTCATCTCATTAATATTAACAGAGACAGAACCTCATGTACCGACATTCAGGCTCTTCATTAAGAATGAACTTAGTGAAAAGTGAGGGATTCCGAAAGTACCTAAAGTCAAAGTTAAGTTAAAATAAGTGAGTTTTAAGTTGGTGAGGGGTTGCTTTAAGATGCTTTTTGAGTTGTAAGCGGTAGCGGCTGTCATCGGTAACTTGGTGAATTACTTATTTGATAACGCTTTTTACTTTAAAATTGTAATTCTGGAACTGGGACTATATGGTTGGAATTTGTGTTTGAATCCATGGCGAAAATAACATTCGCAGTTTCGCAGATATTTCTTAAAGAAACAACTGATTGAAATTTGATTTTTTTATTCTTTAGAATCCCTTCAGTTCTTCGGCGGTTCTACGGGTCAACCATTCATTCAACAGAAGAAAAAGTATGGTAGTCGGTTCACCATCAAAACTGTTAATGTTACTCATAATTCTAAACCTATATGTAAATGGATATACTTAACTTGCATAATAAACGCATCAAACCTTCCTTATCAATAAAATCGTTCATTGAAGAAGCCCTGACCCTAAGCACACATAACATCATAATAAATACCCAAAAATATTTAAAATACTAACTATACAAGGCGAACAAATTTGTAAGCTACTTACACAAGAGCAAACAGACTAGGTGTTGCCTGGCAGTGTCAAACTTGGAAATTCTCATCAACCAACTTCCAAAAAGAGGAGGTTCTCAATTCGACTGTATTTTTTTTTTTTTCTTGAAAGTTTCTCAGACATGAGAACACAATTTTTCTATGATATCACTATTGTGATGTGATCTCTTGTCAGTGAAACTTTCAAGTATAAAATGAGACTTTCCAAGTTTGTGCAAAACCTAGTCTTTTACCTTTTGTGTAAGTAAATTATGATTTTGTTCGCGTTGCCCGTCTACCATAAGCGTACATAATCTACCATAACCCTACACGAAGCCGTCATTCAAGAGTTTTGTACATCAAACTAAACTGTAACTCTACGCAAAAATTATTGCTGGGTAACGACTTTTTTTGGGCTGAAAAATCACGTTTTACGGGTAAAACTCAATGTAACTCACTCAAAACATTGTGCTGATGAATGCATTGACTAGTAACCGGTTAAGCAGGTATTGCAGTAAAGTTACAACTTTTAAAACTAGTATTAAATAAAAAAAGCTCCTGAAAAAGTCAGAACTTTGACCTCCAATATCTCCAGAACTGGAAGATTCCCAGGTATGGTCTAGAACAAAAAATGATCGCAATGACGGGGAAAACAAGTACTTTTCGGCTTCATTAAGGGTCTATTTTTATTATTGAGCCGTGTGGTATCTGGCAGAGTAGAATAGAACCAACCCATTACACTCACGGGTGTCGTATAAGGCGACTAATGTCTGAGGCAGAACACCTTGCGCCTCCGTAGACCAGAGAATGGGCAGCAGCGTTTTCTGTTAGTCTTTCATCACTGCGATCTCCAATCCGCCTGCCAAGCGTGGAGATTACGGCAAATTCCTCCCATCATGGGAGAGGCTTATGTCCAGCAGTGGACGTTATGGAATGTTGTTGTTGTTGTTGTTGTAAGGGTCTATTTACATCCTTTATTTAAATGTCTTCGCCGCAACCTCCTTTGAACTAGCACACCGCATTCGACATCGAGTTCTCCTAACAGTAGAATCTGTTTTCACAACGAACACCAACTTAAATTAGAAAGCTTAACCCGACTGTGAATCTTACATCCAAGCAAAATTGGCAGTTAATGTGTTTTACTTTAAACGCGTTGTTGATTTCACCAGAGTGCAAGGAATACGGAATGAGACTTAAAAAGGGATTTAATTTTGAACTGACGATGGTAATCCGGATGAAAGGGGTATAAATAGTGTAATAGCAGTGAGATAACGCAGTCTTGTTAGTTGTTTATGCTGTGTTTGCCAAGGTCGGTCTATAGATGGGTGACCGTTTATTACATTTTTACAGGGTGTAAACAACCTCATCACAAAGCCGTCAACCAAGCATGCTCTACATCAAACTAAGTAACTTTACGCAAAAATTATTGCTGAGAAACGACTTTTTTTATGGGTTGAAAAATCATGTTTTGTCGTAGAACTCAATATAATTTAGCGCACTCAAAACATTGTGCTTATAGATGGATTGAATAGTACGAGAGTCGTGGAGGTGTTTACAATAAAAATCTTACAATAAAATCTCTAGAAGGTAAGGTGTAGAACAAAAAAAATATCGCAGTGATAGGGAGAACAAGTGCGTTTCGGCTTCGGTAAGAGGTTTTTTACACCCTTAATGTTATTTTATATACCCTCTGTGTCTCGAAAAGCAGTTGGCCCTTTCCGTCTTTTCTTCCCCTTGTCATCTTTAAATTAACAGTCATTAGAGGAAGTCAGAACTTTAGACGCCGGAAATTCATATATTGGTAACTATATGTAGAGATCAGATTTATAGTCACTTAATCTGACCCACACACTTTCGACTGATGAAAAAAAACTTTTATGAAAAAAAAACCGACTTCAAAAAACACAAAACAGAAAAAAAGTGAAAAATAACTTTAGCTTCAGAAGTAGTTCAGTAGCAGTGCAGTTGCAGCATTGCTTTCTTTGACGGTTCTTACTTCTTTCAAATTCTTGTCTATTACATAAAAATGGTTATATAAATAAGTAGGTAATTAGTAATTTCTATTATAATTTGATAGTAGTTGTTGGCGACAGATCTGGCAACCCCGTTGCTAGGGTCTTGTGTGGTTGGTAGGCTAGCAATGGGGAGGCTTATCTTTATTTTCCTTTTTCTTAAATATTAAAATTAAATATTATTCCCAATTTAGTTTTTAATTTGGTTCCTAACAGTAGTAATAATTAGTTATTATTATTATTATTACTTTAAACTTTCCTCATCTCCACACCGGTGCTACTTTCAGACATTTTATTTTCTAGAATACAATATTCAGAATCGATCTATTTTCAATTGCATATAGATTGTGATTGCACCTGAATAATGCGGAAACCGAATTTAATCGTGTAATGTGATCAGTTATTATTGTTTCCATGATAGAGAACAAAACTCGAAATCGATTTAGTTTTCAATGGAAAACGATTGGGCATGCACATGACTCATTTGAAATCCGAGTTCAACTAAGCGATTTGATGTAACAAACGATTGAATTAGGAATTGGATTGCTTTGAACATTAATTGAATGCGATTCATTATTTAATCGGATTGTGTAATGTAATTTTGGTTTTCATAACAAATGGTAGCAGTGAAACATTAAATTGTAGTCTGAATACGCAAGATGTACAAAATATTTGGTCTTGAATATATGATTTATTTTGATACTATCTAAAGACAAAGTACTCATCAAGACGAATCAAACGAGTCCAAATTCGATGGGGTTGCGTCATTTCATTACAGAGTTCCTATGGCCACCTTCCAGCTCCATCATCAGACCCTGGATACCATCTAAAGACAAAGTACTCATCAAGATAAATCAAATGAGTCCCAATTCGATGGGGTTGCGTCATTTCATTACAGAGTTCCTATGGCCACCTTCCAGCTCCATCATCAGACCCTGGATACCATCTAAAGACAAAGTACTCATCAAGATAAATCAAACGAGTCCAAATTCGATGGGGTTGCGTCATTTAATTACAGAGTTCCTATGGCCACCTTCCAGCTTCATCATCATATCAGCTCCATGTTATCATAATATTGTATTGCCCCGCGATATACATATGCGTGCATAATTTCAGCTCAATTGGTAACCGGGAAGTAGATCAAATTTAACTTGCAAGATTTGATTACAGATAAACACCGGGACAGGTGAAACTAAATAAAAGCTTGTAATAAAAGAGAAAATAAACAATGTCAAAATGCAATAAAAATTGATAAGTCAGTATAATATAAAATAATCATATAATGTCACAAAGTTAAAGAAAAGTAACAATGTCATGTAGTGTCACTTAAAAAATCGTTTTCATCCCATCTATTCGAAAAGGACGACTTGGTTCGCCTTTAAGTGCACCCAAAGGTGGTGTTTTCTATAATAAACTTTTAGCGGGCAGTAATGAGTTTTTAATCCTCTTTATAAGTGCGCCGCAATTTTCTTTGCGGCGCACTTTTTGAATTTGGAACATCTTAGTGTTCAGCGCCGAAAGCAATCGAACGCAAATATTGTTTGAATAAAGACTGGCTGGTAAGACGGCCCATAGTCGCGCCGCGCCGCCGCCGCGCCGGCTGAATAAAAAAAAGAAATCAAATTAAAAACGCGCGAACGACAGACCGCGTTTTCGTCAATTTTCATGAATTGTTAGAAATTCATGGTTTTGTTTTGAAAAATGAGTTCTTCAAGTGACAGTGAATAAAAAACACAATAAAGTGAAAAATAACTTTAGATCTTCAGAAGTTGGTGACCTTTGTTTGATTCATTTAGTTTTTTTTTTGTCACTGACTTCTGAAGCTAAAGTTATTTTTAAGTTTTTGTGTTTTTGAAGCCGGTTTTATTTTTTGCAAAAAGGTTTTTTTATTTTTCCATTTTTAGGTGTAATAATTATCCTAATAATCCAAATATTAGGTATGCATTTATTTTACATGTTGAAATTAGATCACACGACTGAAGTAAAAATGTTAATAAAATGAAAACTACTGGGCCAAACTATGTTAAATTTTTATAGGACTAAATAGCAACTATTCCGCATCAAACTAAAGAATAATCACGTCAATCGGCTCATAAAATATCAGCGTAATCGGTGTAAATACATAAAAAAAAACAGTCAAATTGAGAACTTCCTCCTTTTTGAAGTCGGTTAAAATTATGAGGCGTCTTTTATTTTCTCATAGTGGGTGATGAAAAGTAGAGTGTATCACTCGGGCGCAAAATATATTTTTGGCTCGGGCGACGTACTTTGAATCCCTCGCTACGTTCAGGATTCTATTAAAGAATCCCTCGCTACGCTCGGGATTCTACTCTAGAATCCCTCACTTCGCTCTGGATTCAAAAAAGCGCCCTCGCCGTAAAAATATTATTTTGCTCCCTTATGATACAATCTACTATTATACTATAATAACACTTGCCCTTTAATAAATCTAGAATCTTTTATGCTACACCTGCTTGGAAAGTACCTTGATACTTTATCAAATTTACGGTAGAAAGTACGTCATTGCATATCGAACAAATATGCGGGGAGAAAACGCATCTGAGCGGGAGAGAAAAGTGTATGAAAATCCATTTCTTACGTGGTTTTTCTTTTTTAATTTTGGGTAAGACTATGCGCCGGTAACCTAAATATCAAAAACCAAAAAGTGTTTACAGTGAGTTTTCATCTCCAAGTTCGCAAAATGACACTGACCACTAGCTGTGTGTTGGATGGTGTCGGGCTGGCAGTGCGACCCTGTGGCGGCAGGATAAACAATTTGAAAAAAGAACATGTGAAAATTGCAGACGCCATTGGCGCCATTTCCAATTTGTGTGTTGTTTGAGGATTCAGTTTTCGTAGAAAGTAAAATAAAACTATCAAAATGATAAGTAGTGATAGTGATGATGAAGATTTTTTAACTCCGCCGCAGTTGAAGGAAACAGCAAAAATACTGCTTGATAACCTTTTACCACAGAAATCAATTAAAAAATATAATAAAACTTATGACGATTTTTTGCAATGGAAAAGTGAAAAAAAAGCGGCATCTTTTTCTGAAACTATTTTGCTAGCTTATTTCAGTTAAAAAGCGCAAAAATACAAACCAAGTACGTTATGGTCTATATACAAGTACTATATTGACAAGAAACATAAATATTCAAGAATACAAAAAACGTAGTAAGAAATCAAAAGTGCCTACTACAAAGGATGTTTATTCCTTTTTGCAGAATGCTCCAGATGACAAATATTTGTTGATGAAGGTAAGTTTATGAACAAAATGCACTGATTTATTACGTACCTATTTATGAGTAGAAATCTACTAGGTTTTCATGTTTGATATTTTTGTTTACAGGTTATTTTGATTTTAGGAGTAAGTGGGGCCTGTCGTTCGCAAGAACTTGTGGATATGACAACACACGATATCGAAATCCTCGAAAATGGAATAATTGTCAATATTCCTAACACAAAAACCAAAATTCAGCGATCATTTGTTATATCGGGCTTATTTTATGAGATAATAAAGAAATATAACGAAATTCGCCCCAGTGACCCCAAAACCAATCGGTTTTTACTACAATATAAAAACAAAAAATGTACGAAACAAGTAATTGGGAAAAACAAAATAAGTACTGTGCCAAGAGAAATAGCTTCCTACCTTAATTTACTCAATCCACTAGAATACACTGGCCACTGCTTTCGCAAAACTTCAGCGACTATTCTTGCCGATACTGGTGCTGATTTAACCACAATAAAACGCCACGGTGGTTGGAAATCGTCCGCTGTTGCAGAAGGTTACATAGAGAATTCCGTAGAAAACAAAACACGAATAAATAACCAAATATCGGGATCGATTAATGTGCATCAAGACTCATCTCCTCAACCATCAACGAGCGCGGCGATGCCAAATGCCCCTCAGCAGCCAGTTGCCCCTTTGGCACCACAGCCTTCTACGAGCGCAGTGCCAACAGCACAGCCAGTTATTCCTCCTACATTGTCGCAAACATCTCAAACAAACATTAATGCAAAAAGTGTTACATTAAGCTTCACTAACTCCAACAATTTCAATATAAATTTAAATTAGTAAAGATTTCGTTTTTTATTTTCCTCGTAGGTGTAGTATAAAGCACTATGTATCACTCGAGAGAAAGTGCGATTCCCGATCTCGGGTGTTTTAAAGCCCTCGCCTACGGCTCGGGCTTCAAACGACACCCTCGACGGTAATCGGTCACTTTCTCCTCTCGGTGAACAATGTACTATTTTTTAAGCATATTTACCGGCAATGCTTTATAAGACTGGTATTTTATTATAAATTTTAGGAGCCATACTGACAGTCTTTGACGTGAAAGTACATAAAAAATAAAAGTTGGACTCATACGAAAACTTGTATGGATGTAAAAAAAGTTGAACTACTGAAAAAGTTGAACTCTTGCGATCAGAGGAAGTCATGTGCAAGCTTTATCGATACTCGATTGAACACGCAAATCGATTTGGAATCGGAGTACTGTAGCATGTAAACAATATCAAGAGCTGTCAATACTATAATCTAGCAGACGTCTTCACGGTCACGTCCACTGTCGAGCTAACACGTCTAAGTAAAATATATATTGGGTATTGGAGATTTGTGGGGTAGCGTCTTGCTTTTAATTTATATGCTGATTTATGAATGTTAAGGGTTATTTATGTGCATAGAAATCACGAAATCTTAATTTAAATTAACTGTAAAGATTGTTATGAATTGAGAATAAGTATGGCTCGGTTTAGGTATCAGCAGACATGAGAATGGAGTCGATTCTGTTGTGCACAAACTAAACTTGATTTAGGCTATTGCTATATTTTTCTCTTTAGTAAAACGAGAAAGAGACGGACGTAATTTAGAGCTGTCAAATTTAATTGGAACTAATATTTCCATACAAATGAAGGGTGCACGTAAAAACATGCCGACTAAAAACACAGTGAAGCGCAAGGCATAAACTAGTTTGACATCTATAACTTAGTTCATAGCTGTAGCCGTCCTTTTCTCGCACGTTCTTTTAGTTGTTTTATGTTTTTCTTTGTATTTATGAGTAGGTATGTATGTATTGTATATTATATTTAAAATATTTATCTGTTTTATGTATTCCATTTTCTTTTCTTTTTATTAACACACTATGTCTACATCTCTTTTTAGTATCTCCTTTCGCAGGTATGCTGGAAGAGATTTCTTTAGAAATAAGCATCACCTTTGTACTATTTTCTGTTCCTTTCTACTTTTCTTTATATTTAGTGTGTACATAAATTGTTAAATAAATAAATAAATAAAATATAGCAATAGCCTAAATTAAATTAAGTTTGTGCACAACAGAATCTACACCATTACACGACATAGCTAGGTATTTATGTACTAGAATTAAAATGATTTGATTGACCAATAATTACATTAATTATTTATTAAATACATAGTAACTGTAAATCATGTACAGTCACGGACTATAATTGAT
This sequence comes from Xestia xanthographa, assembly GCA_905147715.2. Classification (NCBI taxonomy): domain Eukaryota; kingdom Metazoa; phylum Arthropoda; class Insecta; order Lepidoptera; family Noctuidae; genus Xestia; species Xestia xanthographa. Next base: position 30,600,107 of record LR990643.1, read on the forward strand.
AAGCCACTTTCAAGATTTCCAATTTTGCAGTTGTATACATTCACGAGATTACACGATTAAACACGAACTCAAACCGAATTGCTCGGAAACAAAATGACACATTACTAATAATCGGAAATAGTGGGAAATAGTCTTATCCATAGAGGTTGAAAAATGACTTATAAGTTGTCAATGATAAAACCATACAATGGTGCTGACGTGTATGATCCCAATCTATATGATACTGACCTTTTTGAAGAAATAGTCCTTATTAAATACTCTTTATTTCTGAAAACCTATCCTTAGCCAGAGTGACAGTTGAAATGTCGATGTTAGAAAAGATAAAATTTCTCCGTACGCCAACGTTACTATGGCTACGCTAAAACAATATTGTCGCTAGGTTACGGTTGCTACACCTGCAATTCGTCGACTTTAGGTAGTTACTCTGTACTAAGTACGAATATAACCGACTAAACCCGATTTGCATTACACGGCTAAAATACGAATGGTGGCAAGTGGCTCATCATTTATAGTCCGTGACTGTACCTACGTTTAATCCAACCTCCTCGATAATAAAGACAATGTACCTGTTTTTATTAAAAATCAACGCTCATTATTAATTTCGAAAAAAACACCATAATTATAATTCTAAACCTATAAAAGGCCCGGCGACCGATGCGTAGTTCATACAAACGTAATACCAAAATAATTTGTAAATCAAACATATTCTTAAGGTAGTGTTTATTTATTTCGATTGGAATAAGGACAGCGATATAAAGACGAGATATAAGTAATTTAAAATTTCTAAAGAAAACTTATTTTTCTCATAACTCTTGTTTAAATCAGTGTCCATTCAAAATATATATTTGGGAACCAAGATATTCTGTATTGCAATCGGAATAAAGACACACTACCTTAAGAAAATGTTTGTTTTACAAATTATTTTGGTATTACGTATGTATGAATTACGCATTGGTCGCCGGCCTCTTAATTTCGTCACTTAACTAATCTATTTTATGAAAAACTATCTGAAAAATTAACTCTTCCGCGAAAAGTCTTCAAACGTGAGAATTTTCTTGATAGTTGGTTAACCTTGATAGTTGGTTAACAAGATAACGAAGATAGGTACTTACTTTATAAAACTAAGTTCTCAAGCTGAACACTTGGTTAATTATAACTTGGATTTAGGTGCAAGAAGAAGTGACCGTTCAGAATATAATATTTTGGTAACCGACTACGATTACATAGGAACCGACTAATTTTTCATTAATACTAAAATTTTGTATGACTAAAACTACGCCCTGTCTCTGTATCTAATTTCTGGTATTTATGTTGATGTCGAATGTGTGTGAATATTATTTGATTTAATTATTTATCCTTATTATTATTTTTTCCGGGCGCAAATTTCTGTTCGGTTGATAGCATAACTGCCGAAATGTGGGTTTTATATTAGGTACATCTCTGCTTAACCATTCGGAGATTACAGGCGTGCTATTCTGTGTTATGTTATTATTCATACCCGACGAAAATAATTTGTAAATGTAAATAGCCCCATAGACCAAAAATTTAAACCCTTTTTTATTCCTCAGACTATCTGTATTAGCGTTACCTATTATTTCACAATAATTTTCATAAATTTTCTTTCTATACTTATTTTGTAGATCGAAAACACCATTACCTTAATAGAGCGTCAGTCCCAATAATTACGTTTAAGATTATCCGAAAATTTTAGCTCCGAAGCCAGACTTATACGATTGCGAACGAGTTTAAAGTTCCACAGTTTTGCTCTAAACTTTGTTAAAGATGGTTTAAGTAACTGGAGGAAATAATAGGGCTTAAGTTGAAAGCGAGAAGGGAAGGTTTTACGAGCATTTTCAATTATGGCGTTGGAAAGAATCTTAGGGGAGTAAACAATGGGTATTTTTGGGGCTTCAAGGTTATATTCGATGGTTATGTATTTTTAAAGGTTTTAGTGCGAATAGCATTGCATTTAGATTTCGATAAATAAAGAAATTGTATTTAGAATAAAAAGGATGTTAACAAGAATTTGTGTTGTTTAAATACTACAACTAAAAAAGCCGACTACTGAAAAATCATGCTCTAATTCCTCGACTCCTCCTTTTGTTGAAGTCGGTTAAAATGTAGCCTATGTTACCCGGGCATAATAAAGAATCGATTGACACCTTATTCCTCAAAATCGGATGAATAGTTTAGGCGCTACGGAGGAATATACGTAAATACAAACATACACGCAGTAGGTTATAAACAGGAATTAAAAAGATTAAATTTATGCACAGTTATTTTTTTTATGTACTAAATCAGATATTTAAATATAATTGATTTTTGAGTGGTGTAGCAAGTCTACACAAAAAGGAGCTGTTAGCATGACACTGATTACAATAATAATTATTGTTCACTAGGAGTTAAGGTTTAAATTTGCTTGACGATGAACAGATGTGATTAAAAGACGTCCTTTCTTAAATGAGTTTATTTTGCAACTAGTTTCCTACTACAAACCTTTAGCTAACTAACATCTAGGTAGGTACCTATATACTGTCTATACGAACGATAATTTTGGCGTAAACAATTATAGTACCTTAATAAAAATGATAAAATAAGAACTTATGGAAAGCCTTGGTGATTTTCGTTACTGTGTTTAAAAAATAAGAACAGAATTAAAAAGATTACATTTATTTTTATGCGCAGTTATTTTGTTTAGTACTAAATCAGATTCCTATTTACATTTATTGATTTTTGAGTGGTGTAGCAAGTCTGCACAAAGAAGCTGTAAACACTGATTACAATCATTTATTTATTTATTTTATTTATTTTTATTAATTAACACATACATTTGTTTTAACAGATAAACCCCAAGCTAACAACAACAACAAGAGCCCATAACGTCCACTGCTGGACATAAGCCTCTCCCATGATGGGAGGCATTTGCCGTAATCTCCACGCTTGGCAGGCGGATTTGGATTTGGATTGGAGATCGCAGTGATGAAAGACTAACAGAAAACGCTGCTGCCCATTCTCTGGTCTACGGAGGCGCAAGGTGTTCTGCCTCAGACATTAGTCGCCTTATACGACTCCCGTGAGTGTAATGGGTTGGTTCTATTCTACTCTGCCGGATACCACACGGCGGGCAAGCTAACAAAAGTAGTAATAAATTGCTAATTATTCAGTCCCAAGCAACAATATAATAATTATAGTACCCTATTAAAATAGTAAAATAAAACAACTTATGGAAAGCAGTGGTGATTTTCGTTACTGTGTTTAAAAAAAAACACTTATCTGTCAAAAACATTCAAGCCGTACGTAGACATGTATTACCTATTTAACTATAACACAAAATTTGACGGAGATGTCATAGCATAAAACAAGAATCTCTCCAAAGATCACGACTGAAGGAATGAGACATTAAACTCGAACGCTTGACTCTTATCACTTGTCACGTTGTTAACGCTTCGTTGAAGTTTAGAACTTTAACGCGTCATTAGCCAGAGCTATGATAGAAAAGAATTAATGGTTTCCGATGGGTACCTCTCTTTTTAATAATATATCATAATCGAATGGCCTTTTTCTTTTAACGAGATTGTAAAATGGCATGGTGGGTTTTTCGTTTTATAAAAACTGATCCGAGGAAATGAAATCGTATGAATTGACTTTGGGAACAACTTTATAATTAAAAGGAACCTAAACAATGTTCTCATTTTTAGTTTTTAAAATTCTTTTAATATGACTCCACATACAGGATGCCAGACGGACATGGCGGGATGAGCTGAGTTACTCTTTAGCAGTATTTATATTTATTATTTAACAAGAATGTATGTGGTATAATAATATAATAATAATAAAGCCATTTATTTCCCAAAGTATAGCCTAATACATTTTTTTCATACATTTTTCAAAAATAAAAACTACACACATCAACACGGTCTAGGGATATTTTTAAAAAAGCGAATTACTATCAATGTGTTAATTATTTATATGACATGTATATATTTAAAAGATACGTTATTTAATATTCTACCATTTTTTAATAATGGTTAAGGTATAGATTAAAATTTCAGGATTTTATGGAAAAAAAATGAAGCATAGACGGAAACCGTATATGAATGAACTTTTAATTTGTGAGTAAAAACTGAAAAAAATAGAAAAATCATTTAATTTGTGTTTATAAACTTGAAGTTAGTAGTCTGAGAAAGCGCCCATGATGTTCATAACACATCGGCAACGATTCGGCATGCTCAGAACAAGGTTGTCAATGTCTTGCTGCGGAATATTGTCACATGTCCTTCTGAGGTGCGCAAAAAGTTGATCTTCTGTAGTCAGATTTTCAGGAACTTCCTTCAGAGCTCTTCTTTGCAGCATATCCCACGCATGCTCAATGGGATTTAGATCTGGCGATTGAGCAGGCCAGTCTAAGGCCCTAACATTATGTGTATGTAACCAAGCTGCTACCCGTTCTCGCCGTGTGTAACCAAGCTGCTACCCGTTCTCGTGTGTGCCCGGGCATTGTCGTGCATGAGCAGGAAATCTTGCCCCATTTGTGTTCTGTGGGGCAAGATTACGGGCCCCAGCACCTGTTGGACGTATCGTTCTGCCGTCATATTGCCCCGCACCCAAACGAGATCCGTCCGTCCTCCAAGACGAATTCCTGCCCAAACCATAATTGTTCCTCCTTGGTATGGGTGAACTTCCTGAGGGTTCTGGAGACGGCTCCATCGTCCAGGAACTCGCCAAACACGCGTCCTTCGTGAATCTGGATGGAAGCCGAACCTGGATTCATCCGTGAACAGCACATTGGACTATTGGTCACGGCCCCAGTCCACGTGGTTCCGAACCCATTCTAATCGTCGTAATCCACGATTGCCTCTCCGTAAAGGTGGGACCCGGAGTCAAAATCAAAAAATCAAAATCAAAATCAAAGCATTTATTTCAAGTAGGCCAGTTACAGGCACTTTTGAATTGTCGAAACAAATATGAAAATTAAATGTAGCTACAGTCCCAGACACAAGACATAAAAACTGTGAAAGTACTGTAGTTGCCCATTCCCTAGCGTAGATCTCTATGGAGAAGAATGGGCAAGAAACTCCATGGACACTCTTTTAAATCAGAATATTTTTACAAAATCTTGGTTACATCATTCATGTTGAGATGGTACATTATGTGAGAACAATGTAGCAAGATGTGCACGTTAAAGGTGTCCATAGTAAAAAAAAAAACAATTAAAAAATAAAATTATTAAATTCAAAAGCCGTGGCAACCAAGAGCTGACCAGTCCCAACTGACAGCGCTCGTTCACGAACATGACGCATGTATCAGCACCATTCAACTCAACCATTTTGAAGGGAACTAAATGATCCGACACACGCGTCACCATCAGCGAGACATTTGAGTGAGCATGACATATCTCCTAATCGCCACGGCACATTCAAGTCAAGGAAAAACGTAGGTTTCTAGCGACTGATAGCATTCTAGTACATAGCACTCACACAATATGCGATATGCGGCTATATAATAATAAAGAGATTGATTCTATACAATGCAAAGATAGTTGTACAATCTTCAGCAGCTCCAACAATACAATTTAATGCTATCAATTTATGCGCCCCTGTCCTTGTGGAGCAGGACCGGCATTGAGCCAAGCAGTTTTATCAGCGATATAGTCGTCCAATTTGTAATATGCTTGCTTACAAAGTGTGCGTTTAATACATGTTTTAAATTTTGTTTCATTCAGCTCAAGAATGCTTTGTGGAATTTTATTATAGCATCTCAAACAGTACCCCATGAAAGATGAGTCTATTTTAGCGAGTCTGAAGCCTGGCTGAACTAATTGGTCCCTATTTCTAGTACTGTAATTGTGTCTGTCACCTCTTTTACCAAAAATATGTAGATTTTTTCTTACGTACATTATGTTTTCGTAGATGTATTGACAATGTACAGTCATGATGTTTATTTCCCTAAACAGTTCCCTCAAAGAATCGCGCCTACGAAGATTGTATATGGCTCTGATGGCTCTTTTTTGCAGAATAAATATAGACTCAATGTCAGCAGCCCGTCCCCATAACAAAATGCCATAAGACATTATACTATGAAAGTAACTAAAATAGACCAATCTAGCAGTATCTACATCAGTAAATTGACGGATTTTTCTAATAGCATATGCTGCCGAACTTAGCCGCCCCGCCAGAGATGTTAAATGAGAACCCCATTGTAGCCTTGAATCAAGCGTAATCCCCAGGAAAACCGTTTTATCTACGAATTCAAGTTTCTCTTTATTCAGTACTATATCACAATCGCTACTTTTAACATTCGGTAAAGCAAATCTTATGCATTTCGTTTTTTTTTCATTTAGTACTAAATTATTTGCTGTGAACCAATTATGGACTTGAAGTAGGGCATTATTCACGTCATCTAAATTTTGGGCCCGTCTATTGATCTTAAAAATTAGGGAAGTGTCATCGGCAAATAACACCATATTTTGAGGTTGGTTTTTCAGTAAATAGGGTAGATCATTTATATATACTAAAAAGAGGAAAGGACCCAATATTGAGCCTTGCGGAACCCCCATTTTTACTTGGAGTGATCTACGAGAGCGTAGATTGCTTTCATGCAGTCGCCTTCTTACAGTTTGGTCACTCACAAGCACTTGGTGTTCCACTCGCAGCCTTTGGACCAATTGAGTCGCCGTTGCATTTGGTTGTGCTCGCGCAGTAATTTGCATAAATCGGTCTTGTCTGGGGATAGTGATGCGACTTGGCCCCCGGTGCCTCTCCGCTACTTCACCTGTGGTACGATAGCGTGTCCACAATCTTGAAATTACATTTTGATGGGTCCCTATGGCCTCAGCAACATTACGCTGAACAGATCCAGCTTCCAGCATTCCCACAGCTCGTAACATCTCCGCCCTCGTCAAATGTCGGCGTTGCATGGCTACAATACCTCAATTTTAACTTTATCTTTCGTTTAAAAATGAAAAAAAACTGTAACTAAACGTAATTCGTATTGTTTTCTAAATTTCGCACAAATGAAAATTCCCTCTCCTATACATCAAGACATTTTTATGCCACCGAAACAAAAGAATTTTCAAAAATTTGAATTTGGAATTAGTCTGAGATAAATTACAAACAAATCGGTGTATAAAAGATTCCAATGCGGCCAGTACTTTTAGAGTTATTTAATTGAGTATGAAATATCCCTAGACCGTGTTGATGTGTGTATGTCAAGCAGTGTTAGAATCGATGCAACCTAAAGAAACGAACTATTAACATTAACAAAAAAACATATGAGAGTTGCTTAATTTAGGTACTATTCTTGACATTAAATATTCCAGTACCAAATAATCTTTCGTTTGACTTAATTTTATATTTTATTTCATTATTTTATAATTTAATATACCTAATTGTTAGTTTATCAATACATTATTTTATGTAACAATTTATTCCATTAAATAGTCAAATTATTTATTGAATCATGTCCCATCATCATTATCTCATATTTTATTTTGAATGTATATTGTAATTATAATGAGACTTTTATTTAAAAAATTGCAATTTTTTAGTTAATTTCGTTTTATTATGTGGTATACTACTACTAAAAACCCCGACTATAGTTCAAGTCGGTTAAAATGTAACCTATATAACCCGAGCCATAACATCGAATCGATTGACACCTTATTTATCAAAATCGAATGATTAGTTTAGGCGCTACGGAGGAACACACGTAAATACAAACATGCATACATACATACACAGACTGCTAAAATCATAACCCTTCTTTTAGCTTCGCCGTAGTCGGGTAATAAAAGTCCTTAAACTTATTGACCTGCAGTGGGATATTATCACAAATTTTATAACGATGACAATTAGTCCATCATCATCTGCCCAGCCTTTTCCCAATTCTAAGCTGAGATCGGTTTCCATTCTAACCGATTACAGCTATACATCATATCTCCGAAACTGTTCACCGCTGCACTGGAGGATGTCTTCAAGGTTCTGGACTGGAGAGGGCTAGGCATCAACGTCAATGGCGAGTACATCACCCACCATCGGTTTGCCGACGATATAGTGGTCATGGCTGAGACCATGGAGGGCCTCAGTACAATGCTCGATGACCTCAGTAGAGCTTCCGGAAGAGTGGGTCTTAAAATGAATATGGACAATACCAAGGTCATGTCGAAAGGACAAAACCAAGGTCATGTCGAAAGGACAAAACCAAGGTCATGTCGAATGAACATGGACAAAACCAAGGTCATGTCGAATGAACATGGACAAAACCAAGGTCATGTCGAATGAACATGGACAAAACCAAGGTCATGTCAAATGAACATGGACAAAACCAAGGTCATGTCGAATGAACATGGACAAAACCAAGGTCATGTCGAATGCCCATGTCACCTGGGACAAACGGTCCAGTTAGGTAGGTCTAACGTCGAGAAAGAGGTCAATCGTCGAATCCGACTCGGCTGGGCAGCGTTCGGGAAGTTGCGCGGTCTTGTCCAACTTACCACAGTGTCTCAAGACGAAAGTCTATGATCATTGTGTGTTGCCAGTGATGAGTTTTTTTAAGCGAGCGCTTAGCTGACCTCCACAACCCAGTAACTGGCTAATACGATACTCCTTGGTAAGACTGGTTGGCAGACTTTCGGGCTTCTGACTACCTGTAACGACACTAAACCTAAAGTTTAAAATATGACGTTTGTAAAAAGATTCACGTTTAAAATAACAACCTCAAAATATCTTCTTACACACTTAAGGCACTAGTAGATATTTACATTTACTTCTTCTCATAAAAACAAAATGTCGCCGATAGTCTTTTAAGGGACAATTTATGCAATGTATTTCATACCTCAGATTATCCAAATCTTCTCAAATATTCAGGCTTACACCAAATGCCTCTAAATATTCAGAGAGAGTATCTGGTGTTATTTATAAAAATGTTGCCAGTGTTTTTTTTTTTATAAATGAGAGAAGAATTTCAAAACAGATAAACCATATTTTATTAAACTAGTAATTTTATACTTTAATAAAACACAACAATTTGTTCGGGTTTCGTTGAAAAATAATTAAAAACATTGAACATTGAAACATTGTATTAAATGAAATAACGAGGTTTTCATTATTATTTTCATATTTGTTTAAGTAAAATATTTCGTTGTTTCATTCTAGCAAAGCATTAGTTTGAGTCTAATCTTAAAAGCATTTTATAAAGAATTGTTGTTCGTACATTTTACGCAAAAAAAGTCCTTCGACGATGTGATTAATTGTTTCTAAGGTTGAACACTTTGCAAAGCCTACTTTAAAGTGATACCTTAGTAATTTATTGTAAAATGCAAAAGCAGTTGAAATTCATTTGTTGGATGTGTTAAAATTGAAACACTTTCTTCGTTATCTCACTGTGAATAAAAGCTAAGTACATAATTATTACCTATTTTTAGGGTTCCGTACCCAAAGGGTAAAAACGGAACCCTATTACTAAGACTTCGCTGTCTGTCCGTCTGTCTGTCACCAGGCTGTATCTCATGAACCGTGACAGCTAGACAGTTGAAATTTTCACAGATGATGTATTTCTGTTGCCGCTATAACAACAAATACTAAATATAGTCAATGGTACGGAACCCTTCGTGTGCGAGTCCGACTCGCACTTGGCCGGTTTTTTACGACAACGTTTTGTGTGCATGCAGAGTTTGTTTATTGTTTGTTTGTTTGTGTGTTTGTTTTACCTGTAAGTGATTGTTACACTTTATTCTGTTTTTTTACTTCTGTTTTATTTTCTTGTATTAGTGTAAAAAAATTGTTGGTGAACCAAATAAATAAATAGCAAATAAACATATGATTTTGAGCAAAACCTCGTTTCGATAAATTTATCTATTCACCTTACCCAATCATTTTATCTGCGGGCGACAATGCCGTATTTACATGCCCCTACGTTTCCCTGTATTATAAGTAGTCTACCGCCCCCTGGAGGGGCTTAGGGTGTTAAGGTAAAGCGATTTATGTAGTTCCCTTAAAGGGACATCACCGCTTCAAAACAATTCCCGAGATTTGGATACAGGTTTATTAAAGTTTATGTCTGTTAAGGAATTTTGGGGATCGAGAAGATTTTGGTCTAAAAATAAAGTAGTAAGGGTTGTCTCATGAGGGTTCGTCGTACAGAGTTTGGTGTTAAAGTTATCGTGCGTGGCTTGTATAGACCAGACAAATATAAACCAAACTAAATAAGTTAGGTATTAGTTTACAAGATATTTCTATCAATTATTTAGTCAGGCCATATAAATCATAATGAAACAATGGTGTCGATTCTGTCGTGCACAAACTAAACTTAGGCAGTGCGAGAAAAGAACGGCTATAGCTATGAACTAAGTTAGAAATGTCAAACTAGTTTATGCCTTGCGCTTCACCGTGTTTTTAGTCGACATGTTTTTACGTGCACCCTTCATTTGTATGGAAATATTAGTTCCAACTAAATTTGACAGCTTTAAATTACGTCCGTCTCTTTCTCGTTTTATTAGAGAGAAAAAGATAGGAATAGGCTAAACTAAGTTTAGTTTGTGCACAACAGAATCGACACCAATGGCTGGTTTTCAATTAATTATTCTCTCTCCATATTAGAGTTAGTGATAAGAAATGGAAGTACCTACATAGTAGATAGATACGTGGGCGTCCTCTTCTCCCCTCCTACCCCTCTAATTAATTTGCTGCGAGTTCAAAGAAAGTTTGAGGAGTTCAGTGCTCGTTTTCAGTCGCTGACGTAGTTTTTGTAGATCTTGATTTAAAAGGTTAGGCATCTACTTGGTATAAAAGAACTGTGATGGTCACCAATTAATTTCCAGCTCTCATGAGTTATTTTATCAAATTTTATTATGAATCATAGTCTACAATCTTCTTTGCCTAGGTTGGTCTGTGGGTGGGTGATCACCCATTACATACCGAGTTTCCTCCGTGCCTCGGAAAGCACGTTAAGCCGTTGGTCCCGGCTGTCATTTGTAGATCTTTGACAGTCGTTAGGTAGTCAGAGGCCCAAAAAAAGTCTGACAACCAGTCTTACCAAGGGGTATCATATTACCCGGTACTAACTGGGTTGTGGGGGTCAGATAGGCAGTCGCTCCATGTAAAATACTGGTATTCAGCTGCATCCGGTAAAACTGGAAGCCGACCCCAACATAGTTGGGAAAAGGCTAGGCAGATGATGATGATGAGTCTACAATCTTCTAATGTAGAAACTGGCGCCTATCAGAAGGTGTCGGTGACTAGACTAGACCCATTTGCCTTTTTTCATCCACATCAATATAGGTGATGAACTTATATTATCTGGCCCATGGCCTCCTTACATTCTTTCCATTGTTCATAATTCTACGCTTTGTTTTTCCCAATTATCATGGATGACATCCAGATTGTCCCACCATGTCCTCCGTGGTCTGCCGAAGCTCCGAGTCACTGCACTATTCTTGAGTTTTGCTGACCCACAGCTTGTTCAGCATGCGGCAGACATAATTATGCTGCTTAGTCCCATTTAAATTGAGCAGTCTTTTTAGCCATTTGCGATTTAGAGTGTAACGCAAACCAAACTACATTGGCCTGCAAAAATAAGAATCACACTTAAATTGCAATAACTTTTTAAGTACACAAGATATGCTTTCGAAACGAAAAGAACTCGAAAAAAAGTTTAATTTTGTACATAAAAACTAATAAAGCTGACAAAAATTGCTATGAAATGTTTTTTTTATTTTAAATCTGTAACTTCTATAATTCAGAAAACAATTTAAAGTGTAGTACTTAGTTTTGCAGGCCAGTGTAGACCAAAATCACTGTCAAGGACCTTTCAATTACGAATCCTGGAGTCATAATTCCAAGTCAATAGCAAAGAGACATCATCAAAAAACGTGGAAATCAACCCTTACTCTAAAACCATCAATAAGACGCACAAAAGAGTATCTTAAACGAACTTTAAGATTAACAATGTCGAGCGGGGTTCGAAGCCGGAGCGATTGATTACAATTCACACATCATTAGGCACCCACCGACGGGTAAGGCGCTTGATACATTACCGGGCTATCTCTTTTAAGGAGACTGGCATGTAGAAGATAGAGCAGAAGTGTAAGTGTGTTTTATTTTTGTAAATAATTGAATTAAATAATCATTTTTAAATTAGTAGGATTAGAGAGTAAATAATTTGTAAATAAGGAGTTGAGGCCCAACAAATTAATTCTGCTGCAGTACAAAATTATCAGCTGTTTTTGACCTATTATTGTGTAAGGCAAAAACATACAATCGAGAAATCGCTGAGCCATGTGAAAATTAGTGGCATTGGGGCGGCCCTGGTAGATAAGCCCAATGGTAGATCCACCCAATTTACCACCATTACGCGTAAAATTGAAAATAAATAAATATTTTATGTTAATACATTTATTTAATTGGAGAAGGCATTTAGTTCATATTTAATACACAGATGCCAATGAAAGCAGTCTCGATAGTGATTATACTATGCATCATGCTGTTTGATTTTATTGTTGATGCTGATGATTTTCAGAAGAAAATATCTTCTTAGACACTGTTTTAAGCTTTCACGGTTTAAAACTAAACTTATATTGTCACTTACGGGATATCTTCCGTGATTAGAAACTGTTTTGAGCTCCCGATATTTCTAATCACGGAAGATATCCCGTAAGTGACAATATAAGTTTATCTTAGACGTTCACCACATGCGTGCAACAGAACGAGTAGAAAAGTTATTAATTTTTTTTCGGCTGCAAAACTACTTTAATCAATAAAACCTGGATTTACTGCCTTTCTCTTCATATTACATAAGTGCAAAGGATACAGAAAAAAAAGAGGTGGAATAATTCTTTCCGAAAACCAGCTTCCCAATGATTGAATCTGTTTTACGGTTTACTCAGGTAAATGCACCACTGAAGTGTTTTGTGCAGAAAAGGTAAGTCATCACACTGATGTTACAAAAGAGGAAAACGGGACTAAAAGGATAATGATGGGAAAAATGTTTGCAGCTGGTGTGATTTATATCTTCACGCTGGCTCATTTCTGGGGTAAGAATAATAAAACGAAAAACTTAATTTACTTCTTCAATCTTCAATGTTATTTGGGTTGAAGAATATGAGGTTTAGCTAAATTACAGACTAATGAGTTTCCCATTAGGTGGACCGATGACCTGGTGAAGGTTGCGGGGAGCCGCTGAATGCGAGTCGCTCGGGACGTGTCAATATTGCGACACTTGGGGGAGGCTTATGTCCAGCAGTGGACGTCTTTCGGCTGAAATCATGGTGATGTTGATCTTTTTCGATTTCGTTAAGAATTTTGAAGACTTTATTCCCACGTGCATTCTCAGGCTGTTAACTTCTAGGGAAGAAGATTACAGAATTTTTTACTATAAATAGCTTCACCTACACGTTTTTGATAGTGGAAGATTTAGCATATTGATTAGTCGTGTTTTTATAAAATTCTGAAGACTATTTTGTTTAAAAAATAAGGACGAGACAACTAGTTTCTTGAAAAAAGCCGCATTGATGTTTCAATATTACACAGACACACACATTTATACACAGTCCACAGCCAATTTCACATTTTATGTACCAACAGCAACTCCTGATGGGCATCATTAGGACTGTGTATTGTATTCTACGCTTTATTGCACTGAAAATATAAGCTTTATCACGATATGAGTAATAAAAAAACTAAAATAAAAGGAAAATATCCCTCAAGCTGGTTTGCAGATGTCGCCACCATCTCCAATATTCCCTCCGTTGTTTTTACCAAAAAAATAAAGAAAATCTTTAACGCTTCATAAAACAGATTAGGTAAGCACAATCGTTCGTATACGTCGTTATGTTCTATGGTTTTTCGATAGCTATAAAATAAAAATGTTCCTCCTCACAACCCCATCAGGCATTGTATCCATTGTATGGTATCCAGGAAATGCATAGTAATAGCTTTATTACACGAATGGGGCTGTTCAATGTTGTAAAGTATTTACTTGCCGTGTTAAGGTGTTTAGGTACAGCCAATGACGTGTTATGTATTGCAGGTACTTCGTTTTTTTTGTGACATTCAGGTTCATAAGCTTTGTGAGAATATAATTATATGGGTTTGATCCAATAAAAGTGTGATGGTGAAGTATTCTACACTAATATTATAAAGAGGAAAGAATTGTATTTTTTTGTGTATGTTTCTAATGAATAAACTCAAAAACTACTGCGCCGATTTCAAAAATTCTTTCACCATTAGAAAGCTACATTCACCCTGAGTAACATAAGCTATATTTTATCCCCATACTCCCACGGGAACGGGAACTACGCGGGTGAAACCGCGTGACGTCCGCTAGTAGCCTATATTTTTGTACCGATTGAATTTAGAAGAAGTTTTATGCGCACAGAAAAGTTACGTTAAACATCATTTCACAGTTCTTCTCAGTTTGTAACTCATTATAAGCTTGGAAATCCACATCTTTGACATAAGTCTATGTTTTCAAGGTAAATTATGTACAGTCACGGACTATAATTGATAAGCCACTTTCAAGATTTCCAATTTTGCAGTTGTATACATTCACGAGATTACACGATTAAACACGAACTCAAACCGAATGCTCGGAAACAAAATGACACATTACTAATTATCGGAAATAGTCTTATCCATAGAGGTTGAAAAATGACTTATAAGTTGTCAATGATAAAACCATACAATGGTGCTGACGTGTATACCAATCTATTTGATACTGACCTCCTTTGAAGAAATAGTCCTTATTAAATACTCTTTATTTCTGAAAACCTATCCGTAGCCAGAGTGACAGTTGAAATGTCGATGTTAGAAAAGATAAAATTTCTCCGTACGCCAACGTTACTATGGCTACGCTAAAACAATTGTCGCTAGGTTACGGTTGCTACACCTGCAATTCGTGGACTCTGACTCAGACGAATATAACCGACTAAACCCGATTTGCATTACACGGCTAAAATACGAATGGTGGCAAGTGGCTCATCATTTATAGTCCGTGACTGTACCTGTAGTACCAAATAAAATGCTGGGAAGATGATCTCCAAAAAACGCCGGTCCAGAATGAACCAGATTTGCAAGAGACAGAGATTAGGTGGAAGTCTATGGAGGAGGCCTTTGTCGAAGGACAAGGTGTTGTTTGAAAACTGATCGTCACTAACAAATCTTAATGTAAGTAAAGTAAAAAAGTAATAAAAAAATATTTTATGTTTTTATTTAAGCACCTGTCAATTTTTTTATGCAACTCAGTTGCTGCAACAATGGTGTCGATTCTGTTGTGCACAAACTAAACTTAATTTAAGCTATTGCTTTATATCTTTTACTAAAAGGCAGGGCGAGAAAAGGACGGCTATAGCTATGAACTAAGTTAGAGATATCAAACTACACACATCAAAAGTATCTAGGGATCAACATATATTTTTGCAATAACTTTTCTCCTGATTGATATTAATGAAAATTTTCTTTAAGGATTCATCAAATAAAGTGTTTTCGTTTGTCACAGTAACGATAAACCAAGTCACCTTTGCATTAATAAAGAAATTTGCCATTTTCCTAATAAAGGGATTTTTGACATTTGAACCACTAACATTAAAGTTCGAAAAAATGACTGAAAACACAGTTTTCTTTAAAATTTTATTGGGTAACTTAAACAATTAATAATCCGTGTTTCTACCGCGAACACTAACAACACAAGAACATCGGTTTGGCATACTCAAAATGAGTTCATCCAAATCACGCTGTGGAATGGCCGCCCATGTTCGTTGCAACAACAAAAAAAGGTCTTCTTGCGACTGGATACCCTCCATATTCGGCAGAGCTCTTCTCTGTAGCATATCCCATGCATGCTCAATCGGGTTCAAGTCTGGCGACTGAGCAGGCCAGGGCAGGACATTGATGTTAGCTGCGGCGAGAGTCTGTCTTACAACTCTTGCGGTGTGCGGTCGTGCATTATCATGCATTAACTGAAATAAGGGACCGATTTGCACTTGTAGAGGAACGATGACGTCTGATACAATCGTCTCAGCATAAATTTGAGCGTTGAGGTTGCCTCTGATCCAAATCAACTCAGTTCTTCCGCCGATCCAAATACCCGCCCATACCATGATGGTTCCACCACTATAAGGATGGACTTCCTGGCAGGATTTTAATCGCTGTTGGCGTCCAGGGGTTCTCCAGTGTCGTATACGTCTTGTATCCGGTCTCATACCAAAACGAGACTCATCAGAAAAGCACACGAAACGCCATTGTTCTTCTGCCCAATTTCTGTGTTCAAGAGCCCATTGATATCGAATCCTACGATTGTGCATTGCTATAGGTGGTACCCGTAGCGGTCTTCGGGAATGAAGGTTCACTTCATGCAAGCGGTTTCTGACTGTTTGGTCGCTAATTAAGTTCCCTGAAGAGTGATGAAGCCTCACGGCTAACATCATGGCGGTTATTGTTGGAGCTCTTCGAGTTAAGATTTGAATGTATCGGTCTTGTCTCCGTGTGGTGCAGCGATACCGTCCTCCATGGCGCTCAGCCACGGTACCAGTGCTTCGGTAACGTGTCCAAAGTCGACTGATAACACTCTGACTTGTATTCAGAGCTAAAGCTACAGTACGTTGCCGGGAACCAGCTTCTATCATTCCCACGGCTCTGAGCATTTCTTCCCTGCTTAAATGACGTCGCCGCTCCATAATAACGTTGGTTTTAATCAGTAGTAGGGAAACAGTAGCACTAATAATGTCTTCAATGCGTTGTATGTTTTTATAGGGAAAATATTGACAGCTTATTTTCATCTTTTACTCGAATTTGATTGAGAGTTCCTGATTCAAATTATGAAATGCACCAAAAAGGATCCATATAAATTTATAAAATCAT
The DNA here is from genome assembly GCA_905147715.2 of Xestia xanthographa. Classification (NCBI taxonomy): domain Eukaryota; kingdom Metazoa; phylum Arthropoda; class Insecta; order Lepidoptera; family Noctuidae; genus Xestia; species Xestia xanthographa. Next base: position 30,616,957 of record LR990643.1, read on the forward strand.
AAATTTATTACAAAGCCACATCTCAATCTCAAGAAATCCGCATAAAAATGCTTGATCCCTAGACACTTTTGATGTGTGTAGTTTATGCCTTGCGCTTCACCGTGTTTTTAGTCGACATGTTTTTACGTGCACCCTTAATTTGTATGGAAATATTAGTTCCAATTAAATTTGACAGCTCTAAATTACGTCCGTCTCTTTCTCGTTTTATTAGAGAGAAAAAGATAGCAATAGCCTAAATTAAGTTTAGTTTGTGCACAACAGAATCGACACCATTATCGGCGAATCAATGTCGTAACTTCAATGTCACGGATTAGCTACTGAATTTGGTGCTATGTAAATGCGTACCTATGTATAATGCGTCAGTATTACATTTATTTTAGATATCGCGTAGTGTTAGGTTACTCTCGCCGAGACGCCCTGAGGCAGGGTGAGTGCGAGAGTGTACAGTCAATCTGGAAACACCGAGACTCGACGAGCGCTCCTATATAAATACAATACTCGACCTGCCTCGGCGCAAGAGCCATCATGATGGTATTTTTAAAGAAAGGATTCTAATAAATCCTTTACAATTTGTTGTTAATCACAAACGTAACAGACACACGCACTGTACGTAATACAAATAAATAAATATCGTAATACATTAACACAGCGCCGTCTAAGCAACACTAAGCAACGAGGCTTGTGTCGTGTATACCAGATAGTTGATATCCTACATGGATACGTTTTTTTTTGTTAATACATACTTATTTTAAATAAAGGTAAACATTCATGACTCGGAAACAAATGTCCATGGCTCATCATACAAACATTTTTCCCTATGTATTCAGCTGCATCCGGTAAAACTGGAAGGCGACCCCAACTTAGTTGGGAAAAGGCTAGGCAGATGATGCGATTGGAACCCGGGACCCTAAGAACGTAATGCAGCCTCACTATCGCTGCGCTATTCGGGTCGTCAAATATGTGATACAATGAAGCTCTAAAAATGCCATAAAGTGAAGGTCGTAAAAGTTCAACTATGCACAGCTGCTAATAGGATTCCCGGCCGGACTACACGGTGGTTTAACTGCTTGGTTTAAATTAAATAGTTTTATTGTAAGCCGCGTTGAAGAAAGTTCACAACACAATTGCAGCAAAAACGGTTAACTCTCAAGTAAGTAAGTACTGGGTCACTATCAAAAGTGCGCAGTTTCATGGTCTATACCATACCCTTAAATAGAAAGAAATAAAGAAAATTGAGTTTATTTGGCATTAAAAACATTTAATAATGCCAAAAGGGCCTCAGCTCAGCATAATGCCAGATGGTAACACTAGCTGTACCACCTGACGCTGATTTTCAGCTGCAGCCCACGAGTGCCATACGCTCGACAACATAATAAACAAACATAATTATTAAAGTCTAAAATTTTTGCACAAATACCAACTAAAACTAAAAATAAAATGTTATAAAAATACATTAAAAAACAATAACAAAAAGTAAAAATTATGAAATGTATAAAATAAATAACATTGGATTTTTTTTAAATAAGTTATAAAATTTATAAATACTGTGAAGTAAAAATTATGAAATGTATAAAATAAATAACATTGGATTTTTTTTAAATAAGTTATAAAATTTATAAATACTGTGTCCATTAATAAAAATAATGACCACTTCTTTCTGATACACGCTGTACATGGAAAAAGTATTTTCAATTTTAAAATCATAAGTATTTAAAGCAAACGTAAGTACCTGCCATCTACCTAAATACTTTTCTGGGTACAAGACAACATTCTCTATGTATAATTCCAACGTTAATTTGCCGTAAAACAATTTTACATTGCCTGTAAAACAATTTATTTATTTAATACTAGCGGATGTCTCGCGGTTTCACCCGCGTAGTTCCCGTCCCGTGGGAGTACAGGGATAAAATATAGCCTATGTTACTCAAGGTGAATGTAGCTTTCTAATGGTGAAAGAATTTTGAAATCGGCGCAGTAGTTTTTGAGTTTATTCATTACAAACATACACACACACACAAAAATACAAAAATACAAATCTTTTCTCTTTATAATATTAGTGTAGATTTACTCTAATCAAAATTCTATTTGTTTTTTTAAAGTTGTATCTAATGCAAAAACAATAGTCATTTAAAAACACAGACTGTTTAGAAAAGAAACAGTTTGTTGTTGTAAAATATTTAAAAGGTGTTTAATAAAATAGTAGCAGAAAAACAAAGACCCACAACGTTAAGGGTTCGTGGAAACGATATTTTCTAAACACACAACCACTATAAAGTTTTTTTCCGAAGTTAAAATCAAGGCAAGAAGGCAACTTTACCATTTTTTCCAATAATTTAATTATGTGATGTATTTCCTTTTACCTTGATCATCATCATCATCATTTCAGCCGAAAGACGTCCACTGCTGAACATGGGCCTCCCCTAAAGGGGGTTTTTTGTCATAATCGCTACGCTTGGCAGGCGGGTTGGCGATCGCAGGCGGGTTGGCGATCGCAGTACGGTTGTTACAAAAGCACAAAGAACGCTGCTGCCCATTCTCTGGTTATACCTTAGTTGGTCTAAAATATTTTTTAATCACTCGACTACAAAAATCCTTATTTTTGTTACTTGAATGCAGTGAATGTGAAGCCCTTGTTATAAAAAAATAAACTTTTTTGATGTTGCCGGTGAGATCAGTATGACGAAAATATAAAAGTCCTTTCCAATCTCGCAAACAATTAATTGGATCTTCGATTACAGTGGCTAAACCTGCTACATACTACGTAAGAGCAAAGGGGACAAGTCTGTTATTTTCAACAACAACAACAACAACAGCCCATAACGTCCACTGCTGGACGTAAGCCCATGATGGGAGGAATTTGCCGTAATCTCCACGCTTGGCAGGCGGATTGGAGATCGCAGTGATGAAAGACTAACAGAAAACGCTGCTGCCCATTCTCTGGTCTACGGAGGCGCAAGGTGTTCTGCCTCAGACATTAGTCGCCTTATACGACACCCGTGAGTGTAATGGGTTGGTTCTATTCTACTCTGCCGGATACCACACGGCTTAATGAAAGGTCATTCCGAATCAATTGCGTTAGCAGACTTGGCTCCCAAATAAGTTGTTCTAAACAAAACTTCTTTCAATTTACCTGAGCTACGGTACTGCACTACAAAGGTCGCCAACCCGTGAATATCTGCATTTACACTGAGTAGCGAAACGTTTCGAATAAAAACTTGTACACCTCTCATTTTATTCGAAGCGCTTCGAATAAAAACGTGTACTAACACCTCTCATTTTATTAAGTCGCTATGCGAATTCAGTACGTTTTACCGAGCAAACGAATTTCTGTCTTTATCTTATGCTCACATTTGTTTTTGCTGCTAAAAAGTGGTTTTACTATTTTTGTATGCATACTAACGAAATGAAAGTGGTTGGGTAGTCGCTATTGTGTTTGGATTTTGGTAAAACAATATATGTTTAATGAAAAATACAAGGTTATACTTCGTCAATTAGGACCAGGGCTTTTTTATTACAGTTTTTCAGATTCAAATATGATGGGTTCGAACCAATCTATATGTGTAACTCGAATCGCTAAATTAATCGGAACAATTGTTCGTAATTTTGTTACCAAATAATAACAGCCGATCGGGTCGATCTTTAGTTTAAGCCATACTTGCTTAGGTTGATCTATGGTTGGGTGACCACCCATTACATACCGGGTTTCCTCCTTGCCTCGGAAAGCACGGAAAGCACGTTAAGCCGTTGGCCCCGGCTGTCATTTGCAGATCTATGACAGTCGTTACAGGTAGTCAGTGGCCCAACCAGTCTTACCAAGGGATATCGTATTACCCAGTACTGGCTGGGTTATGGAGGTCAGATAAGCAGTCGCTTCATGTACATTCCTGGTATTAGCCGATGCCAATAAGAATTGCCAGTTAATCCTATAACTGATGAAATAGATATGATAGAAAAAAAAAACATTCACCTCAGACTATAGGCATTGAACCAATTTGGACTAAGCATAGGTATAATTGTCTGTGGCAATTTTCATTCCCGCACACGTGCGGGAAAATGGAAAAAATCGCACGTGTGTGAAATACATTGCATGTTGTACCTAATTGTAGATGATGATTTTAATTTTCTTTTTTTTTTCGCGCTTTGCTTTCGCCAGGTTGAAGGAGAGGCAAAGGTATGAAGCCGTTAAACAGCCTAATATAAAAAAAAAAGATTTATTTTATATTTTTGAATTCAGAACACAAATAAATGTTAATTTGTGTATAAAAGTAACTATAAGTTTTTAATAATCATGTTTATCTATGATATTCTATTTAAAAACAAAATTTTAATATTCAAAAAATATTTATGCCGTAAAGACGCGTAGTGCTTTGCCGAAATTAAAAAAGAAACATTCACCTCAGACTATAGGCATTGAACCAATTTGGACTAAGTATAGGTATAGTTATCTGTGGCAATTTTCATTCCCACACACGTGCGAGAAAGTGGAAAAAATCGCACGTGTGTGAAATACATTGCATGTTGTACCTAATCGTAGTGCGTTATGGACCAGTTTTCGAGGGAGTGTATTGAAAAAGATTTTTATTGTATCGACAGCAAAAATGTCAACATTGAAAAGTCAAAAGGAGTACGTTGTTATAAAGCTTGTATTGCGTTGTGGCGGCAAGCGAGCGTTTGATGTCAGATTGTGTAGCGCGCTGCAGTCGCAACGATTTCTGACAACTGCCTGCGGCAATACTTTTGTATTTCTTCTGTCTTTAAAGCTGCTGCTACGATGCTAGCTATTTCAAAAACAAATATTTATATTTACAAAGTAAAACTATACTGCCTTTGTCCTCGAAACTCAAGTTCATTTAAATCTCAGAACACATAAATTCTCTATAATTCAACAAAGTGATTGCTAGAATCTGTCAGATATTTCAGTTAATTAAGAATACAATTAATACACTACGGTAAAATGAATAAAATGCACTTCTCGAGTTAAATGTACAATTTTGGCTATTTTGAGAATATAGTATTTAGCGAATCTAATATTTTGAGAATCTAATATTGTGCAAATAAAGAGTATTCCATGATTATTCGGGGAGATCCAAAAAACCTATGGCACCGGCACCAGAGGTAAGGTACTAATCTATATTCTGTGACCAGAGGAGCTTTCTGATGAGGAAGACAGCCTTCTGAGTACGTTCAGTCCTTCACACACAGACAGCGATCACAACAGCATGGTTATGACTCTTTTACTGGACATCCAAAAGAACCAGCGTGAATTGCTAGCAGGACAAAGGGACACTCTGAACTTGATTTCGGCTTTTAAAGGGCGCTGGCTCTGTTTTTAATAACCAGCACATTATTATTCCTTACTAGGGTTTGCCCGCGGCTTCTCTCGCGTTAATTTAGATTTTTTTTAATTCAATTTTATTTATTTTTTATTTATTAATTTTAACGTAATACTAAAGTTTCTATGACTAAAAAACATATGATTCTGTTTAGTCTGTCAGTTAGATTATCTAAAAATATTGGATAAGTGTTTTTTGTTTTATCAAATTAATAAAAATTGACGAAGATAAAACGTGTCAAAGATCATGAGGGGGCTTGTGACGACACATTTGAGTAAAAAATGTACTCAAATGTGACGTCACATGAGTTTTCAAAGCATTGTATCGTCTTCATTTTTTATTTACGTGAAAAAAGAAAAAAAAATGTGTCCAAATATTTTTTGGAAATCCATCTGACGGACTAATTAGATTTTTGTTATCTACCCTATTTAATCATGATTCGAAAGACACGTGGTGCCATCTATTATAACAAGTACGTTTTCGTTATTTACCTCGGACAGGTACACACATCAAAAAAAGTTTGTGATCACTTTGAAAATTCGAAATATTTTTGTTACGTTTTTATAAAAAAAAAAAAAAAAACTAGCGAACATCACGCGGTTTAACCCGCGTAATTCCCGTTTCCGTGATAGTACGGGGATAAAAATATATAGCCTATGTTAAATCGGCGCAGTAGTTTTTGAGTTTATTCATTACAATATTAGTGTAGAAGTGTAGATAAAAAATAGTTTTATTTTTTAATTTCTAACAGGGTATTTCTATTTAAAGAAAACACACAACAAAGTTTTTTTCTTGATAAAGTTCAATTTAACTAATTATATCTTATGCTAGCTTATATGCTAGTGATCACAAACTTTTTTTTGATGTGTGTACTTTTTTCGAGATGAAAGGTACCCTAACAACATCTGGTGGGGATTGTTGTTTTAATTTTCCAAAAATCCCCACTGTGCTCAGATTATTTAACTAGTGGGGATTTCTGAAAAAAAAAAGTAACAATTCCCACTGGTAGGGATTTGTCGGTGGGGATTTCTGGAATAATCCCTATGTCCGATGTCCGTTTCTGTATACCTGACAAAGTATATGCAAAATTACAAGAATATCTGTTCATTGGTTTAGGCGTGAAAAGGTTACAGACAAACAAACTTACTTCCTCATTTAAATAATATTAGTTAGGATTTTTATTCCTACTACAAACATCTCCTCATGCATGCAAAACAATCAAGAGTAATGGATTTTCAGGTCACTTTCAATGCAGCGAATCGAAAGCAATGCTCCCTGACGCTGAAGCATATATTTTACATATTATAATATGTTAATATTATATTATCCTAGTACAAAATGGAATGATGAAGATAAGTGCAGTGTCGTGTAGTTGTATGTGATATTGCTTAGTTACCCCTCGGGCGGAGGGTTGCCGAATCTGAAATGGTTTTGCTGACAGACATATTTTGCAGAAGTGGTTTTTCGTTTATTCGACAGGCAAGGTATTTTCATTGTGTCATTGTGGTGTGTTCAATGATCTTGTGAAGTTAACCTATTAATGTAAAATAAATAAAATGTCATGGCTGTAACATACAACAACAACAACAACAGCCCATAACGTCCACTGCTGGACATAAGCCTCTCCCATGATGGGAGGAATTTGCCGTAATCTCCACGCTTGGCAGGCGAATTGTAGATCGCAATAGTGTTGAAAGACTAAGAGAAAACGCTGCTGCCCATTCTCAGGTCTACAGAGGCGCAAGGTGTTCTGCCTCAGACATTGGTCGCCTTATACGACACCCGTGAGTGTAATGGGTTGTTTCTTTTCTGCGCTGCCGGATACCACACGGCACTGTTACATAAAAAACACCAAAAGAATACCTTTTAATGTTAAAATACAATATTATAGTTAAAAAAAACTAAATTAATTAGAGTGATGTCTTTTATTTCTCGTATTCTTCTCAGCAAACCCTTTCATATGATACCCATGTCATGGGAATGCACAAAAAATAACTATAAGTCCGCCATCTTTAGAAGTCCGCCATTTTGGATTTAGAATGGCGTCACTAAGGTAACCACGCATTGTCATTCAAACTAAACATCTATGCAAAAATTCAGCTCAATCGGAAACCAGAAAGCGAGTCAAATTTAAGATTTTTTACATAGTTACAGGTGAAACTTATATAAAAGCGTGTAAATCACTATAAAACTTCATAAACACAACTAGACCAACGAAACAATTGAAAAATAATGTCATACATTTTAAAACCGTTTTGAATAAAATGCTAAATATTTTCGGTTATTTGCCAAAACAGCGGCAACATGAAAGTGTGTGCATAAAATGAATATATTTTAAAAGTGTTCCGGGTTATAAAGCTTGCTATGAATTTGTATTTTTTTATTGTTCGTTCAAGTTTGTGCTGATGTAAGTACCTGCTCAAGTGCTCACAGTGCTTACAAAGTTTATACGCTATAATTTTCCTGCTGCTGGCACACAGGGTGCTTCTCTGAGGGAGAGTGGGCTGTAATCAACCACGCGGGCTCAGTGCGGGTTGGTAGATGTCGTATGTATTCGAATTTTAAGTTAAAAGACATTCGGGTTTTCTCAAGATGTTGTCATCCACCGTTTTCAGAGCAATGGTGTTGAAATAAAGTTACACAAAGTCGCGCGCCGGGGTTTGAACCTACGACCTACAAGTCCGTTACCGCTGACTCAGCTCCGTACTTTAAAGTTTATCTGCACCTAAAACGTTACCTTGGCTATTATTACTTAGAGCTATCCCACCAAAGATCCCAAAACAGTAATTAAGTGCCATAACAAGATTACAAGTCCCCACACAGTGTCGTGATGACCATAGAGTAAGCAAACGAGCAAAGTTACTAACTGCCCAACTTATGACACCTGTGCCAAGATAAAGTTTTGATTGAACATTCACATCTTGGGAGGATAATTAAATAGTTGGGTAGACCTTAGGGCTATATTGTTGCTAATAGGGTTACCATTTCGAAAGAAACGTAAGTTACCTAAAAGCCGGACGTTTCCAAAAAAGATCGGACATTTGATATTTTACCTCATGAAAAAGTATTTTTATTTTTGGTGTATTTTTATAATGAGTTTTTGTTTTGCTTTTGTTGGTGTGGCAGATGTCAGTATTAAAGAAAAAATGTTCAATATGGGTTCAAATCAAAAGAAGTGGTTTATTTAAATCTAAAAAAAAATCGTTTGATTTTACAAAACCGATCTACAAAAATGTATTCACATGAAACGATCGGAGAGCCAAGTAGCACGCTATAGATAACATACCACAATAGCAAACGCAAGCAACGTTACCATCTTCAATGGTATTTGACATCTGACAGCCGAAGTTGCTGTTGAATACACCTTTAAAGGCAACATCATTATTAGTTTGGTCAATCCTGAGAATCGTTAAACAGTCAGATATTCTCATGTAAATACGGGTTATCTATCACTAGCAAATGGTGCCTTTAGTGTTTGGCCTTCTATCGAATAAAAACTAGAGAATTTATTGTTTATATCTCCGACTACTTAAGTCTCGAAGTGAAGTCTTAAGTGAAATATTTTACTTGTTTACGGCCTAATAGAGCTTTCGGGCATGAATGAGGAACTACTGCGGTATTCTGGTGAGCCCAAAACTCTACAGAGATCTGGCGTACATTGTTGAGAACAAACTGGTGTACGACTCGTTTTCAAACGACGAATAATCAAAAAAGAGACTTTTGTTCATGTGTGGCTATCACGACTCTATACTGCAAGTAGTGTCTAGAAACACACCATCCGAAGAAATGCTTGTTACCTCAGGGATGTTGATTGATTTAAGGCACGCTCCGAGTATGCGTTTTCCCTCAAGCTTCTTTGACTTCACGCTTCATAAGTTAAGTTCAAGGTCAGAACTTATACGCCTATGCAATGAGATAAGGGATGCTCTAGCTAAGTATAGGTAGTGCAGAGCAGGGACTACTCAATTGAATTAGTACATTTTGTTACAAGTGGAGAAAGTTTGTTATTGAGCCGAGAACTGCAATAACAAATGTCCACGAGCTAGAGTCAGTGTAACGGCAATATAATGCGGAACGCTAGCGAGATTAATGAGTTATCGAAATTAGGCCAGTTCATTGATCATATCCGTTTATTGCCCGTGGACCACCAGTATTACTACCATAGTAGTACCACGGGTAAAAAAATACCCATAGTACTACTAAGTGATCCAGTAGTACCACGGGAAGTTTTTTTTTTACCCGTGGTACCACTGGGATTGGTACATAAGATCAACAATCATAAGCTCAACATTGTAAATCTCAAAACCCAACGATTCAAAATCTTAAAACTTTAAAATATCAAACCTTCAATATTATAACAAATCATAATCTCAACATATTAACTTATGATAAACTTATGTGTTGAGAATTTTAATGTTGAGATTATGATTGTTGATCTTATGTACACACTGCAAACTAGTTCGGTTTGCAGGGCACACTAACAAAGTTATTGGTGTGCGTAAAGTCAACGGCTGTCTGGCTTCGCCTATTTATTAGTGTTTGCGCTTCACAATAACCCGTTGTCCACCCACACACTTGCAATTTCTTGTCACTTGATGTTGCATGGAATATGAAGCATAAATTTAGCCAACTTAAGAGCGGGCCGAGCTTCTGGCGCTAATAGATTTTAGGTATTCTATGTGCTCCATGTATGTGTGCGTAAGGCACACCCGCGCGCCGCAAGATATAATAAAGAAGGAGATATGCCCCAACCACAGGGCAACTACTACACATGCAGATCAGTAAAAGTAATAGATACAAAGCCTCGCACACACCCATATTTTTTTAAACTGAACGTATTACACAATCTATTATAAACCTTATGCCATCAAACGCAGCGTGTATTTACTATGCATCGTTCAACTCACTCACACAAAAACATCGGCCGCTATCGTTGTGTTGTGCAAAAGCACTGTACGCTAGTGATTGACTAAATCAGAAAGTTATCGATCTTCCATTTATTATTGTACAATTTTTTTTTGGGGTCCTGAAAATAATTAAATAAAACATAATGTCCGGAATTTAATATTATAATAAAAATAAACAATATGTAGCTAAAAAATATATTATTATAAAAATATATAATAATATATTTCATCATAAAAATATATTATTGTAAATTAAAACAATAAAATATCTGGTTACGTTGGTTTAAGCCAGCGGTCGGCAACCCGCGGCCGTCTCACTTGCGGCCCGTAAAAGTTTATCAAAATAAAATAAATGCATGAACAAACCACAATCGACCGTATAGTGTGAATCCAGCCTTAAGGTAGTCGATATTTTTTCCATAGAAATTTCGGGAGGGAATTACTCCACTGTTGGACACTGTACATCCAAACTCCAAAGTTATACATGATATCGTTTTGTCTCAATAATAATTTTACACACACACAACACAGAACAGCACAACAGGAAACAGAATAGTAAAATAAAAAGCCATTAAGGCTGATGCTCCAGGGTAGCCCGCGAAGTTTTAAATTTTCTTACGTTTTTTGCAATTCGCAGGCCAGTGCTAGGTTGTATGTTGATTAAAATTGTTTGTTTGCGACTGTAAGACGTATGTAGTTACAGAATTATAATCATCAAAATCATCAATACAACCCTCCAAGTTCATAAAGGTGCAAGAATGATTTTGACCTTGGAAAAGTAATTTTTCCACCTTTATGAACTTAGAGGGTTGTATTGATGATTTTGATGAATATAATTCTGTAACTACATACGTCTTACAACCGCGAATAATATTTTAATCAACATACAACCTAGCACTGGCCTGCAAATTGCAAAAAACGTAAGAAAATTTGAATTTCGCGGGCTACCCTGAAGCATTCGCCTTAAAGAGTTACGAGCTACCAAAGATTCGTTTTACTTTTTATTGCCAATTTTAACGCAACTTTGGGCGTAAATTAGTAATAAAAGATGTGTCAAATTTCCAAAACAAGTCGGTACTGACAAAGCACAATTATTGAAGAATTCAATCAATTTGATTTGTACTTCATTTATGCGCTGGTTTTTTTTCATAAAACTCGATTTTCCAAAGTTCTTTTCGTATTTTTTTAGGCACCTTTTACTATGAATTATCTTGCATCTCACTGAGCTCATTCTGTCGGGCACGATGCCAGGTGAGACAGCGTGCTTTTTGGGCACGCGCAACAGTGAGTTCGAGCCCGCGACAAGTGCAACCTCAACAAGCGCTTTTCATTTTTTCTATGGGATATGATACGTAGGTATATTGGGCTTCTAGAGTTAATATCACAAGTGCGGCCCGCCTTTAGTTTATTTTGCCACCTTGTGGCCCTTGCCTGCCAAAAGGTTGCCGACTGCTGGTTTAGGCTGTCATGGCCTATTGAAACAGTAGTTAGTAGCACGAGGATAAGGCATAATATACGATAATTCAAAGCCAAAAACACTCCACCGATTTAACCTCAAATTTAATTAACTTACTTTACGAAAGTAGGTTACGCGTTTCTCTACTATGCTGTAAAATAATCAAAATACGTAAAAACATTATTACAAATCGATGTTCCAACCGGGTTAAAACGGTTGACAAATTAAAAAATCGACTATAATAGCAATATTTCATTCGTCAGTCGATATTGTCGACAGCCTACGTCAGTGGATCTCCACACGCACATCCCTAACTAGTCGCAAGAAGAAGCGGCTGTACTACGCGAAGTATCCGCCTAATGAAGTATCGTTTTGTGATTTTTACATTGCTTGTCCAGTGCTTTAGCGACAAACTTACGTAGTGGTCAAAGAGCAATGTATTTATTGCAAAAATAGTACAGTCGTCACGTTGTTGTTGTTACGATCGCGGTCCGAAAGTCGAAATTTAATAAATTATATTTCTATGGCGCGGCGCAAAAATCAACAAGCGACACAAGCTCCCCGTCCAACAGCCGAAGCAGGACTAAAGCGGATAGGGGGGAAGCGTGGCGGCTCTGGTTAGAACGGGCGGAACGCATGCTAATTTAGGTATTTCCTTCATAATATTCAAACAAAGACACATTTCGAAAATGTAAAACGTATACGTTATAGAAAACATGTAGTTTTGTTATTATTCAAAATCTGATGATCTTCCATGAAGTATTTACGCCGTACTTAGGGTTTATTTTGTTTTTTAGAGATTACTTTGGATTTTTTTTCTATCGAGGAAACTAAAAGTAATCGTGTTTCTAAAACGTATGATGTATTAAGTGAATCCTTAAATATCTTACATATTAATTGCATAACTGAAGGATAAGTAATAACGATGCAGTAAGGGATCAAGCGAATGCAATTATTTTGGAATTACGTATCGTTTGCTCGGTAGCGCCTTAACAATCTTCTCCGTGGCGCAATGGTCGAGCGTGCGGTAAACAGTATCTTACGCTGCCAAGTTCGAATCCGACTGCCAACACATCGGTGTTTTTGTATGTTTTAATGAAACGTTTTACATTTGTTTGTTCAATTCATTGCTTAAATATTGGCAAGTCTTCTTTATATTTCAGTTAGAATTTATTTGAGATCTACCCTCTAAAAATGACAAATCATGTGTAAGTTAGTAGTTTAAGTTCATCGTCATAATGTTATTGACTATCGGGCTTACGTTACGTTTTCAGACATTATACCCTGCGTGTTTTGAGCAGTGCTTTTGTTTGTTAATCATTATGAATCACTTAACTACACTTTTAAAAGCTGAGATTATTATTTTGCGTGAGCAAAACGTTTCAATTAGTGAAATTGCGAGGCGTTTAAAGGTATCGGTAAGTAAAAAAATGTTATTAATATGTTTAGAAGATTAATAATAATGTTTATATAATCCACATGTTATTGATTGTTGTTTTTTGTAACAATATTTTATTATTGTTCACAGAGAAGGACTGTGCAATTGTGGGTCCATCGATATGCAGATTCGGGAAGCATTGATCCTTGCCGACCGGGACCGAAGGCTAATCCATAGCATACACAGATGGCAATGCGCGGCACCGTGATATAGTTGCAACGCATATTGCTGAGTCCTTCTTCACTACTCGTTTAACGGCGACTAAACATGACGTGACATTACAAACTGTACGGAACCACTTGCGTGCAGCTGGTGTGAAATGTCGTAGGCCAGCCATGAAAATATTACTGTCAGATATTCACAGACAAAACCGGGTACGCTTCGCTAGAGAATATTTGGATTTCGATTGGTGCAATAATGTTGTTATATTTAGCGATGAAAAATGTTTTAAGTCGGACAGAAACGGTCGCAAAATATTGTGGCGAAAAGATGGTGAACGCTATAATAAAAAAAAATATTCTTCCATGCAGGTCTAGTGGCTGCTTTACTTTGGGATTTTGGGGATGAATGTCATCAATGGGTCCTGGTAAATTAGTGCAGGTTGTTTTATGTCGGACAGAGACGGTCGCAAAATATTGTGGCGAAAAGATGGTGAACGCTATAATAAAAAAAAATATTCTTCCATGCAGGTCTAGTGGCTGCTTTACTTTGGGATTTTGGGGATGAATGTCATCAATGGGTCCTGGTGAATTAGTGCAGGTAGGGGGTCGTAATACCAGTGAAGGTTACTTGAACGTTTTACATAACCTGATGCTACCAAGTGTCCGCGTTGCATACCGATAGTAAAGGCGCACCAATCGGCTATTAATAAAAATATCAAGGGGTAATTTGTTTTATGTGAGTGATGTTATTGTTAGTGAGATAACAATTTAGGATACCTGTATCTTAATATCTTTCTTACTAACATGTTTATTCATATCACTATAATTAAATTACTCTCTTGAATATGAAAAATAACGTTATTTCCTGTCCGACTTAGAATATTTGTCATGCACAAAACTTTATAATTTGTAATTATAATTATAATAAAAACCTAGGCAATAAATATTGTTGATTTCTTATTACAAATTGTTTAATTTTCACTTCCATATTTTTTTCTTATTATAGAAAAATAAAAATTCAACAAAATGACAAAAAATGTTTTTAAAAATGCAAAAAGTCAATGAAGGTGGCGGGATTCAATCCTACGACATTTGATTTACCACCCCATTGCTTAAACACCTATTTTTTTTAGTTTATTTGAATTACTTTATTCATACATTTTTGTTCTAATCTTTTACTCTTAGTGTGCACGTCTTTCTACATCGTTCTCACATATATGTATAATCTCAAAATTAATGATGTAACCAAGATTTTGTAACAATATTTTGATTTTAAAAGAGTGTCCATGGAGTTTCTTGCCCGTTCTTCTCCATAGAGATCTACGCTAGGGAACGGGCAACTACAGTACTTTCTCAAGTTATTATGCCTTGTGACTGGGACTGTAGCTTTGATTTTCTTTTTTGTATTTTTGACTTTCAAAAGTGCCGAGATGGTCTAATTGAAATAAATGCTTTGAGTTTGAGTTTGAGTTTGAGTTTGAGTTTATGCCACAAGACCACTTAGCAACAACGTGAAATTTATGCTTTATATTCTTTGCCTACAAAATAGTCCTAACCGTTTTCAATCACGGCGGCCAATCTTAGCGAAGATTAGCCACACACACGCGTGTTTGCTGACTTATTGTGAGACGTGAGGCGAAGTAATACACCAGTTGATTTTACGCACACCAGCATTATATTGGTGTGCTCTGCAAACCTAACTAATTTGCTGTGTGTACCAATCCCTGTAGCACAGCGAGCTAGCCTACGATTTTGACTACCAATTACTCATGTGACGTTCTACAGCACGTCGAAATGCAGAACGATGATGAACTTCAATTGCTCTAGCAAATACAGCAATCGTCTACGTCGGTTCAGACCCTGGCTCGGGGTGGATAAGCGCTCTCAGATTCTACCCACACGTCCAGCGCGTCATCTCCATTGACCCGAGAGATTTAGACGCGCATGAAGATGAGAGGTTTACGCATCTCAAAGAAGAGATTAGAAACGCTGACGACCTGTTTTCGAAGGTCTTATAGTCTCAAAGAAGAAACGGACCGCCAAAATTGAAAGAAACGAATATTTATTCATTGAATGGCAGGGCTTAGTATCTAACCTACTTCAGCATGGTATAAAACGAAATCAAGTGGGTGGTATTTCTCCAGTTTCGTGGCAAAAATCTTTGAACTAAGTATTGCAATAAAAGAACCTACATTAAAAAGTATCACCACCAACCTTTAGGATATTTACAGTGGCAACCAAAAACCAACAAAGTAATGAAGAAATCATCAAAATAATCCTGAAATCCGAAATAGAAACTCACAAAGTCTACAGCAAACTTTTCGAAAAAGATATGCAAACAACCCCTTGGAGGCCGGAAGCTACCCCTTAATAGATTAAAATAGCTGAACATGGGGGACTAAATGAAATAATCCCGAATGAACAGGAAAAAAGCGGTCGTCATGGCAACCACAGTGATAATAAATTTTGTCCTGAAAGAAGGTTCATATTAAGCTGTTTGCATAATTTTGTGAGTGGAGAGGATGGGCTGTTTTCATGGTGGAAATTGATGAGGAGCAGTTTCAAACTGATTGAAATTAACTGAAAATGGGAATGATAGTTATTCACCTTTAGTAAAATATGTTGTTTCAACTACCTTTTCGATAAAACTTTCTACCGTATTATTTAATCGTACATTTAGGTTTTGCGATAATGCTTGGGGGATTTTTTTGATCTATTTTTTTCTTTTTTACACATGAAAGATGTCTTTTAATATTGTTATTTTTAACCCCCGACACAAAAATGACGGGGTGTTTTAAGTTTGACGTGTCTGTGCGTGTGTGTCTGTCTGGCATCGTAGCTCCCGAACGGATGAACCGATTTAGATTTTGTTTGAAAGGTGAATTAGTTAGGAGTGTTCATATCTATCTTTGATGAAAATCGGTCCAAGAAGGCCGCCGCCACAAAATGGCGGATTACATATTTTTTCACAACTCCGTCATTATGGGTATCAAATGGAAAGGCTTGACTAGTCAAATACTAAACACTATGGTAAATCTCAAATCCAAGATGGCCGCCAGCACAAAACGACGAAAACATTTAAAAAAAAATTGTTTAATATTTTTTATCATTCCATAATGTAAATATGTTTCAATTACATGTGCAATAGATTTGTCTTTATGTTCTACATGTTTTCTCAAATAAATAAATAAATTCTGAATTAGAAATACGGCCTTTTAACTACACACATCAAAAGTATCTAGGGATCAACATATATTTTTGCAATAACTTTTCTCCTGATTGATATTAATTAAAATTTTCTTTAAGGATTCATCAAATAAAGTGTTTTCGTTTGTCACAGTAACGATAAACCAAGTCACCTTTGCATTAATAAAGAAATTTGCCATTTTCCTAATAAAGGGATTTTTGACATTTGAACCACTAACATTAAAGTTCGAAAAAATGACTGAAAACACAGTTTTCTTTAAAATTTTATTGGGTAACTTAAACAATTAATAATCCGTGTTTCTACCGCGAACACTAACAACACAAGAACATCGGTTTGGCATACTCAAAATGAGTTCATCCAAATCACGCTGTGGAATGGCCGCCCATGTTCGTTGCAACAACAAAAAAAGGTCTTCTTGCGACTGGATACCCTCCATATTCGGCAGAGCTCTTCTCTGTAGCATATCCCATGCATGCTCAATCGGGTTCAAGTCTGGCGACTGAGCAGGCCAGGGCAGGACATTGATGTTAGCTGCGGCGAGAGTCTGTCTTACAACTCTTGTGGTGTGCGGTCGTGCATTATCATGCATTAACTGAAATAAGGGACCGATTTGCACTTGTAGAGGAACGATGACGTCTGATACAATCGTCTCAGCATAAATTTGAGCGTTGAGGTTGCCTCTGATCCAAATCAACTCAGTTCTTCCGCCGATCCAAATACCCGCCCATACCATGATGGTTCCACCACTATAAGGATGGACTTCCTGGCAGGATTTTAATCGCTGTTGGCGTCCAGGGGTTCTCCAGTGTCGTATACGTCTTGTATCCGGTCTCATACCAAAACGAGACTCATCAGAAAAGCACACGAAACGCCATTGTTCTTCTGCCCAATTTATGTGTTCAAGAGCCCATTGATATCGAATCCTACGATTGTGCATTGCTATAGGTGGTACCCGTAGCGGTCTTCGGGAATGAAGGTTCACTTCATGCAAGCGGTTTCTGACTGTTTGGTCGCTAATTAAGTTCCCTGAAGAGTGATGAAGCCTCACGGCTAACATCATGGCGGTTATTGTTGGAGCTCTTCGAGTTAAGATTTGAATGTATCGGTCTTGTCTCCGTGTGGTGCAGCGATACCGTCCTCCATGGCGCTCAGCCACGGTACCAGTGCTTCGGTAACGTGTCCAAAGTCGACTGATAACACTCTGACTTGTATTCAGAGCTAAAGCTACAGTACGTTGCCGGGAACCAGCTTCTATCATTCCCACGGCTCTGAGCATTTCTTCCCTGCTTAAATGACGTCGCCGCTCCATAATAACGTTGGTTTTAATCAGTAGTAGGAAAACAGTAGCACTAATAATGTCTTCAATGCGTTGTATGTTTTTATAGGGAAAATATTGACAGCTTATTTTCATCTTTTACTCGAATTTGATTGAGAGTTCCTGATTCAAATTATGAAATGCACCAAAAAGGATCCATATAAATTTATAAAATCATAAATTTATTACAAAGCCACATCTCAATCTCAAGAAATCCGCATAAAAATGCTTGATCCCTAGACACTTTTGATGTGTGTATTTTAGTACACCCCTTTTCCTCTTCTTCTTTGCAAGAGGGATCAGGGAATACAAGGCATTGACTGTACACTTGTACAGGCTTAATATTGTTTTCAGGCTGCTGTAAAATAAATCCTTTTGAGATCGAAGATTGCCTTTTAGTCTTAGTCTGCTTTTAAATGGTAGAATACGTTAGCGGCATCACATGCACACAAATGACGTGATTCAACAATACTATGTGCGGCTGTGTTATAAACTGTCGCTAGCCTCGCTGTATCATGCTTTTCAACCGCCCTGCTCGTGTTACTGTGGAGTAAGTAACAGTTTCTACACAGCACCCCTAGCCAAGTTGACAATCTACAATCGTTAATGCTAGTAGAAAACTATTCAAATGAATGGGAATGACATCATCTCAACGTTAAATCACGTGATCAACACAAACGAATAGAAAATTCGTAGACAAGTTTACATCGTTCAAAATGATAGAATAGAATAGAATGTTATCGTTTCTACAATGTTGATCGCTAAACTGTAGTTTTTTTCTAGACATTAGAGAACGAGCATTGGCTACCAATTTAGCGCTTTCTACAATCGCTTACGCCAGAGGCGTTTACGATTGTAGAAAGAGAATCGATACGAAACGTTTGTAACTTGGCTAGGGGTGCAGGTATTTTTTCGTTACAGGTATCCAGCGTGAACATTTTGCGACGTTGAGCACATTATTATGCTGTCACAGACAGAAGAATTTTAACGATGGGTCTGATCATATTTTATCATGCCTTAAAACAGTTGAACCTTTGTCATAGTGAGCAATCAGAACTTAAAATACCACTTACGGGATATCTTCCGTGATTATCGTTGTTATTTTGAGCTCCCGATATTTCGACGCTGTTGCAAGCGCCTTGGTCGTTGTTCATTCTAAGTTTAGTTATGAACCGTGATAGCTTAAAACAGTGTTATGGCGAGCAATGATAGACAGCTCGCGAAAACAAGACTAATACAAGAAAAATAGGCTCTAATTTCAACGTGCTAGGGCCTGTCTCTTAGCTCCACATATCAATTTTGACGGATAAACAGCGCTAAATTCAACTGTCTATATGACATTTCAATTTTGAAAATGTCCATCTAAACTGTGCGAGAATTAGTCGTCTGGTCGCGCTGAATTGTTGGGGTCAATTGAGCGAACTAGGTCACAAGGCTCGATGGGATCAGCCTACGAGTTGACAATACTTGTGTAGCTACTATTTGCGAGCTGTAAGCCTTACCCAGGCTTGTACAGCGTTGGGAGCTTATTTGAACAGCTGGAAAAGTGTGAAGTTAAGAGATAAGGAAACGGTTGTGGTTGGGAGCTTTGTGCTGTACTGTTGAGAAATGCTCAAGTTTTTCTGTTTCTGTTGCTAATAAACTAACTTTGAATGTCAAAAAAGTGTGTTTACTTGCAAAAACTTCTCAAGGTGTTGCCTATTTGAATCTCGACAGTGATATTTGGAGTAAACTTGAATAACTCAAACACATAAATTGTTTACATGTACTCACAATTTAGGTAACTTATTGTTCTGTTTGCTCTAATATCAAAAACAAGCGTAAAGAAGCCCCAGCTATTCCGGCATCCCACGCTTACCTTATTCTGTCTTTGTATTTGGCTCCGAAAACTTTCATTATCCAAACAAAGACGGGAGTAAGGTAGCTGTATTTCACCCCACAAATTGCCTATAAATTTTTATTATGGCCACTCTTATTTGAGGTACAGAGGTTTTCCAGATAAATAGGTTTGTTTTATTATGTAAGACTGACCATGATTTGTGGTGTCGTTAATTTTTTTGCTTTATGTATAAAAACTTCTCTAAGGGCCTCTCGATCGTAATAATTGAGGGTTTGTTTTGGGTCAGAAGTATTATGGAATTAAATAGGATAGGGGTATCATATAAAAGGTATTTTATGGTTAAGCTTTCATAGAGCGTCTAAGACCACGTTTTGTAGAAAGCACTGAAATATGTAAGGGAAATTCTTCAGAAAGCCAAAAATATCTGTTTTTTCGTACCAATAACTCTGTTGTTCCAAATCACGTAACAAAGCAATTTATCAGATTTCTAGTAAACAAAATGCTGTGTTATTTTCCGAACAACAGATCTGTAAGCAGACACGGACAGTTTGAAGGGAATAAATTAAATATCGTGCTTCGACAGACCGAGAAATCGAATCGAATCTGCGAGGTACAATACGCCTTTTTTACAAGTCAATGACAAAAATCGTTTTGTTAAAAAGTACGTCAAATATCGTGGTCTGCCTTGTTGGTCTAGTGGTCACAAGTGCGAAAACGTGCGCAGACAGTGGCTGCGTGCGTCATCATCATCATCAGCCTATAATGTTCCCACTGCTGGGACACGGCCTCGTCTCAATGAGAGGGAATGGGCTTATAATCCACCACGCGGGCCCAGCGCATCATTCATTTGATGATTTACCATCCGAAAAAAAAATGGTGTATTATCCAGTACTAACTAAAATACTGGTATTGAGCTGCATCCGGTTAGACTGGAGGCCAACCCCAACATAGTTTGGAAAAGGCCAGGCAGATGATGAGTCGTTGATAGGGTGCAAAACATTCTATAAATGTGTTTTTGTCGTCAATTTATTGTAATTTGAATTGTCAAAAAATCGTGGAATGGTCTACGTGGTTATGATTTTTTTCTGACGAGATAATCTGTGAAGAAAGTGCATTGTAAATAGTTGAGCGCCATCTATGAATAAATTCTGTTCCTAAGTTTTAATTTTCATAGGACGTAGTAAATGTCTCAACAAACAAAAATTACCTTCCACCTTCTACCTACTCTCCAAATTAATTTACAATACGATTGTTTTTTTTTATATATTTTTGTATTGCTGTTATTATTTTTAAACAAAATTATTTGCAGGTGTTACAATCCACACCTTTCCATACCCAAGAATCTAACAAGAGCGTTTCCGGATATGGGTAATACCTGGTGCCTCAGTCAGTGGACTAACCGATATTCAAATATACATAAAACAACAGGAAAATCTTCGACAAGCATTTTAGATAAAAATACAAGAATAATTACAATAGTCACTTGAATGCTACTATTCCTCACCTACATAGATCAAGTAAATACCTAATAAACTGAAATACTGAAATAAATACTGTTAAATTGAAAACATTTCGAAAGCAAAATTTTAGGGTTTTTTTTTGGTACAGTTTTTACTATTAGAAACATCAATTGCCTAAACTAAATCAGATTTTTTTATCCCGTATTTAAAGTATAGTCAGAATCGCATTTGGAAAAAACATAGAAACGTAGTTTTTAGATAATAATACCTACTTAACATTTCATTGATACCGATACGGCTCAACTTTCAGGTAAATAAGTAAATTCTGTCAATTACTTTTATTTTGAAAGATCGTATTATCTTGGCTTTAAACCGATTTCCCAAAAATAAGTATTTTGTTCTATTTTACTTTGAAATATTTTTTAATGCAATATCATCTAGAAACACTTTTGAAAATGAAAAATATTTTAATTTATTGAAATCTTTTCAGGAGCAACAACTCCTTCGACGCAAAATTAATTTTATGTTTGTGATGATCCTGTGCGTACAACATCTAAAGCATCACTTGCCTCATGTAAGTAGTTTATAGTATTAAAACTCATTAGAAAATCAAGCCGTCGCAGGATCCCTGGCAAACTATTTTGTATAAAAACTATGCATGAAAGAATGGTTTACTAAGGGTAATAAATGGCTTAATCCAAAAATATGGCAAAATCAAAAACAAATTATCAAACTTAAAATAAAACTTCAACCCAGGCAGGTATCTCATCGGCAAACTAATCTGCTTCTGGGAGGACAATATTCAACCCAGGAAGGTATCTGATCGGCAAACTAATCTGCTTCAGGGAGGACAATATTCAACCCTGGAAGGTATCTCACCTGGAAACTAATCTGCTTCTGGGAGGAAAAAATTCAACCCAGGCGGCAGGAATCTCATCGGCAAACCAATCTGCCTAAGAGAGGAAAATCTTCAACCCAGGAAGGTATCTCATCGGCAAACTAATCTGCTTCAGGGAGAACAAGCATCAGAAGCTTAATGAATGGGTAAACTGTATTCATTGGTATAAGCACAGATAATATTATAATACTTCGTCTTTAGGCTACGGTATCGAGCGATAATAACCACGATTATTTTGTGATCGTATCGCCCAAATGTTGACTAGTAGAAAATGCCTATGGCATTAAATACGCCTCTGTGCAATTTTGTGCTTCAAGCAGACGTATTAGAATACATTATAAAATATCTCGTTATCAGTAAATTATAAAATATCTAAAGGGTGTTAAAAACCTTCATTAACGAAGCCGAAAGGCACTTGTTATCCCCATCATTGCGATCCTTTTTTAGTTCTACACCATACCTGGGAACCTTTTAGCTACGGAGATATGGAGGGTTCCAACTTTAAGACAAGTTTTATTTTAAATACAAACTTTTATTGTTAGATTTTTACTTTAAACACCTCCACGACCCCCGTACTATTCAATCCATCCATCAGCACAATGTTTTGAGTGCATTATATTGAGTTCTGCAACAAAATTTGATTATTCACGTCAAAAAAAAGGCGTTTCCCAGCAATAACATTTGCGTTAAGTTACTTAGTTTGATGTACAGAATGCTTGGTTAACGGCTTCGTGATGAGGTTGTTTACACTCTATTTAACCAAGCATTATAAGATTGTCTTCAAATAAATGAATAAACGATGCATCATGTAAAAGTGAAGCCGTCATGAAAACTGCCGTGAAGGCACGTAGCCACGTGCTACAGTTTGTGAGACCGTGGCGAGCAAGTCGTAACTCATGTAGTCATGTAGGCTGGTAGCTCGGGAACTTTTTGGTAACAAAATCTGGTAAAAATTGTAAAAGTAACTTCAAATTCAGTGTCATCATCATCATCATCAGCCTATTAATTTTCCCACTGCTGGGACACAGGCCTCCTCTCTATGAGACGGAATGGGCTATAATCCACCACGCGGGCCCAGTGCGGATTGGTAGATGTCACATGTCTTCGAATTTTGTGGTTCTAGGACATGCCGGTTTCCTCACGATGTTTTCCTTCACCGTTTTGAGAGCAGTGGTGATGAAATAAATTACACAAATTAGTGCGCCTGACTGGGTTCGAACCCACGACTTACTGTTCGTAAGTCGCGGCCGCCACCACTGGGCCACCGCTGCTCATTCAAATTCAGTGTGAGACTAAACATTTCCAATGAGTATGGATCAATGTTTGCATTCTGGCGCAATATTGACAGCTCGCAGTCAACTTAGAAAGCTCTTATAAAAAAGAAACATTTTTTTCCAACCCGTGTCATCTCAGTAGCAATCGAATTATAAAAATGTTAATAATCATTATCATTTTAGCTGAAAGACGTCCACTGCTGGACATAGGCTTCCCCCAAGTGTCGCCACATTGACCGGTCCCGTGCGACTCGCAACCAGTGGGTTCCCGCAATATTCACCAAGTCATCGTTCCTTCCTGGGCCTTCCAACGAAGTTAATGTTATTATAAAATTGGTTATGTTTAAATTGCTGTGAAATGTTATTTATTGTTTACCTTTTATAAAAAAAAAATACACGTTTTTCCTTAAACGACATCAACATCATTTGAATACAAAAACAAACTTCATTAAGATTGTAACCTAAACATTTTGCATAATGTTCCAAGTTGTAGGATGAGCTCCTGAACTATAAGAACAACTTGAATCTTAAGCCCCTAGTCACGGAGATGTCGAGGAGATTTGCTGAGTCATTGCGGGCGTTGAACACTCACTGCTCCAGGCATCCTAAGTACCCGTTAACTTGCTATTTTGCTTTTAAGACTGACAGAGCGATACAAAAAATAATAATGGATATACCTTTTTAGAGGTAGCTAGGTTTTAAGTACTTATGCAAGAATGGTGCCGATTCCCTTGTTCACAAACTAAACTGAATTTAAGTTGAATGCATCTTTATCTTTCTATTTCATTATGAAAAGGACAGAAGATAAATATTAGTTTAATCCTGTCAAATTAGTCAGCACCTGACGTAATTTGATGTAATTTTAGTAGTCAACTTTTTAATCGCGTCTAAAACTTGTATGGCGCTGATTAATTTGACAGAACGTAACTAAAATGTATCTTCTGTCCTTTTCTTAATGAAATAGAAAGAAAAAGATGCACTGAACTTAAATTTGGTTTAGTTTGTAAACATAAGGGAATCGGCACCATTGTAGGTGTAGTGTATGTAGAGTGGTATGAAAAAGAAATAGTGATTACAACTGTTTGTAAAAGAACTTGGCTTTCGATATCGACTACTAATAAGATTTTACTTAATTGCCATAATAAGATGGAAACGCACTCTTCACAAAGCCGTCAACCAAGCTTTCTGTACATCACACGTACAAAAAATACTGCTGGGAAACTTTTATCTAGTCTCAAGAATCATGGTTTACGTTACGGAAGAGCTCAATGTAACGCACTCAAGATATTGTGCTGATGAATGCATTGAATAGAATATGGATTTGGAGGAGCTCGTGGCTAAATAATAACAGCCGCTCGGGTCGATCGTTAGGTTAAGCCATGCTTGCCTAGCTTGGTCTGTGGATGGGTTACCGCCCATTACATACCGAGTTTTCTCCGTGCCTCGGAAAGCACGTTAAGCCGTTGGTCCCAGCTGTCATTTGTAGATCTTTGACAGTCGTTAGGTAGTCAGAGGTCCAAAAAGTCTGACAACCAGTCTTACCAAGGGGTATCGTATTACACGGTATTAACTGGGTTGTGGAGGTCAGATAGGCAGTCGCTCCATGTAAAATACTGGTATTCAGCTGCATCCGGTAAAACTGGAAGCCGACCCCAACAAAGTTGAATAGGTAAAGTTCAAACATTTATATACAACTTACAAAAAAATAGTGTGGAAAACGTTGGACCTTTGACCTTCATTATCTCCGTAACCACAAGAAGTTCCCAGGTATGGTCTAGATTTAGAACAATGTCGCAATGGTGGGCAGAACACGTACCTTTTAGCATTGTTAAGGGTAACTTTCTTTATAAAACAACATGTGTTCTTGATTTGGGAGTTCAAACCAGCTAGAATAACTGTCCATTCGAATATTTCATAATTATTACAGTTCGCTATCGTGCTTTTTGTGCAGGAAAATCCTACTAAAATAAAACATCATCATTGATCTAGCTACCCTGACTGAAGCTGGACCACAACTCAAGTGTTACCTTCTACTCGTGCCTTGAAATAATGTTTCTTTTAATTATTGCTTATTTGATTCATCATCTTCATCAGCCTATAATGTTCCCACTGCTGGGACACAGTCCTCCTCTCAATGAGAGGGAATTATTTCCCTTATTTGATTATTGCCCTTTATTTATTTCTTTTTATTCCCTGACTATGTATTATCAATGATTTTGACATGATTAATGGTGATTTTGACATTATTGTTTGATGATTTTGACATTTTTATTATTAATTATTTTGACATTATTAATAATTATTAACAAAATTGTACGGAATATAATTATGTACTAACACTAGTGCTTAAGATGTGTACGTACTACTAACAAATTGGATTGTATGATCTGTTAAATAAATGATTATTATTATTATTAACGTGGAAGAGCTAGAATCTGATAGAATATGAGCCGCAATCTTCATAATAACCACTCCGAAATTCCAGTTTCACTATTTCTCTTTAGCCACGCAATCCTTTTAATAAACTAAGTAAGCACACAATGAACACAACATTGGTGGGGAATGAAAGCTAGAAGCGTTTCATTTTATTGCTTTATTTCATACGGCAATTGTCATGGCTCCTTTATGTGCTGTAAAAATATAAAGTTTATGTTCACCATCAAACAGTGGTTTGTGAACTATGTTGCAAGCTTTTCAACTGATTGATATTGTTCTCACGCAGTTTTTAGTTTCTCTAGGGATTCCGATAGTATTGTACAGTAAATTACAGTAGTAAAAATGGTATAAGTTATATGCTACATATTTCATCGTTTCGTTTGAACAAGTTTTTCGCAAGCAATTAATAACATTCAGCTATTTATGTATAGTACTCATGAGTTTAGGTAATTTTGTCAGTTGCAAGGAATAGTATCATTTGGTGCGTATAATTATGTTTTTAAAAGGATTTTGTACATTATGGGACAATAAATGTGTGTATGCGTAATAAAAAGAAAAAGAGAAGAAAAAAAAGTTGAAAAGTTTCACATTTATAACACGAGGAAGGATTTTATAGGTACAGAAGGTACGCATATTTGAGTACCTACACTTTTATAAAAATCCCGATGTCGAGCTGACGTATAACAATGTTAGCAATATAAGGTTATTAATTTGTTAGCAAAACTTCGTACACGTGCTGGGTATCGATACCTATCTAAAAAAATATATTACAAAACATGAGGTTTTGTTGGGGTCAACCGACGGCATGTAGTTTAATGACTGATCGGATATTGTTCGGAAACTTCATATTATACATAATTATGTGATGGGTTTTGAAATCATAACACGAGAAGAGAAAAAAAACTCACACTTTCATGTTGAGATATCTATGCCCATCGTGTATAATATGAAGTCTGCATATTAACCATGTACGTATATATTATAAATAAACACACAAGAAGTCAGGAGTGCCTACTCCAAATAAATCGTCTCACAAAGACCTGCTCTCTCAGGGCAAGCGACGACCAATGCCGTGAGGCATTCAGATCCACATACATACTTAGCCAACAGACTATAATGTTTATAGAAAGCACCTGCGTTGGAAAAACAAATAAAATAAGTACTCGGAAATATTTATAGAGGGTATTTAAAACATAACAACAACAACAGCCCATAACGTCCACTGCTGGACATAAGCCTCTCCCATGATGGGAGGAATTTGCTATAATCTCCACGCTTGGCAGGCGGATTGGAGATCGCAGTGATGAAAGACTAACAGAATACGCTGCTGTCCATTCTCAGGTCTACGGAGGCGCAAGGTGTTCTGCCTCAGATATTAGTTGCCTTATACGACACCCGTGAGTGTAATGGGTTGGTTCTGTTCTACTCTGCCGGATACCACACATCAGGAGTGCCTACTCCAGCAAAATCGTCTCACAAATACCTGCTCTCTCAGGGCAGGCGACCACCGATGCCATGAGACATTCAGATCCACGCTCATATTTAGCCAACAGCCTTGTAATGTTTATAGAAAGCACCTGCGTTGGAAAAACAAATAAAATAAGTACTCGGAAATATTTAGGAAGGTATTTAAAACATAACAACAACAACAGCCCATAACGTCCACTGCTGGACATAAGCCTCTCCCATGATGGGAGGAATTTGCTATAATCTCCACGCTTGGCAGGCGGATTGGAGATAGCAGTGATGAAAGACTAACAGAAAACGCTGCAGCCCATTCTCAGGTCTACGGAGGCGCAAGGTGTTCTGCCTCAGATATTAGTTGCCTTATACGACACCCGTGAGTGTAATGGGTTGGTTCTGTTCTACTCTGCCGGATACCACACATCAGGAGTGCCTACTCCAGCAAAATCGTCTCACAAATACCTGCTCTCTCAGGGCAGGCGACCACCGATGCCATGAGACATTCAGATCCACGCTCATATTTAGCCAACAGCCTTGTAATGTTTATAGAAAGCACCTGCGTTGGAAAAACAAATAAAATAAGTACTCGGAAATATTTTGGAAACAAATAACAAATCGCAGCTCTGGAGACCAAACACCCTGCCCCGGCGTATGGCCTTTCCTTTCCCGACCCTCCTGATTCGGACTTTCATTCCCTCATCGTTACAGGTCGAGAGGTGGTCACAGCCGTTTGCTCCTTCCGGAGTGGCTCAGCCGGCGGCCTCGACGGTCTAAGTCCTCAGCATCTGAAAGACCTAATATGTTCAGGTGCTGGGGAAGCTGGTGAGCTGCTCTTGAAGGAGTTTACGGCTTTGATTAATCTATGCTCTCCGGCAAGGTGAACGAGTACGTCATCGACGTCCTGTACGGGGCCAATCTTTGTGCCCTGCGCAAAAAGGATGGCGGCATTCGTCCCATTGCCGTGGGAACAACCTACCGTCGTATGGCAGCCAAGATTTGCTGTAAATTTTACGGAGAGGTTGTTTCGAAAAAATTTCAGCCCCTGCAGCTTGGATACGGTTCTAAAGGGGGTTGCGAGGCTGCCGTACACACTATGTCGACCTATCTAAATTCCGGCAAAGGTGAGGTCATCCTGAAGGTTGACATAAAGAACGCCTTCAATTCAGTGAATAGGGACACCTTGTTGACTGAAACTAAAAAAGAATTACCCCAAATTTATAGTTTTCTTTGGCAATGTTATAGACACCCATCTAAATTACTATACCGGGACAACCTTTTGGAATCTGCTGTTGGCTGTCAACAAGGTGACCCCCTCGGGCCAGTGATTTTTAGTTTAGCTATCCACCCAATTATTCGACAGCTAAATTCCAAATTTAACGTTTGGTATCTTGATGACGGAACTCTGGGAGGCGATGTAGATTCTGTTTTACTAGATCTAAATTTCTTAAAAAATGAATTCCATTAGCCTCGACCTCAATGTTTCAAAATGCGAATTATATGTAGCGGACAGTACCGACTGACAACTGACTTTTTCAAAGTTTAACGCAATAGCCCCTGCCTGGCATCAAAATTATAGAAAAAAGCTCTCTTCGCCTTCTCGGGTCACCTATCTTTGAAAACTCTTTTCCCGATTTTATCGAGGAAAAAATTCAAAATTTCAGTGATGTTTCGGAAAGATTACTCCAAATTAACATACATTCGGCCATCACAATAATTCGTTTTTGTTGTTTCGGCCCTAAATTAACATATTTCCTTCGTGCTTCCCAATTTATGGAAGCACACTCACCTTTTGGACAAAATGGATCAAATAATCAGACATACTTTATCATCTATTTTAAATGTGGCTTTGGACGACCGAGCTTGGGCTCAAGCTACTCTTCCCATTCGCGTGGGAGGTCTCGGCGTCCACAAAATTTCCAGTATTAGTTTACCGGCTTTCATATCCTCGGTCCACGGCACTGAGAAATTAATCAGGAATATCCTGGCTTCCACACTGATTGATTTTGATGTGCCGTGCTTCTCCGAGGCTATCGATGCTTGGAAACTTGCTTGCCCGAACACTGAAGAACCCGACCATCCATTCTCCCAGAGACGGTGGGACGAGCCGCTCTGCAGAATCGTTCAAAACAATCTGCTGAACTCGTCTTCTACTACTGCTGAGCGTGCGCGCCTACTGGCTGTGGGTGAATGGGAGTCGGGTCTTTGGCTTCACGCACTGCCGTCGTCGACAATTGGCACATTGTTTGACGACACGACCTTTCGCCTCGCTGCTGCCTTACGCCTCGGTGCCGCCTGCTGTTCTCCTCATCGCTGTCACTGAGGTGAAGCTGTCAACAGCCTCGGTCACCACGGCCTGTCGTGCAGCCGAAGTGCGGGGCGTTTTGCACGGCACGCGAACATAAACGACATTATCCGACGAGCTCTTGTCACCGTCGGCGTTCCAGCTGTTTTAGAACCTAATGGCTTGGCACGCGACGATGGCAAGAGACCGGACGGCATGTCTTTGTTTCCTTGGAAGATGGGTAGGCCCTTAGTATGGGACGCAACTTGCGTCGATACTCTTGCGCCTTCTCATCTTCCAAGTTCGTCGTGCTGTGCTGGCGCTGCTGCTGCGGCTGCAGAGAACCTCAAACGGCGTAAATATAGAAACCTTTGTGGCAACTATATTTTCGAGCCGTTTGGGGTTGAAACTCTAGGACCTTGGGGTCCGAGCGCCCATAGCTTGTTCAAAGAACTTTCAAAACGCCTAGTTGACGCTTCCCGTGACCCAAGAACTGGCTTTTACCTTGGTCAGAGGCTAAGTGTTGCCATACAACGTGGCAACGCCGCCAGTCTCTTGGGCACATTACCAGCTGACAGCGTTGAGGAGTTTTTCGATGCCCTTTTATAGTTTGTTGTTAGTTTATTTATTTTAGTTTATTTAATACTTAGTTTTTAATTCATTATGTAAAAATTTTTAACCTAAAAACAAATGAATCGAATCAGGGGCGCCGACCACGGGTGCGTCGACCACTGGGGGCCTAAGCCACGGACCCTTTAAAACATATCTTTATTATAATTCTTTATGGTCAGGAGTGCTGTTGGCCAATTATCAACTTCGTATAAAATTCTACCAACTGGTTATACCAACGTCTAGGAATTACATGCGGACTTGTGACAATTATTTGTTCCAAATAATTATAATCGCTCTAGAAAACAAATAGTTTAATGTCCCATTTAGTCGCACTGTAGCTCGATCCACTTCCCCTATACCGCGTATGCTTACGATGCTCAACGCGCTCGTGGAGACCAACCCTTGATTGGACTTGTTTGCTGATGAATGGAAGACGATAATGTAATAATGTTTGTGGTTTTGTGAGAAGACCGAGTAGAAAGATTATTTAATTTAGTGTTAATGGCTTATGCTGTACTAAACACTTATATAATAAATCAATAAGAAAGGCAGAAAGCACTGTTTCGATTGCATTTGAGTGTTAAGTAACACGACATCAAGACAAAAAATATGTAAACGAAGTCAAAAAAAATGCTTGCATATACGAATATACTACAAACTTAGTCCAGAAATTATTTTGTACAACTTTTTATCTTTTTTGTACAAAAACTGTTGTTTCCATCAAGTTCAAAATGATTTTCCTAGAAAGTCCTTATAAAGTTCTACTTTTCAGATTTTTTTCATATTTTCTAAACTTATGGTTCAAAAGTTAGAGGGGGGGGGGGACACATTGTTTTTTACTTTTGGAGCGATTATTTCCGAAATTATTGACATTATCAAAAAATGATTTTAGAAAACCCCTATTCATTTTTAAATACCTTTCCAACAATATATCACACGTTAGGGTTGAAATTAAAAAAAAAAATCACTTCCCACTTTACATATAGGGGGGCTACCCTAATAAAACAGTTTTTTCCAATTTTTATTTTACCACTTCGTTGGCGTGATTGATATACATATTGGTACTAAATTTCAGCTTTCTAGCACTAACGGTCATAGAGATTAAGCGAGGACGGACAGACGGACGGACGGACAGACATGGCGAAACTATAAGGGTTCCTAGTTGACTACGGAACCCTAAAAATAGCCTTTCCCTCAGATAACTAGCAAAAGATAATAACAGATTTTGTTTTCACATTTACACTACAGCGTGAAAGTTTACTCAAAGTGAAAAACTGCTTTAATGATCGCATTCCTTTAGTTATTCTACGCGACGGCGTACGCCGTTTTAAGCGAAAAAGGGGGCGCATTTTTTAACAATAGCTTGGCGATCTGACCGCAGCCTTAACAATGGGGGCACAAAATGAGCTCGGGGAACTTTGCCTTGCCTACTCAATTACATTGAAACAATAAGAGCATACGTACCACGAAACAATGGATCATTTGTAAAAGTTTTCATATTGCTGCGAAACATGGTGGTTGGTGTTTGGAGAGTTTTGAATGCAATAATGATATTTTCTGCTGTTTTTAGTTGCAGCACACCATTTTTGTATGATTTTTCCAGAAGCAACAAAGGCAATAAAGTCAGTAAGATTTTTATCAACGAGGCGACGCTGTCAATGCAAATGAGGCCCGATGGAGGTAACGAAAAAAGAAACATTTATTTTTATATAGAAAACTTTTTTCAATTTTTTTATCTGATTATAAATTCATCACTAACTCAATAATAATGCTTTGATATGATATCTGTTTGTAATCCTATTTTCTGCTTTTATCGATTGCAGTTGATGAATGAATGTCGTGAACAAAAATCTGGGGGCACGGCAGTGCCCCCGCCAAGACGAGCCACTTATTTTGACTAAGGTGTAGAGTTTGTGAAGTTAGACTTTGTAGAGTTAGGGCGTGTAGAGTTAGAAACTCGGCTCTACATGAGATCTGATAACTTTTTGTCATTGTGAGTCAATTTGCAGCTCATTAAGCTGGTCTATTTCAATGTTATTAAGTACGTTTACTAGTAATAAGTGATTAAACTAGGCAACAATATAGTATTATGATGAATGCTACGCTACGTAAGTACTTTTTAATTGATATTGACACACACACACTCACACAAACATACTCACTCAAACAAGCCAGAGCACACAGCACGAACATACATGCATATCTTCCTTTTTTATTATTATTTTCTTTTCCTTTTTTTGTTGTTTGCTTAACCTTATTTAAGTTAGTTTTTATTTTAATCTCATTTCTATTTTATATTTTATACTTTTGCACTGTTTTTTTTTTTTCTCAAAATTAAGTTATAATGTAAAGAACTACCTAGCAGGTCCGGAGGAAGGTGATGGCATTCGTGATACAGGGTAATCCTAGTACGAGTGCCAAAGCACTCCTTTGTCACTTAAGTGCACATCGTATTTGACAAAATTAATACATAGATATTTAAGGAGATTTACTGTACCCTTTTTACTTGCAATAAAGTTTTTTTTTTTTAATATTATTTTCGCAGTCCTGAAGTTATTAAGATTATTTTTAACACTTCAAGCACAAAGTACAGAGGCGGACTTAATGCCATAGGCATTTTCTACCAGTCAACCTTTGGGTGATGCAGAGACAAGCAGTGGTAGGTGTACATCTGTTATGTGTGTGATTTAGCCGAGTTTTTTTAAATAAATAAATATTTATAATAATATACGAAAAATACGCGCTTTGGGCGTGGAGTTGCGGACACCAGCCCGTTATACAACACAATATTAATATATACGAGTAAGTACTTCGATCACGAAAAAAAACTATTAAAAATATAGATTTGAATAAACTAAACTACTCAGAAATGGACGCGTTCAAAATACAAACGTGACCTATGCCCAGTTTGGCAGGAATAAGCGAGCATTGTAACGGTTGGTCTGACATCGTCCTTCGTCAACTTATACAGCGGGATTATCGGGATATCATAAAGGCGGTTTTATTACAAATATGTCACAATAGGGCTTAATAATGTACAACTGTCATGTACTGATGTGTAAATGTACGAATATGTAAGTATAAAGTCCGGTCAATTTAGACATCCGCACCCAGCTGGAAGTTGGTAGGATTGTTAAAAACACCATCATAAATGAAATCTAAAAAGAGCAGTTTAATCACAAAATTAGTAAGTAAGTTCATGAAATGCACTATCATCATGATTTTGTTGTTTTGCTGAAAAATTGCATAAAAACCCGTTTTTGTGACTTTTCACCCCGATTTTTTTTCAGGTATTGAATCGATGAGGACTTTTTAGATTTAATTTAAGATGGTGTTTTAAACAATCTTACCAACTTTCAGCTGGGTGGAAATTATTGTACCCTCACTCCTATTTTTTGGTCTAACGACCGGACTAGTAGCAGCCCTGAGATAGTTAAAGCGTGAAAAAAAGAGGTTTGTCAAAAGTTTATTTATAAAAAACATACGTTATTTCAATTGAAAAAAAAAAAGAGGCAGAATTTTTAAGAAACGGTACTCATTGCCATCATGCCCGAACGTATGAAAAGTTTCATTGTGGTAGAGTTGTATGGGAAAGTGATTATAAATTAGATGCCAACGCACATTTCTAAAATAAATTGTAAACTCGTGCATGGGTTCAAAATTTGAAAAAAAAAAAAACGTGTGATTTATCTGCAAGCAAATGACTTAGTTTTTTGAGATGACAGCACACAGGAAGGGTCCGCAAGAGCCGATGCCTGCCGGGGCTGCCAGGGCTGCGGGACTGTTCAAAAGAGATACTGCGACCCTGGAACACAAAGGGCTACGAAGAAACATGGACGGGTTTTAGTCAGTAAAAGTCTGACTCTCCCTTCCGCTCCGCCCAGAGCGGGAGGGGTAATTTCATGATTCCGCATCCCAAAAAAATAAAATAAAATTGGCATTTTATGAGTGCTTGGAATCCGATGTCTAGAGATAATATTAAAAATACAATTTAAATTTGTCCAATCAGTATAACAGACTAATTAACGAAAATAGCTAAACTAAATAAACCGATGACTTGGAAAACTGACCAGCGTTTAACAAGTTCCATGCCACGCCGCGGGCGCTTCTGTCCAAAACACATTGTTCAAACAGCATCTTCCACAAACTAGAGCAAACAGCCTAAAGACGAGTAAGACAACCAAACTTAGTACTTATGTTAATGCAATACGGACTATGTCATCGATCAAAGTCACTTAAGACAGATTAAGCTGTGAAGTTTAAGAAGTTGTTACAATCTTTGTTGCAAGTCCGTATTCCGTAGAGAGAATGCACCACAGGCCTATGTAGATAGCACGACATTAAGGTTTTTATCAACAAAACAATCTTATTTCCTTGATATTTTTCCCTGTGGAGATCTTTAAGGAAAAGTTGAGTGACAAGGAAAATGTTGCGTTGCCTGTATGCAAAGAACCTCATTAATGACATGAGCTT
The DNA here is from genome assembly GCA_905147715.2 of Xestia xanthographa. NCBI lineage: Eukaryota > Metazoa > Arthropoda > Insecta > Lepidoptera > Noctuidae > Xestia > Xestia xanthographa. The sequence goes on from LR990643.1 coordinate 30,651,513, forward strand.
ATCTCTGACAATTTAACCTAAACAAGGATAAACTTCAATGAAAAGTTGTGGGTTATTTTGCAATGGATTTATGCTTATGACCTGATAAATAACGATTTTTTTATGGGACAAGCCCGCCACACTATTTCCTGCCCACTGTAACTCCTAAAAGCCAGAATCAACAGTGGCGACCACCAGAAACCGAGAGAATGACGCTCGACGAAGTACTAGACAATGAATTTAACTGTCTTGAATCCCGCAACAAAATTAATCAGACAAGTATAGCGTAGGAGTAGGAAAAAACCGTAATTTCCACTTCCCTCTGTGACTGTTCCTGAATTACCCTAGGCTGATAAAATTTTTGTTTTTTTCCTAATTCATGCAAATATTAGTATTTTGGTCAGTTTCCCCCGGAGGGGAAAAGGTCGCGCCCCGCCATCCGCACGACCCTGTAGGCTTCGTCCCTGACTGGTCGGCCTCCCACTGACAAGAGGACTGATTCCCAATTTGGGGCTACCCTGTCCCGTCCTTTGAGGCAAATGGACAGGGGTGGAATTCAAGGTGAAGTTAATATTGGGAATTCACAGTTAGACATAAATACATGAATAATAACAAATCTTAAAAGGCAAAACATCAATAAGGTATGAAGCTAATAAGACAAGAGGGCGCAAATATATGATATATGATGAAAGGTTGGTAGGGAAACGTTACGCTTGCGCTTAAGGATTTATTATTGATTAGTTCGTTACGTTACTTTATTTAATTCCAAACTAGATGCCGCTTTACAAACGCAAACAAGCCCATGTCATTAACATGGTGCCGTTTTACAACGTTTGCCCGGCGTACGTGTAATGTTAGACCTATGGCGCATAGCCCTACTGAGGACTCTGCTACGAACTCTAACAACACACGTTCCCTATGCACTATTTACATGTCTTTCACAATACTAAGGCAATGGGTTGTGAGGCCATTACCATTGAGGAAGACAAGTTTTCAGTATTTTTAATTACACGCGTACTTTTGTTGATAAACCCTTACGGCCGTCTACCCCATTTACTATACATAACACAATTTGCACAAGCGCACCATAGACTTAGTCTGTAGCAGAACATATTGCAATTGTCATTGGTGAACACCGAAGTGGTAATTGTTTCGTCACCTCTCACTCCTCTACACTGCCCCATGTAGTGATTACGTGTCTCGCTAAACAGTGACGATTCAGAAATAGGCCTACCAGTGGCCGGGTTTGGTTTTAACGAGACACGGGCCCTAGCGCTCTTTAGAACGATGCTATCAATTTAATTTGTGATACTTTGGGGAGCCTACCCCTCTCCCAGGAGTGTTGTCACCAAAGGCATTGAACATTTTCTGAGCTAGACCTTTCAGGAAGCAGTATTCATCAGTAACGTTTGATTGATTTGTAACACAGGTACAACCTGGTATTATAATACTGAACAATATAATTTGGTTCAATCAATCTGCGAATACTATGGTGCTGTCTACACCACTGGACAATGTAGTTTGTTCTAATCAAAATGTATTACGGTTCGACCGCCCTTTTGTAGTGAGTCTGATAGTAGTCAATATTCGTCATTGGTCAGGTGTCAGGCGGCTGTCGCCGTCTCCCTAAAATCAAACGCCGCTTCTGAATATTCGCTTAGGTATGGAGTAGGACGTGAAAACATAATAACACATGGGATAATGATATACATTTTGATGACGTGAAGCAATCGCTCCGTCATGCTGAAATAAATGATTATTATCAGCCCTTCTGTGCTACCGTCAAACGATAATTTTAGATAGGATTTAATTATAATTAACACTTACCAAGTGTTCATTGAAGATGGTCAATCTATAGCTCACACATTACCAGTTTCGCCTCCACCTGCCAACGCGCGACAACTTTCTCTGCCGTCTCCCTCGCGCCTCGTTGTCACACACTTTGACTAGTCTTATTACCACTAATTATATTTAGCTTATAAATATTGACCGACGTGTGCATCTTGGTACCAAGATTATGCTAACTTCACGATCTTAATCTAGGACGTCCTAGTGCTTTAACGACTCATACTAGGTTAGACTATAACCAGGGTTTTTAACCCAACTATATTTAACTTATTCAAACATCGCACTCTCACGCCAACACACTTAAACTTAGACTCGTGGTATTTTACCAACAAGTCCTCCTATCTTAACTCAAATATATATCGTCCGGACTCTCTCGTCGTGTAAACTCGACTGCCCTTTCATCAGGCGTCATCTCTCGAATTTCTCCCCACCGTTACTTCAGCCCCCGGCCTGCCTCGGCCGCTATCAGCCGCTTTTCCCAGAAATCACGCACTTCGTTCATGCTTTTTGTGAGTCTTTCAATTGTTTTAAGGGTCCGTCCTGCCAAAATCCCACAGCCAGATTATATTGCAAACACGTGTTGCTAGGCCATTTAGAGCCGCTCGTAAAAATAGGATATTTTAACGTTTCTAAAGAATTCTTTGAAATATTTCTTTTGGCCGGTTCTTATCGTGTGTTTACAAGAGGACGGAACGTTGCGTTATAATTAATTACGGTACCATGTCCCGTCGTCAAACCATAAAATAGAAATTTAATGGACTTGTAAGTGGCAGATGTCGTGAGTTTGTTTTAAAATAAGAATCAAGACTGAGATATTTGCTGCTTAATTAAGGGTACGTGACAGGTAGTCACATTCCCCCCTCTGAAAATCAGACGCGTGACACAGTACAGCGGATGAGCTTTCACAATAGAATAAACCGTGCCTTTCCATGTCATAACCATAAAATTCAAAGGTCTCATCTGCTATGTTCGCCTAATCAGATTACTATATGTTTCCAACTGGAACATTGGTCTTGTAAGATACTTCGTCTGCTATTATAATTTGGCTTAGTTTCGCAGAAGTATCTTTAATCCATACATAATTCCTGTATTTGAACTTATTGTCCCTCAAAATACTCTTGTCATGTACCACGTTTCGGGTAATTTCAAAGGACCTGTGCATGCTAATAATTTAGTTTTACATACCAGAGTCTCATATAAGAGTATTTGTGCTATCGAGCGACGCTACCTGCGGTGCTCCCTCGTTCTAAACTCAGCCTTATGCAGCTGCCGCTGGACAGAGGCCTCTCCCAACGCACCTTAACGCGGAGTCAGCTGATCGTAGTCGTATCCAGGAGTAGCTGAAATAGTCCGCACATAGACATATTAGATTTTATTCCAATTAGACACCCCCCTCCGATTTCAAGAGGAAAGAGCAGTTCTGAAATCCAGTTAGAGTTGGAAAGTTCTATTAGAAAATCAATGTTATATGATTTGAAATAAATATCATGTAAACATTGATATTATATTGAATAAGTTCCTATCTAACATTTAAATCACAATACATTTCGAGTAACTTCATTAAGCAAATAAGAAACTTACCTTAACTTTGAAATGAGACACACTATTATTGATCGAAGACACTAGGTTATCCAACCAGTTGTTGGCCAATTAGGTTGTAACCGCGTTATACAACACAGTTTTGTGATGTCCTCACTTGAATATTAAAATATGTGCAGGAATATTATATATCAGGTACCAATATTGGAACTGATTAGGAAGGTTTAGATAGCCCTATAGCTCAAAACAATAATACAGTTATTGTTGCGATAACAAAGAAACCATGTGGCAACGGTTAACTATAGCGTCGATTAAAAGTGAAACTTAGCTTCGTTACTGGAGCCACGTTACAGCTGCCGTTGAAGTCAGCCAATGTCAGCTGTATTTGATGAATCTTTGACCCGAGCGCAACGCACAAGTAAAGCCTAGTGACAGCCGAGCGAAGATTGAAATATCCTGAAATTTGAAATAAATCCACACGAGTATTTGTCCAATTATATGACACGCTAAAAGTTGAAAAGTTTTAGGTTAACTTCCTATGATAAAATAGGTTAAAGTAACGCTTAATTAATTAACTCTCCTCTTGTAAGCTTCATGCTCCTCAGTATCTAAGCACTATTAATATTCTCATACTACTCTACTCACTACCACTCATACTCATATCAATACAAAACTTTCAATTGTAAACATGTATTTAAATCTGTCTGTGTACTATTAGGACACGACACTTGCGTTAACAGGGAGTCGAACCCATCATTACCGTTGAAGTAGAACAAAAGCAACAATCTTGCAAATTGTTACCTATTTAAAACTAGGTACCTCCACGTTTAGCATATGGGAATTGAACCCACTAGCCGTGACACAGGAATCTAATTACTTAGAAACTATTGCGCCAGGCGGGAATCGAATCCAAAATCCATGACAATGGAATATAGGTACATATTATTATATCAACTGATAAATCATGCGGGACTTGAACCCACTAGGTACCTCTGGTTGAAGAGTTCAATCACGATAACTAAATCATTATCTAATTAAACATATTAATAAGTTATTGTAGCCGTTGTAACTCTAGTCAAGCCGTCTCTCACAATTCCTAGAACCATAAAATTACGTTGTGTTTTTATTATAGTAACCCATTCATTGTTCTTTCTCGTTGCACTGAAGTGAATCAGTACATTTAATGACGAGAATCCTGGTCACGGCCACCACATGTGACTGTTCCTGAATTACCCTAGGCTGATAAAATTTTTGTTTTTTTCCTAATTCATGCAAATATTAGTATTTTGGTCAGTTTCCCCCGGAGGGGAAAAGGTCGCGCCCCGCCATCCGCACGACCCTGTAGGCTTCGTCCCTGACTGGTCGGCCTCCCACTGACAAGAGGACTGATTCCCAATTTGGGGCTACCCTGTCCCGTCCTTTGAGGCAAATGGACAGGGGTGGAATTCAAGGTGAAGTTAATATTGGGAATTCACAGTTAGACATAAATACATGAATAATAACAAATCTTAAAAGGCAAAACATCAATAAGGTATGAAGCTAATAAGACAAGAGGGCGCAAATATATGATATATGATGAAAGGTTGGTAGGGAAACGTTACGCTTGCGCTTAAGGATTTATTATTGATTAGTTCGTTACGTTACTTTATTTAATTCCAAACTAGATGCCGCTTTACAAACGCAAACAAGCCCATGTCATTAACATGGTGCCGTTTTACAACGTTTGCCCGGCGTACGTGTAATGTTAGACCTATGGCGCATAGCCCTACTGAGGACTCTGCTACGAACTCTAACAACACACGTTCCCTATGCACTATTTACATGTCTTTCACAATACTAAGGCAATGGGTTGTGAGGCCATTACCATTGAGGAAGACAAGTTTTCAGTATTTTTAATTACACGCGTACTTTTGTTGATAAACCCTTACAGCCGTCTACCCCATTTACTATACATAACACAATTTGCACAAGCGCACCATAGACTTAGTCTGTAGCAGAACATATTGCAATTGTCATTGGTGAACACCGAAGTGGTAATTGTTTCGTCACCTCTCACTCCTCTACACTGCCCCATGTAGTGATTACGTGTCTCGCTAAACAGTGACGATTCAGAAATAGGCCTACCAGTGGCCGGGTTTGGTTTTAACGAGACACGGGCCCTAGCGCTCTTTAGAACGATGCTATCAATTTAATTTGTGATACTTTGGGGAGCCTACCCCTCTCCCAGGAGTGTTGTCACCAAAGGCATTGAACATTTTCTGAGCTAGACCTTTCAGGAAGCAGTATTCATCAGTAGCGTTTGATTGATTTGTAACACAGGTACAACCTGGTATTATAATACTGAACAATATAATTTGGTTCAATCAATCTGCGAATACTATGGTGCTGTCTACACCACTGGACAATGTAGTTTGTTCTAATCAAAATGTATTACGGTTCGACCGCCCTTTTGTAGTGAGTCTGATAGTAGTCAATATTCGTCATTGGTCAGGTGTCAGGCGGCTGTCGCCGTCTCCCTAAAATCAAACGCCGCTTCTGAATATTCGCTTAGGTATGGAGTAGGACGTGAAAACATAATAACACATGGGATAATGATATACATTTTGATGACGTGAAGCAATCGCTCCGTCATGCTGAAATAAATGATTATTATCAGCCCTTCTGTGCTACCGTCAAACGATAATTTTAGATAGGATTTAATTATAATTAACACTTACCAAGTGTTCATTGAAGATGGTCAATCTATAGCTCACACATTACCAGTTTCGCCTCCACCTGCCAACGCGCGACAACTTTCTCTGCCGTCTCCCTCGCGCCTCGTTGTCACACACTTTGACTAGTCTTATTACCACTAATTATATTTAGCTTATAAATATTGACCGACGTGTGCATCTTGGTACCAAGATTATGCTAACTTCACGATCTTAATCTAGGACGTCCTAGTGCTTTAACGACTCATACTAGGTTAGACTATAACCAGGGTTTTTAACCCAACTATATTTAACTTATTCAAACATCGCACTCTCACGCCAACACACTTAAACTTAGACTCGTGGTATTTTACCAACAAGTCCTCCTATCTTAACTCAAATATATATCGTCCGGACTCTCTCGTCGTGTAAACTCGACTGCCCTTTCATCAGGCGTCATCTCTCGAATTTCTCCCCACCGTTACTTCAGCCCCCGGCCTGCCTCGGCCGCTATCAGCCGCTTTTCCCAGAAATCACGCACTTCGTTCATGCTTTTTGTGAGTCTTTCAATTGTTTTAAGGGTCCGTCCTGCCAAAATCCCACAGCCAGATTATATTGCAAACACGTGTTGCTAGGCCATTTAGAGCCGCTCGTAAAAATAGGATATTTTAACGTTTCTAAAGAATTCTTTGAAATATTTCTTTTGGCCGGTTCTTATCGTGTGTTTACAAGAGGACGGAACGTTGCGTTATAATTAATTACGGTACCATGTCCCGTCGTCAAACCATAAAATAGAAATTTAATGGACTTGTAAGTGGCAGATGTCGTGAGTTTGTTTTAAAATAAGAATCAAGACTGAGATATTTGCTGCTTAATTAAGGGTACGTGACAGGTAGTCACACCTCCATATCAGCAGGAGACAGAACGAAACAAGGCCGTTATGCACAAAAGGACGTTTACAACTGGGATAGGCCCAGTTGCCTAGCACCACGGATAAATTATATTAACATTAATGGGAATAAATAACGTTCAAACAAATCGTAGGTGAGGGTATTATATCAACCGACAATTTATCGTAATAATCTCGTTCCTATACTCATTCTGGCGACCTGGGCCTACCGCAGAAACTATTACGGCAAAAGTTAAATCAGTTTTGTTGCCTCCTTCGAGGCGGTTTCATCTGGTTTCATCCGGTTCAAGGCATCCTCTTGTGCATGCAGTTTTGTAAAGCATCGCCGCCGGAACCCCTTTAGGGATACCAGTTTGTGTAACTGCGACAGCTTGAAAGAAAAGCGTATCAATGTGTCCTGCGGTCCCCTCTGCAGGACAGATTTATGCGGTCAATTTGACTTCCTGACATGAGTTACTTACCTGGATTGTTATCACGAATTTCACTATTTTAATTTATTAACTGGACGCCTGAAGTGGACATCGCCGACTAGGTCGACCGCGGCAAAGGTGGTGTGACGATCTGACCCTGTTCGCGGGGCATGCGTGGCCAGAAATCGTTAAAAACAGGGAGGTTGGAAGGGAGAAAGGGGAGGTCTTTGCCCACCAGTGGGACGCAATCAACACTCTGAAAAAAAAAAACAAGCCGTACCAACCTAACCTAACCGATTTTAATGAAATTTTATTATTGCTAAGGTACCATTTGATATTCTCCAGTCAACCCGCGATCATGGCGCTTGCAACAGCGTCGAAATATTGGGAGCTCAAAACAATATACGTTTATTATACCTAATCACGTAAGATATCCTGTAAGTGACACTATAAATTCACATATAATATTCCATTAATGTGGGTAATGGACTTTTGTGCAGTGTTTAGTGAATAAACGAGCTCGTACGGACCGGTTGTGTCATTCGGCTACCTTCCCCCCTCGCAATTATGTGCATGGTTGGCAAAATAATAAGGACTAGGTTGCCTTTACAAGTAACATTAACAAAAAAATGGTTGTAATTTCTCAACTTTTTATATTCTTAACATTGCAATATTACGTTTCATAGTCTTAATAAGTAGCGTTAATATAAACAATTAAAAACAACAAAATCATTAACAAATCTGCGCGCAACAACAAACAATTATTATTACATGATTCGTATAGCATTACATAAACATTAACTTCTTTAAAAATTTAAAAAAGGATATTAGTGTATTGTAGATTGTTGCCATTGCATAAGAATTAAAAATCTATTGTTTTTTAATACAATTTAGGCGGTAATAAACGACTTATCGTTTTTCTCAGTCAAGTTAATCTTATCAATATTCTGCGGGTAGGTGAAGAGGACGTCAGCCACGATGTCTGAAACTTCTCTGGGCTCACTGGCTTGAGTGTTCTGTTCCAGTTGCAGAGCGTACAAGTAGTACACAAGGATGAAGTACGCAGTAAGAGCTGGAAATAATATCTGTATTAAATAACATAACATAACGCGCCAAGTCAGAGATTAAGCCAAGTCAGAGGCCCATGCGCGGCATAAAAACTCTGACACCAGCACCCCAGCCAAGTTGACAATCTACAATCGTTAACGCTAGTAGAAAACTATTCAAATGATTGGGAATGACATCATCTCAACGTTAAATCACGTGATCAACACAAACGAATAGACAATTCGTAGACAAGTTTACATCGTTCAAAATGATAGAATAGAATGTTATCGTTTCTACAATGTTGATCGCTAAACTCTTTGGTAGGAACGCTCACCATAGACTAGTGTAAGTTTTTTCTACAGACATTAGAGAACGATCGACTCAGTCGTGTCAACTTGGCTACCAATTTAGCGCTTTCTACAATCGCTTACGCCGAGGCGTTTACGATTGTAGAAAGAGAATCGATACGAAACGTTTGTAACTTGGCTAGGGGTGCAGGTTAGGCACTAACCACACGATAAAGAAAGATCACGCCCACATTTCGCCTGCAGTTATTTTCCAGTATCATGTAATAGGGAGCAAGCCTATTACCATCAACCAGGCACATCTGTAGCTCCGTGGGTGCTACTGAGAAATCTGAAGGAAAATACCAATTACACTTTGCCCGATCTAGGAACCGACGGGGAGGAAGTCGTTCTCAGTATTATTGTTTGCGAAAACTAGATTTAGAAATGAATAATTATTTAAGTTACGGGGCATACCACGTGAAGTGTACAGGTAAAAAAAAATTGATGTGTTTGATTTTAGTAATATTCGATTGAGTATCCTCGACCCTGATATACAATATTTTTACGGTACAATATATAGTTAACGAGTTACAGGTCGACGGCAGCATTTTTAAAATATCTTTCGAACCCTTACCGATCTCTCCGCAGCAAACTATCATGGAGTGACTGGTATGATGAGGACCATACAGCACCACACCAATGACGGACAGCACGAGACGAATGGTAGCCACTGTCACATGCAGCTTAATGTGGCCGGGTCGTTTCTGAAAATGAGATGCGTTAAGATTTGACGCATTGAGGCCGTTGTAATCGCAATTGTCAAATTTTTCTTGGATAAAAAAATGATGATAAAATGTTCCAATAATAATATTCTTTATTTTTCGGACAACAGAAAGAAGATCCATAGTGTTAGTAAGCAAATTAAAATAACTTATTTCTACCGTGAGTAGCTGAAATACAATAGGGAAGACAGAGTAAATAGTATTGTTAAAAGGACATCCCCAGATTAATGTTCAGTGATTGTCCTTCTCACAAAACTTTTAATAATCGGAGAGTCAATACTCTCCGCTATAGTTTTGTTAAAACTTGTTAAAGCTTACGTTGTGCCGTAAAGCTGAAAAGTTATAAATTGTATGTATTTCGTTTATTTTTTATCTATGTTTTAACATTTGTATTAGTATTAAACTTTGCAAGGGTACAACATATACTTATAAAACTTCCTCTTGAATCACCCTATCTATTGCTGAAATCTGCATTAAAATCCGTAGCGTAGTTTAGAAGATCTAAGCGTACAGATAGCGGCAGCGACTTTGTTGTATACTATGTAAAGATTTCTCAACAAAACAAATAAATAGTGTCCACCGGTGGGTAAGCATATTATGTTTTGTTATTATGAATTGCACATAAAATGACGTATTAATTAGCACCTTTTCAGCCATAATTTTAATTGTAAACTAGTTTCACGTAATACTCTGCGGCTAAAGACCATTAGCGTAAACTATCACTAAATACCAAACATAAGATTGTTTGTTCCTTAGAACATTATCGATGTAAACCTCCCATTACTAACTGCTTAAAGGCAGGGCCATAAAATTACTAATCGCCGATCTTGTAGGTCAGAGAGGAGGGGGTACAAACTGTGAACAAAGTGCTGAGTTCGTAAATATGTTGCCAACTGCAAAACTTTCAACTCATTTTGCTAATGTATTTCAATTTGGTTATTCTAGGTTCACCATCGTAGTTTTGAAATGAGATTAAGATGGAAGTAGGCCCGTATTCCACCTGCGTGACTTGGGTTGTTTCATATTTGGTAGATGTTATTCTTATAGTGAAGACCTTATTCAATGCTATCATTATCATTATGTTGAACCTATTTTTGGTTTCAATTTATTAAAAGAATCATCCTGGCTGTAAAAAAAAATAATTAAAAACATTAAAAACTTGTGTTTTTTACTCATCAAATATCAAAATATTAGAAGGTTATGGGACCAGGCCAGGCTAGTGCTATGGAAGCGAGCGGAGATTCCTCGTCAGCATCGACGACCACGAAGGCGTCGGCACCAAATGCAATGATTTTTGGAACCACTACCGCTGTTCCAAATATCGAGAAACGAGGGAGCGAAGAACTATACTTCATGGAGCTTCGTAATGAAGAATACTCTCATTGTGTGCGACCTCTGGGAGTGCGTAAACAGCCCTGCTAAATTTAAAACACAGGTAGGAGATGACGATACCTTTAAACGTCTAGATGCAAAAGCTATGGCAAAAATTTGCCTCTCGTTGTCACCACGAGTACATCCAACCGTGATGAGCGCCACTACAGCAGAAGGAATGTGGAAGAAGCTACAAGCTGCATACGCAGACAGCGGCTTACTGCGACGAAGTAGTAGAAGAGTATGGAAGCTTATGTGAGCGAGATACGAGCCACACAGCAACAGCTCAACGAAGCTAACGACCCAGTAGATGACGAGTTCGTAGGACTGATTAGGCTGACAGGACTGACCGAGAAGTTTAATCCAATGGTCATGGCGATCGAAAACTCTGGAACCAAACTTACGTCGGACTCTGTAGCTGCGATCCTATTAAAAGAAGGCCTACGTTATTCCCCATCGAAAGAGCCAGATGCTGCGTTGATCGTTAATTCTACTAAGAACTCAAGCCCTCGCCCACCAGTTTGCACATACTGCAAGAAGAAAGGACACTTCGTCTCAGAATGTCGTAAAAGGAAGTGCAAGAAGAATGTGACTAACTTAGTTTCTAATATTACTGATGTTACACTTTTATTATTTTTTACTACACCTCCTTTTCAGCTACCCACATCCATCTCATTCTGGTACTTTGATTCTGGTGCAACAGCACACAATGTGCAACGACATACGCATGTTCAGTGACTTTGCGCACAGCTCAAGCTATGTCACTGCAGCCAATAATGAAAAAATGGCATGTAAAGGTACTGGTACAGTTCAATTAAATGTATCTGATAATGTTCATTCCATTTCTAACGTTCTCTATGTGCCCAAACTATCTACTAACTTATTATCAGTCAGTAGGTTAGTTCAAAAAGGTTTTGTAGTTATATTCTCGCCCAAAGGTGCGACTATTCTTCTCGACTATTCTGTGACTTGGGTTGTTTCATGTTTGGTAGATGTTATTCTTCTAATGAAGACCTTATTGAATGATATCATTATAGATCACTTTGGATGAAAGATACATCCGTAATGATTAATTCTAACAAGTTATTTATTTTTATTACAATCTCATATTCTGAATTTTCTAAAAATAAAACTTGTGCGGTTTTAAATTATTCGGACTTTTCTAATTTAAATATACAATCTGCATTGCGGTTCATTGACTTGCTTTTTCTACACGGAAACTCTTTGGAAGCCTCGTCCAAGTTCTTATGGTATTACTACTTGGGTGATTTGATTTACAATAACAATTCCAGCTATCGATCATTTCAAAACTTTATATAAGTAATACATCCACATCAACACAAAAGTCTACAATCTTTGTGTCTTCCTCCAAAATTTTGAAAGGGAGCACTGTCTAAAAATCATGGAACAAGTTGGCAAACCTATCTGTAATTTGGTACAAACTGGCGTTCTGCCAGCCAAGTAAGTCAAATAGAACGTACATTTATTGTGGCCGTAGATAATGTTGAACACACCGCGTCGTGCGACGGGCCCGGAATGCGCTGTTGGACCTTTTATTAACTAAACTAAGGCTTAAGTGGGGCTACTGTGTTTGTTTCTGTCTTAAATGTAAACACACAGGCTGAAAAATATTGGGTGTCTCGCATTTGGGTCCAACAGTCTATATGTATAGATAAAAATCAATTGCCACATGTAGGCAGAACATCATTTGAAGATGGCCTGACCGATTTGGCAGACTTTTTTTTTTGTTCGTATTTGACAGAAAAAGGTTTTTATGAATGAAATAGTTGACGTTTCATTCATTTCTTTGTTATTAACTTGCAACCGTTGGAAGACGGAGCCAGTCGCTAGATTAAGATGCTTATTAAAGTTAAAACATAACACGAAGATTATGCGTATTCAAGTTTCGATCTAAAAACTAGTAACGATCTGGTCAAAACTAAACTACAGATAAAAATATAATACAAACTTCTGTGATCTTACCGTTTTCAAGAACACGATAAAAAGCAAAAAGTAGATACTGAAAATATACATACCCTATGCAGACCAATAAGAAGGACTATGTTCATCGACAACCAGGCGATGTTCAAGCATGCGACCAGAACAAGAATTGTGACAGTCAAGCTCAACCTCGATCTGTCCATGGAATCTGGATCGGGGACCAAAACACCATCCTCGTTTTGTTTGAGACGGATATAACGGAAGCCGTGAGTGTAAAATGCTAGATAGCTCAAAGTACCGACGTAGAACAAGGTGACGACGAAGTTTAGAATCTGGAATAAAAAAATAATTGATAAAAAAGCCGACAGTCATGTATATCATGTATAGCATTTTTTAAACTCAGAATATCAGATACGTTTACAGTGCAGGATAACAGTCGATGCTATTTATAGTTCGGTTCAAATTTAATGGCGGCTCGGAAGTTTGCTGCAAGTGACGGTCTGCTACCGGCATGTCCTAGAACCAAAAATTCGAAGACATGTGACATCTACCAATCCGCACTAGGCCCGCGTGGTGGATTATAGCCCATTCCCTCTCATAGAAGGAGGCCTGTGTCCCAGCAGTGGGAACATTAATAGGCTGATGATGATGATGATGATGATGGTCTGCGCAATATACAGACAAAACGATGCGTTATCTGCTCCCCGTTGATACCTAAAATTGTTGTCTGCGCAGCTTTACATTAGATATTCCGAATCGCCATAGTTAAAAGCAAAGTTTAAAGCGTTATTCCTGCGCAGACCGTCACTCGTAGCTAACTTCCGAGTAGCCATTAAGTTTGAACCGAACTAAACGTAAACTTACATGCTAATAAAGTATGTGGTACATTTACGTACCATACTAATATATCCAAGTATTAAGCAACCAGCCTTTAAGGGTATGCAGAAGCAGCATTTTGAGAACCGAGAACAGCCCTCGTTCCCTTTTGGGTAGATGCTGTAACAAGATAAAAAAAAAAAAAACAGAGCAGTCTTTGAGGACTGCCGATAGAAGAGAAAACAAAAAGTACACAGGCCCCGCCTCAGTCGTAGCACTGGTTATGCCCCGCGCATGCCTATGTGGTGCTACGCCGCGTAGCGGGTGCTCCGCCGTAGCGGGTGCTACGCCGTAGCGGGTGCTGCGCCGTAGCGGGTGCTGCGCCGTAGCGGGTGCTACGCCGTAGCGGATGCTACGAGTGCTACGAACGGCTACGAAGCGTCACCGCACGTTACGTTACGTTACGTGACGATGAGTTCAATGTTTTTCCTTCACCCAAAAAGTGCTCAACGCGCCTAAAGAATTTTTATTTAAAAAAAATAAAGATAATCAATGTGTGTATGTGTGGTGGAGGCTTCCATCATTGTTTTTCTTCGTGATTGTTTTTGTCGACCCGCGTAAACTAATCAGCTGATCTGTACAACATTATAATACTTACTCGACCCAAATGGACGGGGGACAGCTGTTAATTTTTTCGCGATTACGATGTTGGACCCAGATGTTCAGCCTGACGGTCTGTTCCGCACCCTTCTAATGCATGTTGTAGAAAGAGAGCCATTTAAATCAGCATTTCTCCTACTATATTTACATGGAACTAAAAATGGGGTATCGTATTACCCAGTACTAACTGGGTTGTGGAGGTCAGATAGGCAGTCGCTCAATGTAAAATACTGGTATTCAGCTGCATCTGGTTAGACTGGAAGCCGACCCCAACATAAAACTGTGAAAGTCTAAAACAGTGCGACCCCAACATACACACATCAAAAGTGTCTAGGGATCAAGCATTTTTATGCGGATTTCTTGAGATTGAGATGTGGCTTTGTAATAAATTTATGATTTTATAAATTTATATGGATCCTTTTTGGTGCATTTCATAATTTGAATCAGGAACTCTCAATCAAATTCGAGTAAAAGATGAAAATAAGCTGTCAATATTTTCCCTATAAAAACATACAACGCAATTAAGACATTATTAGTGCTACTGTTTCCCTACTACTGATTAAAACCAACGTTATTATGGAGCGGCGACGTCATTTAAGCAGGGAAGAAATGCTCAGAGCCGTGGGAATGATAGAAGCTGGTTCCCGGCAACGTACTGTAGCTTTAGCTCTGAATACAAGTCAGAGTGTTATCAGTCGACTTTGGACACGTTACCGAAGCACTGGTACCGTGGCTGAGCGCCATGGAGGACGGTATCGCTGCACCACACGGAGACAAGACCGATACATTCAAATCTTAACTCGAAGAGCTCCAACAATAACCGCCATGATGTTAGCCGTGAGGCTTCATCACTCTTCAGGGAACTTAATTAGCGACCAAACAGTCAGAAACCGCTTGCATGAAGTGAACCTTCATTCCCGAAGACCGCTACGGGTACCACCTATAGCAATGCACAATCGTAGGATTCGATATCAATGGGCTCTTGAACACAGAAATTGGGCAGAAGAACAATGGCGTTTCGTGTGCTTTTCTGATGAGTCTCGTTTTGGTATGAGACCGGATACAAGACGTATACGACACTGGAGAACCCCTGGACGCCAACAGCGATTAAAATCCTGCCAGGAAGTCCATCCTTATAGTGGTGGAACCATCATGGTATGGGCGGGTATTTGGATCGGCGGAAGAACTGAGTTGATTTGGATCAGAGGCAACCTCAACGCTCAAATTTATGCTGAGACGATTGTATCAGACGTCATCGTTCCTCTACAAGTGCAAATCGGTCCCTTATTTCAGTTAATGCATGATAATGCACGACCGCACACCGCAAGAGTTGTAAGACAGACTCTCGCCGCAGCTAACATCAATGTCCTGCCCTGGCCTGCTCAGTCGCCAGACTTGAACCCGATTGAGCATGCATGGGATATGCTACAGAGAAGAGCTCTGCCGAATATGGAGGGTATCCAGTCGCAAGAAGACCTTTTTTTGTTGTTGCAACGAACATGGGCGGCCATTCCACAGCGTGATTTGGATGAACTCATTTTGAGTATGCCAAACCGATGTTCTTGTGTTGTTAGTGTTCGCGGTAGAAACACGGATTATTAATTGTTTAAGTTACCCAATAAAATTTTAAAGAAAACTGTGTTTTCAGTCATTTTTTCGAACTTTAATGTTAGTTGTTCAAATGTCAAAAATCCCTTTATTAGGAAAATGGAAAATTTCTTTATTAATGCAAAGGTGACTTGGTTTATCGTTACTGTGACAAACGAAAACACTTTATTCCTTAAAGAAAATTTTAATTAATATCAATCAGGAGAAAAGTTATTGCAAAAATATATGTTGATCCCTAGATACTTTTGATGTGTGTAGTTGGGAAAAGGCTAGGCAGATGATGATTTTTACATGGAACTAAAGCTAATAAGTTAAGAAGATGAAGATATCACATGAATCCGAAGCATCAATATTAGTAGGGCATTATAAACAAGTTGTTGTTACAAGTCTCATGTCTACCGATGGTTGAAACGCTCACACTTGTGATACTGCCATGTTTATATCATCTAGCAATCAGATTTACAAAGATTCTGGCATGACTGAATAATCACAGAGATTTTTACTACTTTAAACCACAGCACATCACACAGCATGTCGTTAATAGGATTTTTGTCGAAAGTCACATTAACTAGAAGTGATATTAACTGAAAGTGACATTAACTGAAAGTGACATTAACTGAAAGTGACATTAACTGGAAGTCACATTAACTGGAAGTCACATTAACTGGAAGTCACATTAACTGGAAGTCACATTAACTGGAAGTCACATTAACTGGAAGTCACATTAACTGGAAGTCACATTAACTGGAAGTCACATACACTCGTGTTCCTTTAAACTGTACGTTTCTAATTATTATGAAATAGAACGCACGGTTACTAAATGGACTAAAAGGGATAAAGATTTTGCTGAGCGGGAAACTGCCAAATGTACTTGTACACCTATAGTGGAATAGTTAAAATAGGAAATAAAATATAGCAATAATTAACTTTAGCTGTATCTATGTCAAATATAATCACCTCTGATTAGAAGCTGTATGTCGCCTGAAAAGCCACTCCAAAGGTTTCAGTGATACCACACGCATTTTAATATTATGTCCCAAGATATCTTAACTACAGTAACTCGATGTAAAATCAATGAATTCTATGTGCAATGATTTCCTCATAAACTGATCAATTAGTGGATGGACATAAAAAAATATAAGTACTGGCAATTACTGTTTTGATTGCGGATATACTGTTTTGCAATTGGAAATACTGATTGCAGTAATATTGTGTCAATCAATCAATATCTTTATTGTGGATCATAGGTAGGTACATAATACAGGTCTTAAAATAATTAGATTGTGATCAGCTATGTCCCGCCCATTGGGCATACAATAATTAATTACATGCAAATTACATACATTATTACATTTTTGATACAAATTATTAAATTATTAAAATGTCAGAGAATATAATAAAGAGAACAATAAAGACAGGTAGGTACAAATCAGTGGGTTACTGAATGCGTCATGACTGAGGGAGACTGTATTGGAGTAGATATTTCTCTGGTAGGAAGTCTTTTATAGAGTAGTAGCACTTGTTTACTAGCAGATTAAGGAGATTCTTTTTAAATTTCACTGTATACTGTGTACTTAATTCTAAAATTAATAAACCTAAGGTTGAACGCAAAACAAAAGGAAGATTGGTAAGCTGTGAGAGAGAGCCCAGAAGTGGGACAGAACAGGGATATATAAAAATGTGAAACAAACTCTGTAAGAATGACCTTAAAAACCAAAACAGAGAAAAAACTGAGTTAGAGCACTTCCGACCGAGATTTACTCGCAGATAAAAATGCCGTAGGAACAGCTAACATCTAATTTGCGAGTTATTAAAAGTGAAAGTCGAAGGTGGTATTGAGTTTTTCCACCAAGAATTTCTCAGTAGCACGGAGTCCCAGTTGATGGCAATAGGCTTGCTCCATAAGGACTTAAACAAAACTGGAAAAATGTGGGTGCACCATCTAACCTTAATATATAGCGGAGGAGCTCGTGGCTAAATAATAACAGCCGCTCGGGTCGATCTTTAGGTTAAGTCATGCTTGCCTAGGTTGGTCTGTGGATGGGTGACCACCCATTACATACCGAGTTTCCTCCGTGCCTCGGAAAGCACGTTAAACCGTTGGTCCCGGCTGTGATCTGTAGATCTTTGACAGTCGTTAGGCAGTCAGTGGCACAAAAAGTCTGACAACCAGTCTTACCAAGGGGTTTCATATTACCCGGTACTAACTGGGTTGTGGAGGTCAGTTAGGCAGTCACTCCATGTAAAATATTGGTATTTAGCTGCATCCGGTTAGACTGGAAGCCGACCCCAACATAGTTGGGAAAAGGCTAGGCAGATGATGACCTTCATCTAACCTTTCAGGAATTACAGGCCTGATGTTATGTTATGTTATGTTATTATTTGACTCTTTCAGCAAATTACCTCGTCATCACAATGTCACCCACTTATGAAAATACCGGAAGAAGCGTGCTTACAAACAAACGGAGTTATGTTTAAAAAATGTTGTTTACACCTGACGATGGCTGAATGTTTCAGTGCAAACATGACAAGTCATGTCCTGTTATGTATGTATTATTTACATAACAAGCATATTAACTGAAAGAAAAGTATTTTATCCACATAGCTAACACTATCTGACCCGCGCAACTTCGTCTGCGTCACATAATATAGCTTATAACATGTCATTTTGTGCATTCAATTACGAACAAAAACCTTTTCCTAACAGACCGATTCATGTAGAACAGAGTTCACAAGATTACACATTTTGACATTACCTTCACTGTATATTTATGAAGCAGCAGTAATGATAAAACGTGATTTAAGTAACTATGACACATTGAGAAGTGCACGGTATAGAAATGTATTAAGCGGAATTAAGTGTAGGACAGTTAAATTTAAAACGAGTGTATTTGGGATAGGAGTAAAAATTTATAACAAACTACCAAATGACGTAAAAAGCAGTGTAACCTTACATAGTTTTAAAAAGACACTAAAGGAATTCTTGATTGGTAAAGCCTACTATTCGATCAATGACTTTTTAGTGACAAAAATACTGGTAACTACACACAGAGATAGAAGCTATGCTAATGTTAAAGTTAATGCTATCTGTAATGTTTCGAGTCATGAGTCATTTCATTTGTAAGAAACCAATAAGTAATTTAATTTTAATGAAATCTATGAATAATTTTATTTTATGAAAATGAGTTATTTAATTTTATTGTAATCAATTCAATTTAATTAGTATGAAAATATCAAAGTTCCTATTTGCTGTTTTTTTTTTAAAACTGACTTGTGAATTAACAACTGACTATGGATGTTGACTTAAGACGTATAATGATTATAATTTTAAATTTAAGTAACCAAAACAAAAAATATTGTACACCCAATAGGTATGTTACAGCGATATTTTATAATAATAATAAGAACAAATATTTCACCTGTGACAAACAATAAATGAATTTGAATTTGAATTTTAAAATCAATATTGCTTACCTCCCATAACATACGGCGTGATAATATGTAGCCTTAAGCGTTCCTTGATTTACAAATAACATTTTTGCTGAATTTCAATTCAATCTATCCAGTAGTTTTGGCGTGAAGCCGTACCATACACACAGACAAACAGACAAAAATTCTAAAAAGTCACTTTTTGTCATCAGTTACGTTTTTCTAACAAAAGCGACTTATTTTTTCTAGAAAATTCTCAGTGTACAGTTTTTCTTTCGTTACTGTTTTATTATTATGTATAGATAAATACTACGCGCAATGCGTTAGAATCGAACTATGAAGACAATGAAATACTACCGTGTTATTTTGTAATTTAAAGTTCCAAGCAGAAGCAGTGATGGCCTGGTGGTGTCGCCGTCGGACTACCAAGTCACAGGTCACAAGTTCAAACCCAAGACACGAACCTCTGATTTTGTGGATTCATGTGCGCATTGTATAATTCTGACTGGCTTCGGGGAAGGAAAACATCGTGAGGAAACCAGCATGCCTGAGAGATATTCCTTGATGGCATGTAAAGCCAAATGTCATAAGTCCATGGGCGTCATAAAAACTCCAACACCAGGCTAGGTACTTACTGAGGTACCTACAGTCGTAATAACACTACTATACGCTAGCCTCTACTTGTCATAATGTTACCACAGATATGCGGTCGCCTGTACCTAACAAAATTAGCTAAATATTTTAATCGAATTCTAAAAAAGAGGAGGTATGTTTTCGGCGCATATCTTTTTTGTGTTTCGGAGGGTACCTATGTGATGCCTGCCGGGGTAGCGGGACTGTTCGAAAGAGATACCGTGGATCTGGAACACAAAAGGCGATGAAGGAACATGGATGGGTTTTAGTCAGTAAAAGTCTGACACTCCCTCCTGCTCCGCCCAGAGCGGGAGGAGTCATTTGATGATTTCCCGTCAGAAAAAAAGGTACCTATATGAGAGAAATGTTAAAACAAACCTTAAAACTTAGGCACATAGTTATTTTCCGAGCGAATAGCATTTTATGATTTCCAACCTTTTTTTAATCAAATACATTATTGTATCTTGTGTGCCAGGCAAACATTCATTCTCAATTTGTCTTCCTAATTCGCATATTACTATCAATAACAAGTCAATCTACCATGCACTGTGTAACTGCAAATAAATAACGCCCCTAATTCTGTTTTATTTACTCGTATAACAGTAGAGTTTATTAGTATTATTTTGAAGCACATTATCAGTCGGAATACCAATGTATTAAATTAAACTTCTAAACGGATTTTTCTGTTTGCTTTGGCTTTTTATGTAAACTTATTTTGCGCGTATTTGCGGTTCTCCTGTTGTAGTGCCCTTTTTTATATTTATCTATGGTTTTTTTACTCGTTTTACGGTTGTTGTCAAATAAAATTAGTTGTGTCAGTGACTCGTAATTTTATTGCAACTATATACCTAGTACAGTCCACAATTTTCCCTACACATGTGTCTCACTAGAAATTTATCTAAGATCGCTACCACGCTAAAAGAAACTGCGTCGTTCAAGAGTTGTACATAAAAGAAAGCTTACTTTTCATGCGGCGAAGTCATTCGACCGATCTTTTTCACTTTTAAAACAGAAACCTTGTTCGACGCGTGCGCACTTTGGCTGGTTTATCTCGACTGAGCTGCGCACGATTACTTACTAACTGGTATTGTTCGTGGGGAATCCCAGACATGAACTACATGGTATGTCATACAATAACAATGCCAGAACTGTCGTCGTTCCAAAGTTATGAAAGCAAAATATCTTTCTTGTAGCATATTTTAAACAAAAACTATAGCGTAGGTCATTAACATTTGTATATCTTTAACAGTCGTTACAGGTAGTCAGTGACCCATAAGTCTGCAAACCAAAAGAAAAAGAGTTCTCTCTCTTATTTTGTACAAGATTTGGTAAATAGAGCATTCACTGAACAGATTAGATAACATAGATTTAATTCAGATGATTTTGTCACGTCCAAAATATGATCTAGCGAAAAAACTCTGTAATGTGGTAACTGTTGTTGTGTCTTTTAAACCGTGAAAGCTTAAAACAGTCAATCCCTGATAGTTTTTTTTTTTATATTGCTATTAGTATAGTGAATGATATTTAGTTTTAAGATTCAATGAAGGAGATAAAAAAATGATATAAAATATATTTAATAATTAATAAAAGATACAATGGGGTTGACACCTTGTGGATAAAAACCCTTAAAACGAAAAACAAGAAACTTAATGGTTTTTCATAATTATTTACTCAGGTTACGCAATCTTATTCTAGAGTCAATCAATGCCCTAAGATTGTTGATTAGACTGGTGAGATGAAATAATAAAACATTTTTTCACCAAATTTTTGTGAAAACTGACGAGCTCAGATAAGATATTTCCCCTTTTCACATATTCAATTATATTTAATCAATTTATATTCTAAGAAAATGAAAGAATGATTGTTACAAACTTACAATTTTAATAATCAAAGTAAAACAAACAACAATTATTGATTTCTGGTCTCTACACATTAAACTAAATAGTAATCAATTCAATACGATACGAAAAAGAAGTGATGTGCCCGTCCTCAGAGCTGTCCCCAGCAAAAGTAGCTGAACATCGTCCTGTCAAATCTGTCTTTGGACTTTGACAGTCTTTATTGTCTATGTGTTCTCTTAGGTTTCCTTACACGGCCTCTCGTGACACCCTGACGTCGTCGGCAGGTTCAGATGGTCCAGCTTTCTCATCACCGTCGGCTTGAGTGCTTTGTACCTCAGACGTAGTTTCACCATCAACTGAAGGCATGGTTCCATCTGATTGATCTGCACCTGTAGTGTACAAAAACTATAAATACAGCCATGTCAAACAGCAAGTGTTTAGGAGAAGTAAGGAAGTTGAATTATAATCCTATAGGGATCAAACCATTCAGTCACCATTAGGCTCACATACAAGACTAGTCATAACCATTCATCAGGTCTAGTATTCACATAAGACACAACACACAAGGTCTAGTATTCACACAAGACTAGACATAACACACAAGGTCTAATATTCTCACAAGACTAGACATAACACACAAGGTCTAATATTCTCACAAGACCAGACATAACACACAAGATCTAGTATTCACACAAGACTACACATAACACACAAGGTCTAGATTTCCAACAAGAGTAGACATTACACACAAGGTTTAGATTTCCAAAAAGACTAGACATAAAACACAAGGTCTAGATTTCCAACAAGACTAGACATTACACACAAGGTCTAGATTTCCAACAAGACTAGAAATAAAACACAAGGTCTAGATTTCCAACAAGACTAGACATAAAACACAAGGTCTAGATTTCCAACAAGACTAGACATTACACACAAGGTCTAGATTTCCAACAAGACTAGACATAAAACACAAGGTCTAGATTTCAAACAGCGCACCATCAGCGCGTCCTGCGCCAGCAGCGCGTCCTGCGCCAGCAGCGCGACCTGCGCCAGCAGCGCGACCTGCGCCAGCAGCGACACACGCACGTGCTCCAGTAGCGCAACCTGCTAGCAGCGAAAGACGCACGTGCTCCAGTAGCGCAACCTGCTAGCAGCGAAAGACGCACGTGCTCCAGCAGCGTGACCTGCTCCAGTAGCTCGACCTGCGCCAGCAGCCCGCACTGCACCAGCAGTGAGTACCGCGCCAGCAGAGCATTCTGCGCCAGGAGCGCGTAGTGCGCCAGGAGCGCGTGCTGCGCCAGGAGCGCGTGCTGCGCCAGGAGCGCGTTGTGCGCCAGGAGCGCGTGTTGCGCCAGGAGCGCGTAGTGCGCCAGGAGCGCGTGCTGCGCCAGTAGCGCGTACTGCGCCAGGAGCGCGTACTACGCCAGCAGCACATACTGCACCAACAGCGACAGGTGCGCGTGCTCCAGCAGCACGTCCTGCACCAGCAGCGACAGGTGCGCGTGCTCCAACAGCGCGTCCTGCGCCAGCAGCACGTACTGCGCTAGCAGCGGCAGACGCACGTTGCTCTAGCGCGGCCCGCGCGCTCGGCGACGCAAACCTTGGGACGCACCCGCAAGCTTGGCGACACACACCTTGGGACAAACCCGCATGCTGGGCGACACACACCTTTAGGAAAACACCCACAACCATCTCTGAAACCGTAAATAGGTAGTTAAGAAATCGCACCCACTTCTGGGCACATGCCTGACATTTCCAGGAACCGGGAGTCCCTATGCCGCTATTTTCCGTAAGCTCGTAGCTGCCGACGACCTATCTTCCAACGCATTTAACCGGGACACGATCGTTTGTAGGGACTCACGTAATCCTGAATTACTCCTAGATCGCGGGCTACACGTCAAACGGTTTCGATGCCGACATTTTGAAATTTTGCAACTTCTAGAATGCGAACGGCCATGCGACCAGCTGCGCGAACGATTTCGTTTTCCCATTATTGCACAAACACGGAAATCAACAAAATATTACACCAGAAATCCTAAGCCAGAAATCAATAATTAATTAACTAAAATCAGATGTCAGATGGGCTGTCATCCCACTTCTGATCTAAGAAAATGAAAGAATTATTGTTACAAACTTACAATTTTAATAATCAAAGTAAAACAAACAACAATTATTGATTTCTGGTCTCTACACATTAAACTAAATAGTAATCAATTCAATACGATACGAAAAAGAAGTGATGTGCCCGTCCTCAGAGCTGTCCCCAGCAAAAGTAGCTGAACATCGTCCTGTCAAATCTGTCTTTGGACTTTGACAGTCTTTATTGTCTATGTGTTCTCTTAGGTTTCCTTACAATATTATATTTAATTATTTTTATTCAATTATATATTATATTTCAAGTAGGTACTTGTCAATGATGTTTACATCATTTAGATAGTCCATCGTCTAACCTAACCACAATTCTGTAAACTCATGTAAAATCAATCAATACATTTTGACAAGTTATATAGATTAAACACGACAAAACAATATATCAAACCGTTTATCCCTCCCCAGAGTAGCCGGAACAGTTTGTGACAAACTTACCAATTGATATGGAATAGTTATAGTACTTTGGGACTAACTCAAGGAAGTTTTTAAGTGCAATAGAGGATTGCCTTTTTTACTGTTTTGTAGTTAATGTGAGTATCTATATAACGCAGGATTATACTCTATGTCAGCGTCACATTGTAAAAACCGTTAGATTGTAATCTATCCAGCGAGATTGTAAACTGTCGAAATATTGTCAACTAAACATACTGCTTACAATATGACGGATTATTTTTCGGAAGATTATAATCTTTCGAAGTGAAACCGTCTAAGACCATTTTCGAGCAATGGTTTAGGTAGTTCCCCTTACTGCCCGCTGAAAGTTTTCACCCTGTTTAGGTCACCAGTATCGTTCGTTCGCTTGAATTTATTATCACTCCAAAAAGCCTGTGAAGTAGTGTAATTTCAAATTCTATCAAGGATATGATAGCGAATATGTCAGTAGGGACTTGCATTAATTAGAAGAATGCGTATAAAATTATCGTTTTTATTTAATACTAGCGGATGTCACTCGGTTTCACCCGCGTAGTTCCCGTTCCCGTGGGAGTACGGGGATAAAATATAGCCTATGTTACTCAAGGCGAATGTAGCTTTCTAATGGTGAAAGAATTTTTAAAATCGACGCAGCAGTTTTTGAGTTTATTCATTACAAACATACACACACACACACAAACATACAAATCTTTCCTCTTTATAATATTAGTGTAGAGTGTAGATTCGTCTGTAGTCTCTTAACGCTTAATGGTTTCATTTTCGTCTTTGTTTTGTAGCGAGAAGGTCATAGTCCAAGAAGATCAGGGAACTGGCCGATCACACCACAGACCTCAAGAAATTCATATGTCAAATGTCACTAATGTTATAACTTTTCCTACTCTGCTGGAATACAAGTCTGTCGCTTCTCGCTTGGAATTTTATTTAATCTCCTATTGCTAAATCACTTCAGCTACTCGGCTATATCGACATTATATTGCAAGTAGTATACTAGGCCATATAAACGGAGTACCATACTACTTCAGTTTGTTTAAAAACACATCTTCGTATTTTTTTACAACTCCTCCTTGCGTCGTATTCCTGAGGGTCGTGACCGGGATTCTGCATCACCTTCTCTCGGACCATTTTTCTCCATCTGTTTTTTTACAGATAACGCATACTTAAAACGAAAGTACTTAGTTTATACAGATCGATGAACTATATACTTAAAGTACTTACGGGATAATATCCGTGATTTTCTTTATTTATGAGCTCCCGATATTTCAACGCTGTTGCAAGCATCATGATCGCGGGAATACTGAAGAGGTATGCGGGTAGGGCGAAAATTATTTATTATGAGCAGACAAATCTGTCTACCCTCTTTCTTGGTCTTTTATTACGCGCACTACTGGAGCTCGATTGTAACTCACGACAAAACGCGCTCACGGTATCTCTAGGTTTTTCTTGATAGTGGAGACGCATGTTATTTTTTATTAGGTTTATCACTGGATTCCACGTACTTGATAGTTTAAAACCGTCCTACCATCGATGAACCATTTCTACGAAAGAAAACTAATCTTTCCCCAAACTGCGGAATGCCTACTTCTACTTCCATTTTCAACTGGAAACTTGTTCAACAAAGTAAACAGTTTAACATTAACCCTGAAAAAACTCTGTAACGATAACTAACCTTTCATATTCCACCTCTATAAAATTCTTACAAGGATAAATTTAGCCTCACGAAAGCCGTTCAGAGCGGTTCAGAATCGTGCAGTTTGAACTGGGATTTTTTTCAAATATTTTTTTAATATTCCTAGTTCAAACAGCTCCATTCATTTAACTGCAGAGTCAACAGGGTGAAACGGAACACTCGGTTACACATGAATCAGAACCCGGTATCTGGTTGCGAATGACGACAAATGTTGGTTTTGCTACTTAAAATGTTACTTTTTTATTCTAGACGCGATGAGAGTATTTGAATTTGTAAAGAAATGTGTTTTGAAAGAGAAGATAGGAGATTCTTTTTCCGTCTTTTATAAAAGTGAAAAGGTTTTCTCTTTGAATTTTCCTTGTGTGAAATAAGAAATATTCATCGTATTCATAACGACAACATTTATAGGATACCTACACATAACATCATTACGCCCGACGATATCAACATATTTATGGTTTGTAATATACACACATCAAAAGTATCTAGGGATCAACATATATTTTTGCAATAACTTTTCTCCTGATTGATATTAATTAAAATTTTCTTTAAGGATTCATCAAATAAAGTGTTTTCGTTTGTCACAGTAACGATAAACCAAGTCACCTTTGCATTAATAAAGAAATTTGCCATTTTCCTAATAAAGGGATTTTTGACATTTGAACCACTAACATTAAAGTTCGAAAAAATGACTGAAAACACAGTTTTCTTTAAAATTTTATTGGGTAACTTAAACAATTAATAATCCGTGTTTCTACCGCGAACACTAACAACACAAGAACATCGGTTTGGCGTACTCAAAATGAGTTCATCCAAATCACGCTGTGGAATGGCCGCCCATGTTCGTTGCAACAACAAAAAAAGGTCTTCTTGCGACTGGATACCCTCCATATTCGGCAGAGCTCTTCTCTGTAGCATATCCCATGCATGCTCAATCGGGTTCAAGTCTGGCGACTGAGCAGGCCAGGGCAGGACATTGATGTTAGCTGCGGCGAGAGTCTGTCTTACAACTCTTGCGGTGTGCGGTCGTGCATTATCATGCATTAACTGAAATAAGGGACCGATTTGCACTTGTAGAGGAACGATGACGTCTGATACAATCGTCTCAGCATAAATTTGAGCGTTGAGGTTGCCTCTGATCCAAATCAACTCAGTTCTTCCGCCGATCCAAATACCCGCCCATACCATGATGGTTCCACCACTATAAGGATGGACTTCCTGGCAGGATTTTAATCGCTGTTGGCGTCCAGGGGTTCTCCAGTGTCGTATACGTCTTGTATCCGGTCTCATACCAAAACGAGACTCATCAGAAAAGCACACGAAACGCCATTGTTCTTCTGCCCAATTTCTGTGTTCAAGAGCCCATTGATATCGAATCCTACGATTGTGCATTGCTATAGGTGGTACCCGTAGCGGTCTTCGGGAATGAAGGTTCACTTCATGCAAGCGGTTTCTGACTGTTTGGTCGCTAATTAAGTTCCCTGAAGAGTGATGAAGCCTCACGGCTAACATCATGGCGGTTATTGTTGGAGCTCTTCGAGTTAAGATTTGAATGTATCGGTCTTGTCTCCGTGTGGTGCAGCAAAACCGTCCTCCATGGCGCTCAGCCACGGTACCAGTGCTTCGGTAACGTGTCCAAAGTCGACTGATAACACTCTGACTTGTATTCAGAGCTAAAGCTACAGTACGTTGCCGGGAACCAGCTTCTATCATTCCCACGGCTCTGAGCATTTCTTCCCTGCTTAAATGACGTCGCCGCTCCATAATAACGTTGGTTTTAATCAGTAGTAGGGAAACAGTAGCACTAATAATGTCTTCAATGCGTTGTATGTTTTTATAGGGAAAATATTGACAGCTTATTTTCATCTTTTACTCGAATTTGATTGAGAGTTCCTGATTCAAATTATGAAATGCACCAAAAAGGATCCATATAAATTTATAAAATCATAAATTTATTACAAAGCCACATCTCAATCTCAAGAAATCCGCATAAAAATGCTTGATCCCTAGACACTTTTGATGTGTGTATTTATAATGTTGTTTCGATTACTCTGTAGTATAGAAACAACAATGTACAGTGCTGCTGAAGTCGGTGCGTCACAAACACATTCAACCATAATTTCACTTTTCCTGTTGACAGCGATGTGGACGAATTTTTCGACGCCCTGTAACCCTTTTTGATACTTGTAAATATTTTTATTTCTATCATAGAGTTAGTATGTAAATAATGTAAATATTATATAAAATAAGGAAATAAATATCGAAAGCTCGAAATAAATAATTAACTTACCAATGATATTCTAATAAACAGATATGTTATACACCTAAAAAACCACCGAAAAAGTGAGCCGCGGGGGAGCCAGCTCACATACACGCAGTGACGCAAAATAAAGGCAAAACAGGCCAATTGGCTCGTTTTCGAGTCTTCACGACTGCGCGCTCCTAACATATCTGTTTAATAGAATATCATTGTAACTTACCATAATTTTAAAGTCAACAATATTTCTTGTTGTCTAATAAAAACATACAATTCAGTATTGAATCGCTTCTTTGCTATAACGAAACAAATATTTTGTGTCTATTACCAACTTTTACGACCAACCACTATCTTCCACCCGTTCAAATATAGCTGTACCAAATGGACAATCTTTCGCAGCCGCCACATACCGTGTTCTTGGCATATGAAATCGCGCGAGCCATCGGGCCGTGCTATAATGTTGCCATAGATCAGCGTTAAACGCTCCTCGCGGTGCCATTCATAAGTTGTATGATAAAACGCCACTTTGGCCGCCCCAGAAACTTTCCCCTCAAAGGAGGAATATTTTTGAGAAAATTTAAATCCGAACCCGATTGTGGATATTTTAGCGCTTCTATTTCATAGTGGTCACCTATGGGATTTCAATTTGGATATGTTACAAATGCGTGTGTGTGTGTGTGTTTGTATGTAATGTTGTTTGTTTTGTTGTTTGTGTATTGTTTTATATGTTGTCGTTGAATGTAGTAATCTGATACTCAGAACATTCAAATAATAGTGTTGTCGGGACTAGCCAGTCTTTTGTTAAAACAAAAATAAAAATAACAGCCGGGACCAACGGCGTAACGTGCTTTCCGGGGCACGGAGAAAACTCGGTATGTAATGGGTAGTCACCCATCAACAGACCAACCTAGGCAAAAATCTAAAGATCGCCCTGAGGGGCTGTTATTATTTAGACACGAGCTCCGCTCCTATTAGTTAGTTAGATTCGTATACTTATCAGCCAAGACAGTATATTAATTAGCCAGGCAACACACAATCCCATCAGAATTCACCCGTAAAACCGTAAACAACGTCAGTAAACATTAATAACCGATATTGTTTGCATGCACAAGTTATTTACGATAATGTTCGATGACCATGTAATTAAAATATGGTGTAATCCTTAATCTGTTTGGCGGCTGATAAAACTGATCAACCTGTAAATTGAATTTTATACGTTAAATAAAGATAAAGCTGAATTTGTTGCTTTATAAAAGAATCCTCGAGGGTTTCATAATGAGTTTAAAATTGTAGATGTAATCTGGAATATGAATTGAAGCTTTCTCGTCATCGAAAAACAAAGGATCACGA
The DNA here is from genome assembly GCA_905147715.2 of Xestia xanthographa. NCBI lineage: Eukaryota > Metazoa > Arthropoda > Insecta > Lepidoptera > Noctuidae > Xestia > Xestia xanthographa. The sequence continues at coordinate 30,681,181 of LR990643.1, forward strand.
ATTCACAACTGTTTCATCTTTTCATAGTTCCGATTCGTCATCGGTAAATTAAATAACAAACTATACAAATCATTTTTATACATACACACATCAAAAGTGTCTAGGGATCAAGCATTTTTATGCGGATTTCTTGAGATTGAGATGTGGCTTTGTAATAAATTTATGATTTTATAAATTTATATGGATCCTTTTTGGTGCATTTCATAATTTGAATCAGGAACTCTCAATCAAATTCGAGTAAAAGATGAAAATAAGCTGTCAATATTTTCCCTATAAAAACATACAACGCATTGAAGACATTATTAGTGCTACTGTTTCCCTACTACTGATTAAAACCAACGTTATTATGGAGCGGCGACGTCATTTAAGCAGGGAAGAAATGCTCAGAGCCGTGGGAATGATAGAAGCTGGTTCCCGGCAACGTACTGTAGCTTTAGCTCTGAATACAAGTCAGAGTGTTATCAGTCGACTTTGGACACGTTACCGAAGCACTGGTACCGTGGCTGAGCGCCATGGAGGACGGTATCGCTGCAGCACACGGAGACAAGACCGATACATTCAAATCTTAACTCGAAGAGCTCCAACAATAACCGCCATGATGTTAGCCGTGAGGCTTCATCACTCTTCAGGGAACTTAATTAGCGACCAAACAGTCAGAAACCGCTTGCATGAAGTGAACCTTCATTCCCGAAGACCGCTACGGGTACCACCTATAGCAATGCACAATCGTAGGATTCGATATCAATGGGCTCTTGAACACAGAAATTGGGCAGAAGAACAATGGCGTTTCGTGTGCTTTTCTGATGAGTCTCGTTTTGGTATGAGACCGGATACAAGACGTATACGACACTGGAGAACCCCTGGACGCCAACAGCGATTAAAATCCTGCCAGGAAGTCCATCCTTATAGTGGTGGAACCATCATGGTATGGGCGGGTATTTGGATCGGCGGAAGAACTGAGTTGATTTGGATCAGAGGCAACCTCAACGCTCAAATTTATGCTGAGACGATTGTATCAGACGTCATCGTTCCTCTACAAGTGCAAATCGGTCCCTTATTTCAGTTAATGCATGATAATGCACGACCGCACACCGCAAGAGTTGTAAGACAGACTCTCGCCGCAGCTAACATCAATGTCCTGCCCTGGCCTGCTCAGTCGCCAGACTTGAACCCGATTGAGCATGCATGGGATATGCTACAGAGAAGAGCTCTGCCGAATATTGAGGGTATCCAGTCGCAAGAAGACCTTTTTTTGTTGTTGCAACGAACATGGGCGGCCATTCCACAGCGTGATTTGGATGAACTCATTTTGAGTATGCCAAACCGATGTTCTTGTGTTGTTAGTGTTCGCGGTAGAAACACGGATTATTAATTGTTTAAGTTACCCAATAAAATTTTAAAGAAAACTGTGTTTTCAGTCATTTTTTCGAACTTTAATGTTAGTGGTTCAAATGTCAAAAATCCCTTTATTAGGAAAATGGCAAATTTCTTTATTAATGCAAAGGTGACTTGGTTTATCGTTACTGTGACAAACGAAAACACTTTATTTGATGAATCCTTAAAGAAAATTTTAATTAATATCAATCAGGAGAAAAGTTATTGCAAAAATATATGTTGATCCCTAGATACTTTTGATGTGTGTAATATGACGGCGCCCCGGCAAGGTATCGTCTATGGTGAACATTGCAAACTCCACAGCACAGCGTAGAGAAGCTGGCTGGTATTCTCTCTGGCGGAACGTCATGGCGTTGCGGGCAGCCATATTGACATGAGCGGTTGTCAAGGATGGTGCTGCGTAACAGGCATGGCGACATAGCGATGGAGACAGGACGGATCGCCAACGTCTGTGTTCTAAATCTAAGTAAATCTTCCTCAATGTATTAAAATTATATAGATTGGACTAACTTACCTAGTGACGTCCGATCCTTAATTATGTATTATGTATGATGATGTTTGTTAAGTGTGATAATGGCCATTAACATGATCTTGACAGAAACAAAAAGATTCGAGTTTTTTTATGCTGGACCATTTTAACACGACTGTACAATTTCTGCCGTAATGCGAATCTGCCGTAAAGCAAACCTGTCGCTAAACGAATTTGTCATAAGGCGAATCTGTCCTAAAGCGAACAAGGGAACTCAATGTAACGCACTCAAAACATCGTGCTGGCGGATTGAATAGTACGGGGGTCGTGGAGGTGTTAAAAGTAAAAAAACTTACATTAAAAACTTGTACCTATATGAAAAAAAACTTGTCAAAAAGTTGGAACTTTGACCCCCAATATCTCCGTAACTAGAAGGTATGGTGTAGAACAAAAAAAATATCGCAATGACGAGGCGAACAAGTGCCTTTCGGCTTCGTTAAAAGGTGTTTTACGCCCTTTATATGATTTCATTGGTATGCCTCATAACTTTTGTGTAAGTAACCATGTTCCCCAACACGGTATGTTGTGTAAATGCGTTACCTGTGTTCATCGTTCAAATAACATGAACAAGGAGTGATTAGGCAACCAAGAATTTAATGATGAACACAAGCAAGATGTTTCTGAAAGAAGTTTATATTTTCATGTTTTTATAAACTGTTTTTAAAGTTCGTTTTTACATTTAATAACAAAGAGATATACTAAGTATTTTCTAAACAAACGTAAAGTATTTATGACTTGCCCAATTTTAGTACAATTTTATTAGACACTTAGCCTCGGTCTGGGGATATATTTTAATGAAACCCTTGGTTTATGGCTAGCTGTAACAAAGAAATCGGTTCCAAGCATTTAATTCTCTAAAAAAACTTTCAATCCATGTGAGAATCCTCCTCCGTTCCGGTGCTGTCCCCGGAGACCGCTTGAGACTCTCTGGAGACCTTAATCCCTCCTCCCTGAGGAGCCGCCATCTGCCTCCGAAACTCAGAATCGATCGCCTGCTGGGTCAGGTGCTTCAAGAACTTGTCTCTCTCCTTTGAAGAAGTAAAAAGCCATCGTGTTCCCGAGGGTGGAGGAAACTCAAAATAATTTTTAGTTTTTCCCCCATACCTGTAACCCAGTCTACCAACAGCAATGGAGAACTTTGACGCCACCTGGATCAGAGCTTTGTCCGAGTGGACAATGGCTTGAAAGGAGTTGGCACGCCTTAAGGAGGACGCCAAGAAATGGAGGGAGAAAATCATAGAACCAAACGAACCTCAACGCGCTCGTGGAGACCAACCCTGGATTGGACTTGTTTGCTGATGAATGGAAGACGATATTGTTGGAATGTTTGTGGTTCTGCAAGAAGACCGAGTAAAATGATTATTTAATTTAGTGTTAATGGTTTTAAATACTGTAACTCGTAAGAAATCACCAAATACAAATAAAATTAACTTTTACTACTTTGTTGTCGATAGATAAATGTCTTATGTCGTACGGAGTTTTTCTTAATAATACTCACACAAAATTGATGTTTATTAAACTTTTTTTTAAAGCTTTCAGTTTTAGGCCACTTCTTCAATGATATTTCCCAAAGGTGTGATTGGCAAAATTACCGCCTCAGAGGTCGAAGCTATAACCATCAACTGTACTGAAATCCAGACTAATTCTGCCGATCCATACAAACCTAATAAAAATAAATCACTTAAACTTTCCAACAGTCACACTTCTACAGCGAACTTTCTGCAAACAAAACTCTTTCAACAAAAACGCACACACGGAATCGCGTTCCAAATTAAATAGCAATCCTAACTAACGAAACTGAGTTGAAAACTTTTCCCTAAGCAAGAACGATTCAGTTGTCACTGCTGCAACTGAAGAGAATCCATTAATCCAATTTGTGGAGTCAGCCAATCGTAGGAACTCCTTTATTGAATTCTTCGGGACAGAGCTCGTCAGCCACACTGTTTGTTGGCAAACATCTTTTGATCGCGGTATAAAAATCTTTGGAATTCTGTGGGTTTCTGGTGCATTGTTCGGTACGGAGATTGTCATAAACATTGTTTTGTATACCCTTCCAACATTGTTTTGTTGGAGATTTTGTTATGGAGAATTTACCATAGAATTTGTTGTGTAACCTAGGTTGACAAACTTATTATATACTAACAGGGTTTTTAGAAGCAAATATGAGGAAACTCGGAGGAAAAAAGAAACTGTTGCAAGATTTGACCTAAACCAACAAAAAAATATTGCAAATAAAAGCTTGTAATTTTTTTTACATAATTACGAAACTAAGTTTCTTTTATTATTGTCAAAAAACACACTAAACAAAATCTATTTATATTATAATCTTCAGAATAACAACCATACATCCGAATACCGTGCTAAAATCACTGAAATAACTTTATACAGAGCACGCGACGTTACCTAAAGGTAAGGCCTGAAAGAGAAATTATAATGAAGCCACCATGTCCCGTTTCACGTGTATACACTTAACAACTAAAAAATAATGACTTTACTGCTCTTAGGTTTACGCACCTGAAAATATATAATCCTAAAAATATGTATGTGTTAAAGCCTCCTATATTATGTCTGCATATACTTGTGCTCGATTATTATTAGTCTGTATGGTGTCGGACGTAAAGAATAGCACCATCCCATATCTTCCCGTGGGTGTCGTAAGAGGCGACTAAGGGACTTACCAGAGAATGGGCAGCAGCGTTCTCTGTGTTTTTTGTAACAACCGTACTGCGATCGGCAACCCGCCTGCCAAGCGTGGCGATTATGGCAAAACCCCCCCTCGGGGGAGGCCTATGTCCAGCAGTGGACGTCTTTCGGCTGAAATGATGATACTTGCGCTCATATACAGACGACGATCAGTATATATTTTTCTAGAAGTCTGTGCGAACGCCACACGCGCCATCTTTAATTTTTTGTGTTAGTTAACATTTTTGACGACTACAATATTAGCCATCAGTTTTACGTTGAATTTTAATTCTCTCCCTGGTTAACTTGGAAGTGCCGTGCTTGACAAACGCAAAGGACGCCGACGACGGAAAGGGATACAGATCGGCCCGAGAACCCGTTTTCCCAGAAACCGTGGGATTAGCCGTTCTGCAGGTTGGTATGGACGTGGTGCCGTCCTTCACAATAAATTTTAATTTATTAAATATAATGGTTTTCCATTTTCTACAAAAACAACAAAATTAAACCAATTTACAACATCAACAGACATAAAAGAAAAAACGGAGACCTCGAATGACATAAATATGTCATAATTATGTGAAAACAGAAAACCATCAAACAATAAAATCAAATAAAAAGAATCAAAGATAATGTTGACCAGAGCATAACTTATTATCATTAATGATCTAAATATAAATTATAGTTTGTAAGTAATGTAAATATTGAAATTGCTGAAAATACAATTCTTCTTGCAGCGCAAGACAGAATGAAGAATTATGATATTCACTGAAGAACAGCGGTTTTAGTTCTACGAATAGAGAGTGCAAGTTGGAGAGATAGTTGGAACAATCATACCAATGAAGTCTAGAACCATAGAGGTGATAGAGGTAAATGCTGTGACTGGCTCAAATATGTTAACGCCGCCAGTCTCTTGAGCACATTACTAGCTGACAGCGTTGAGGAGGAGTTTTTAGATGCCCTTTTATAGTTTTTAATTATTTTTTGTAAATTTAATAGTTTTCAATTAATAATGTAATTAGTTAGTTTACTCTACTTAATTACAATTCATTAGGTAGAAGATAACCAAAAAACCACAGACTGTTATTTTTATGTTCTTCGTGTACTTGGAAATAAATAAAATAACGGCACGGAAATTTATTAAAATATAGCTTGTCTTTACACTGACAATTTCCTGAAGCTTATATACTTACCGCTAATATTTTCCTGGCCGAAAAATATATTTAGAGCCAAATTCATCTGTATTGTACATTAAGCCGTTATGGCCCACTAGGGACTAGCCTCGCTGGAAAACCAGAGGTCCGACTGTTGTGGGCTTGTAATAAACTAATGAGTTTTCATACCTTGAAACTGGCTATAAATTGTTTTGAAAATAAAATTACCCCGGGCTATTATTTAAATTAGATGTTTGTTCTTTGCATTTTTCATTTTTACAGCCACTTTTGTATAATTTCTTTATTATTATAAATGATTGTGAAGATATTAATTTAAGTAAATGTTTGAAGTATAGAAAAATTAAGTACATTACACACATCAAAAAAAGTTCAGTGATCACTAGCATAAGCTGATATTTTTTTTTAAATTGAACTTTATCAAGAAAAAATCTGTGTTGTGTGTTTGCTTTGAATAGAAAAAATATATATATATATGATATATATATATATATATATATATATGTGATATGTTTGAAATTAAAAATAAAACATTTTTTTCATAATTTTATCTACCGTAACAATAATTATTTCGATTTTTCAAAGTAATCACAAACTTTTTTTGATGTGTGTATGCCACCACCAATATCTGGGTCAACTGTACACCACAGTGCCCAAATATTTCTTATAAACAAAAGCAGAACAATAAAAACTTAATTTGTTTGTTTAGTTCTCAGAAGAAAAGAAGAAAATAAAGTAGACCCAAACAAAGGCTATATGCCTTGAATCTAATGTATGAATAATTTAAGGCTGATTTTGTCTAACGTAAATATCTCATATCCATGGAATACAATTGGCAACCAACAGTTTTGAATACTACACACATCAAAAGTGTCTAGGGATCAAGCATTTTTATGCGGATTTCTTGAGATTGAGATGTGGCTTTGTAATAAATTTATGATTTTATAAATTTATATGGATCCTTTTTGGTGCATTTCATAATTTGAATCAGGAACTCTCAATCAAATTCGAGTAAAAGATGAAAATAAGCTGTCAATATTTTCCCTATAAAAACATACAACGCATTGAAGACATTATTAGTGCTACTGTTTCCATACTACTGATTAAAACCAACGTTATTATGGAGCGGCGACGTCATTTAAGCAGGGAAGAAATGCTCAGAGCCGTGGGAATGATAGAAGCTGGTTCCCGGCAACGTACTGTAGCTTTAGCTCTGAATACAAGTCAGAGTGTTATCAGTCGACTTTGGACACGTTACCGAAGCACTAGTACCGTGGCTGAGCGCCATGGAGGACGGTATCGCTGCACCACACGGAGACAAGACCGATACATTCAAATCTTAACTCGAAGAGCTCCAACAATAACCGCCATGATGTTAGCCGTGAGGCTTCATCACTCTTCAGGGAACTTAATTAGCGACCAAACAGTCAGAAACCGCTTGCATGAAGTGAACCTTCATTCCCGAAGACCGCTACGGGTACCACCTATAGCAATGCACAATCGTAGGATTCGATATCAATGGGCTCTTGAACACAGAAATTGGGCAGAAGAACAATGGCGTTTCGTGTGCTTTTCTGATGAGTCTCGTTTTGGTATGAGACCGGATACAAGACGTATACGACACTGGAGAACCCCTGGACGCCAACAGCGATTAAAATCCTGCCAGGAAGTCCATCCTTATAGTGGTGGAACCATCATGGTATGGGCGGGTATTTGGATCGGCGGAAGAACTGAGTTGATTTGGATCAGAGGCAACCTCAACGCTCAAATTTATGCTGAGACGATTGTATCAGACGTCATCGTTCCTCTACAAGTGCAAATCGGTCCCTTATTTCAGTTAATGCATGATAATGCACGACCGCACACCGCAAGAGTTGTAAGACAGACTCTCGCCGCAGCTAACATCAATGTCCTGCCCTGGCCTGCTCAGTCGCCAGACTTGAACCCGATTGAGCATGCATGGGATATGCTACAGAGAAGAGCTCTGCCGAATATGGAGGGTATCCAGTCGCAAGAAGACCTTTTTTTGTTGTTGCAACGAACATGGGCGGCCATTCCACAGCGTGATTTGGATGAACTCATTTTGAGTATGCCAAACCGATGTTCTTGTGTTGTTAGTGTTCGCGGTAGAAACACGGATTATTAATTGTTTAAGTTACCCAATAAAATTTTAAAGAAAACTGTGTTTTCAGTAATTTTTTCGAACTTTAATGTTAGTGGTTCAAATGTCAAAAATCCCTTTATTAGGAAAATGGCAAATTTCTTTATTAATGCAAAGGTGACTTGGTTTATCGTTACTGTGACAAACGAAAACACTTTATTTGATGAATCCTTAAAGAAAATTTTAATTAATATCAATCAGGAGAAAAGTTATTGCAAAAATATATGTTGATCCCTAGATACTTTTGATGTGTGTATTTGTTGTTTATTTACATCGTACAAACATTACATAATTCTACTTCGTTTTTACATACCATCTCCTCCTATATCATTCTCATGCAAGCTTAGCTCCGAAAACTACCTCTATTTTCAAGCACGTTCTGTTATCACGATCCCAGTAACCCTCACACGACCTCCTTAAGAGGAAACTCAGTATATTTATGGTGACACTGGGTCGTAAACGAAAGCCGACTGCAACACAGGACGCTAACGAAGCGAACTGTCCGGGGAAATCAGACCGTTTTTATTAGCTTACCGCATAAATCGTGGTCATTGGAACCTATTAAGCGTGTATCGTAGGGGAATTAAGTGGTAATCAGCTTCGTGGGTGTAGCTTCTTTTCTTATTTTCCCCTTATGTTTCACTTGAATATTTAAATTACTTTGTGTCTGTATGCCGTTAGCCGTGTGGTATCCGGCAGAGTAGAATAGAACCAACCCATTACACTCACGGGTGTCGTATAAGGCGACTAATGTCTGAGGCAGAACACCTTGTGCCTCCGTAGACCTGAGAATGGGCAGCAGCGTTTTCTGTTAGTCTTTCATCACTGCGATCTCCAATCCGCCTGCCAAGCGTGGAGATTACGGCAAATTCCTCCCATCATGGGAGAGGCTTATGTCAAGCAGTGGACGTTATGGGCTGTTGTAGTAGTGTCTGTATGTACAGGAATAGGAATGATGACTGACTAAAAAAAATATGATTCTGTTTAGTCCGTCAGATAGATTAGCGAAACATATTGGATACGTGTTTTTTGTTTTATCAAATAAACAAAAAAATGACGAAGATAAAACGTGTCAAAGATCATGAGTGGGGGCTTGTGACGTTACACGAGTTTTCGACGCACTGTATCTCTCGTCTTCATTTTTTGTTTACGTGAAAAAAGAAAAAATATGTGTCCAATATCTTTTGGAAATCTATCTGACGGACTAATTAGTTTTTTTTTTGTCATCTACCCTATTAAAAATGGTTTGTCTATTGACTTCATCAGAAAAATCAATAGATACATTTTGTTTTTGTAAATCTGATTTGAGAAAACTTAACATGAAACATCTTATGGTTGGACATTCATACGAGTAGATAGATGCCTACTTGCAAACAAGATGGATTCGTAACGAAACATCAATTTACTAAAATTGACAGCTCGAAATGACAGTAATTGGGCTCAGTGTCCATCAAATAACTGTCAAAAGGCTAGTTTCGTATTATGTATGGCCATCAAATATGACGGCATCGGTGCCCATCGTGGCTGATAGTCACCGTAACTCATTTTGACAGACGCTTTCTTATTGATTCTTCTAATATTGCGATTATGTAAGCATAGTGGACATTAAATTGATGACAACAGAGTTTGAAGTGGCTTTCGTGAAAGACGTTACGCCGTACCCGGGCTCTAGTCACCGAAAAGTGATATCCACTCTGTGTAATACAAAATACCAATATTTTGACATTCTCGGTTGTCATCAAAGTTCGGTGTACAACCGAAACTTGATAGTCACTGGAGATCAAAAAGATACGTAATAGCCCTACAGTTCCTATTTCGTGGGTGTTAGTAACATACCTACGACGTTATCCTTTGTATGTTGAAGTCTGATAAGATAAATCAGTTGAAATGGGCGCCTGCTGTAAAAAGTGCGTTCTGTCATGTACCAGTAATTGATGGTATAATAAAAATAACGAAGACGCAATAAAGCAAATAATAGCAGTAATAATTTAACCTTTGTGTTGTTATTTACCTGACGACCGTACACACATCAAAAAAAGTTTGTGATCACTAGCATAAGCTGTTATAATTATTTAAATTGAACTTTATCAAGAAAAAAACTTTGTTGTGTGTTTTCTTTATTAATAGAAATACCCTGTTTGAAATTAAAAAATAAAACTATTTTTATCTACACTTCTACACTAATATTATAAAGAGGAAAGATTTGTATTTTTGTGTGTATGTTTGTAATGAATAAACTCACAAAACTACTGCGCCGATTTAAAAAATTCTTTCACCATTAGAAAGCTACATTCACTTTGAGTAACATAGGCTATATTTTATCCCCGTACTACCACGGAAACGGGAATTACGCGGGTGAAACCGCGTGACGTCCGCTAGTTTTTTTTATAAAAACGTAACAAAAAGATTTAGAATTTTCAAAGTGATCACAAACTTTTTTTGATGTGTGTATGTAGTGCCTATTGTTAAAAATAAAACCGGGGATGCCTCTGACATTTCCAATTACAGGCCCATATCATTGGCGACTGTCATAGCCAAGGTGTTGGACAGTCTGTTTGACAAACAGTTATCGAAGCATAATAACATCATCTGTTCCCGATGCTGGTGGGTTACTATTTTTTTATATTTTAAATATTTTTTCTATAGGAATGTAATAAAATTAATAAAAGGTCACAAACGTAAGTATCATGGTCAGATTTTTGGTTCTCAAACTACATCTCGTCACGCCACTAGAATATTTTTTTCCGAGCAAAATGTTCGTGTTTTCTTATTTTATATATCTGTTGTGGCGACACTTGGGGGAGGCCTATGTCCAGCAGTGGACGTTTTTCGGCTGAAATGATGTTGATGATATTTGATCACCAATCAAGGGAATTTTAACACCTCCGGGTTATACGGGGATCTACAAACAAATCGTGTGAGGATTTTTCTTTTGAAATAAACCTGAAAAATCGTGCGTGTAAACAGTACTTTAGTATTATAGGATGTCTCAGAGCATGAATAAGTGATTTTAAATTCATTATAAGGTTCAAAAACATGACTAAAAAGACAGCTTGCAGATATGTTGCTAGGCAATATTTAGGGCATATAAAGAAGTTGTGGAGATACATAAGATTAAACAGAACAGGGAAAATACTAATATAAATATTCTTCAGGAAAATACTAATATAAATATTCTTCATAATAATAGATATCACGGATCACCCCATAATCGGTCTTTTAAGTTTTTCGTTATTTCTTTTCCTTACCGTGGTCATCTTGAATGGCTATGACAGGGATTATGAACAGTAGAAAATTAGTAATTCAATAAAAAGCTCATACACATTTTAGCTAACTAAAACGACTAAGCAAAAAACCAAGGCCTTCCTACAAATGGCAGCCCAGCCGTCAGTTGTGCTTAGTTAACTACTTAAACATACTTAGTCGGTGCTTAGCGTTACTTAACGACTATTGGACGGAAAAAAGCGGACCTCTTGTGGCGAAACTAAGTCGAAACTACTTAACTATTAACTGTATGCCTTTGAAGTCCGTATGGGTCGTCGTATCTTCATACTTGGATGGCGGAATGATTAAATTACTTATAAATGCTTAGTGCTGTGGAAATTGTGTGTCCGTTTATGCTCTAGAAAGATCGTTAGAACTTTGCTGCTGAACTACCATTCAAACAATTCTATGTTTGTGGCTGAGTGAGCAGAGCAGACCATCATAAAAGCGGCTTCTACCATGTTACAGGATGCTGGTTTAAAGCAGAAATTCTGCGCCAAAAGGAGAGATTCTGCGCCAAAAAGAGAGATTCTGCGCCAAAAAGAGAGATTCTGCGCCAAAAAGAGAGATTCTGCGCCAAAAAGAGAGATTCTGCGCCAAAAAGAGAGATTCTGCGCCAAAAAGAGAGATTCTGCGCCAAAAAGAGAGATTCTGCGCCAAAAAGAGAGATTCTGCGCCAAAAGGAGAGATTCTGCGCCAAAAGGAGAGATTCTGCGCCAAAAGGAGAGATTCTGCGCCAAAAGGAGAGATTCTGCGCCTAAAGGTGGATTATGGCTAGCCACATTTTCCACAGCATTCACAGAAGGAGAACGATGGCATTGTTCTGTAAGAAAAGTACTAGAGACAATGTTAATTTCCTACATCCGGTCATATTTTTATTTAGTCTGCATACAAATAGTTTCTTCTGATGCTTTCTTTTCTTTCATTCGTTAATCTTTTTATATCTGAATTCAATTTAAATTCAGCGACGTAAGTTTGTACAAAAAAAAACATGTCCAATACGAAACGGATTTTAGGATTTCTACGAAAGCAGATTTAAAATAGTCTTTACCTTAGCCCTCAGCATTTCAGGACATAAACGTTCCCAATCTTATAAAATTTCATCTTTCAGGTACCCGAGCCAACGTTAGGGTTTTAATAAATGATAATTTAAACGCTGCCAGACCTTGAGAAGGCTCTATGGGCGCATATATACATGTTTTGAGGTCAGGTAATTTCAGGGTGGGGTGAAATTTAATTTGTTATTATAAAACGCCTCATTGGGCAACATTTCTGGGTAGGTAGGTTCTATTTTCATAATTTGGTGTAAAATGCCCCCATTGTTTCGTATTTCGCTAAGCCTTATTTATGGAAGGTGGTAATTTATCGCATGTCATTTTCAATAAACACAGCTGGCAACACTATTAGTACTGTCACTAAACTAATGTTATAAAAGCGTTGGTTGTCTTTAGTCACTCTCACTTCTATCTACAATTCTACACTGTGCAAAATTTAACTGATAAATTAAATTCAGTTCAATTTTATTCAAATCAGCAATGTTGCAATTTTATAGCATTAGAGGCTACTTTTGTATTTCTATAGCATTATTATATCAGCGCTATAACTAGGTGGCAACATTTTAATTCAATTTGTTAATTGAATAAAAAAATACTCAATCGCAAAAAAAATATTCAAGAAAGTAAACATTCATCATCATCATGATCAGCCTATTAATGTTCCTACTGCTGGGACACAGGCCTCCTCTCTACGAGAGGGAATGGGCTATAATCTACCACGCGGGCCCAGTGCGGATTGGTAGATGTCACATGTCTTCGAATTTTTGGTTCTAGGACATGCCGGTTTCCTCAAGATGTTTTCCTTCACCGTTTTGAGAGCAGTGGAAAACATTACGTATTAAAAATGTTTTCACGTAAATAAATAATAATTTATTCAACATACAGTCTCCTGTCGTATCGAAGAATACAATATTCGGTAACTTGAATAATATGTGCTAAAGTGTAAATGGAAGTGACATTTTTTATTTTAACTAATAGATATTTGTAAAGTCACAAGTGTTTATCATCACCATCATGTATGTTCGGGTCCGTTTCCACTCTAAAACCAGATGTAGCTGGATAACAGTATTAATTAAAAAGGGCAGGGAGCGATTACCTATCTGACCTCCACAACAACAACAGCCCATAACGTCCACTGCTGGACATAAGCCTCTCCCATGATGGGAGGAATTTGCCGTAATCTCCACGCTTGGCAGGCGGATTGGAGATCGCAGTGATGAAAGACTAACAGAAAGCCCATTCTCTGGTCTACGGAGGCGCAAGGTGTTCTGCCTCAGACATTAGTCGTCTTATACGACACCCGTGAGTGTAATGGGTTGGTTCTATTCTACTCTGCCGGATACCACACAGCGACCTCCACAACCTAGTAAGTATTAGGTAATATGATACCGCATGGTAAGACTGATTGTCAGACTTTCGACAAGCGTATATAAGCCTATAAAAATCGAAATTTAAGGTTTTTTATTGATCACAAGGAATCATTTTATCTTTTTTTTTTAATATCAAATGGGCCTACTTTTGGCCTCAATCTCGTCCTGAGGACGGATATGGGGTCGACGATAGAACGAGCTAATTCAACGTTAGTAAAAACTATTTCATTACAGTCTTATGTGAGCACTAAAGTCATGCATCTATGTATCATTTACAATGTTTTGGGCGCTAAACTAAACAAATTTAACTTTCAATTGTTTGCATTTTAAACAACTATTTCATTTCAGTCTTATGTGAGCACTAAAGTCATGCATCTATGTATCATTTACAATGTTTTGGGCGCTAATCTAAACAAATTAAACTTTCAATTCTTTGCATTTTAAACACGAATGTTGATTACTTCAAAAGACTAGATACCTATTGGCTTCTTCAACATTATGCTTATTTGACACCAGAAAAAATAACCGCCATCTGCTACACACATTTTCCTTTGCTTAGCAATGCCGCATGAGTATAAATGAACTCATCTTTGCCAAAACGAACCTTTTACGTTCTGAATACCCTATCAAAAGCCACATCCAGTCGTGAAATCCCATGATTATCGGGAGCATTCGGGAATATTTCGGGACTTTCGTATGCACAGCGTCGGTTCTCGGACGCTTCACGACTTACAACATCGTATCCATTATTTTATACAAATTGAAATGTCACTGGGCTGATTTGTCCATCGTGTTTTCCACATAGTAGAGCCAAGTTTTTCCTTTAATGGACTGTATCAAAAAACAATTTCGACACCTTAATAGTAGGCATTCTCCATGTCTGCAATTGTTTTTGACATTAAATCATGAATTACAACTAGAAGTAGTGAAATACTCTGTCAGTTAGTTTGTAATTTTTGTATGAAGCTAATTGCCCGTTTGAAAACGTAGATCTCTTTAGAGAAGAACGGGGAACGAACTCTATGGACATAATATTTTAAATATCAAGCTAGGTATTACAAAGTCCTGAGTACATTATTGTTGCTCCTATTATGTGTGTGCGAAAATGTGGAAAAAAATGCTGCTTTGGTTGTGGTTGTTTGCTAAACAAATAATTATATATACGGATTATATATACGTATTTATTCGATCCCTGATCTATGCCTATGTTCTCTCAAATGCCATCTTTTATGAACGCATAGCTAAAAAACTTTTTTATTAAGGCTCGCAGGCTTGTCAAAACGTAAAATCTTTTATGATTATCAAATAACAACGTTTTCCCACTATTACGTTACGCGGCATTTTATTTTATAATACCTAAAGTTCTCCCGTTTGTCTTAACTTTATCCATAAAAGCCTTTTAAGACATAAATACTTAATGGTTTTGACAAAGTTCTTCTTGAGTATATATATTTTTACGATCTACAGCTACATGTGTATACAGAGGTATCTGCAAGGAATCCGTTAAGATATTTAATTAACTATAGATGGGTGGGTATGCACACAGTGCCTCGAAAAGCACGTTAAGCAGTCAAAAGTCTGACAATCAGTCTTACCAAGGGATATCGTACTACCCAGTACTAACTCGGTTGTGGAAGTCAAATAGGCAGTCGCTTCATGATATAAAAATACTGGTATTCAGCTGCATCCGTTAGACTGGAACCCGACCCCAACATAGTTGGGAGAAGGCTAGACAGATGGTGGGTGTGCACACAGTCTTAAGGAGGGGTCTTCTTTCATCTTCTTTCTCTGCATCTGGTTAGACTAGAAGCCGACCCCAACATTGTTGGAAAAAGGCTCGGCAGATATGTCTGTACCAATAGAGCCAAAATACCTCAGATTTTTAACAATTCAAGTATATCTTCACTAGGTGTCTTTGTTTCTCAATTCTGTTCATAACTTTTAATCGAGAATATATCAAATTGCTATAAAAGCAGTTAATCCTACCTCTTCGCTTCTCCAAAATGAATTACCGTCGTCTTATTTCCCGTCTATAGGTTTTCTCGTCCATTTTACAGATTGAAAGTCGTAGATAACAGCTTGATTTTATAGTTCCGCCGAGTGGACAGACCCAATATATCTTAAAATGTTAAGGTTAGAAATTGTAGCGGAACCGCAGAAATATGATTGGCTTTAAAGTTTGCTGAGCCGAAGGTTTATGAAATGTTGTATGATGTTTTTAGGAGACAATCTATGTTGGTTGCGAATTCTCGATACCTACTGCGTTATATCTGCTTTTTAGTAGCTACTGTATGGACACAATACGGATGATGACTGACTAAAAAGTATGATTCTGTTTAGTCCGTCAGTTAGATTATCGAAAAATATTGGTATACTTAAAAGCAAATCTAAATACTGGTTTGTAATACATACGTACATACAAAAACTCACGCCTTTTTTGCTAGGGGGGTAGACATACGTACATACAAAAACTCACGCCTTTTTTGCTAGGGGGGTAGGTAGATAGTACAGAACGCTACCTGCTGCGATTCTTGCTAATTGCGTTTTTGCCATACCTATGATTGAAATCAAATACAACAGCTCACAATTTAGGATCCATTAATGGTAATATTTATCCGTGGTGCTAGGCAACTGGGCCTATCCCAGTTGTAAACGTCCTTTTGTGCCTATTGGCCTTGTTTCGTTCTGTCTCCTGCTGATATGGAGGAAAGTGGAAATTACGGTTTTTTCCTACTCCTCCGCTATACTTTTCTGATTAATTTCGTTGCGGGATCCAAGACAGTTAAATTCATTCTCTGGGACTTACTTCGTCGAGCATCATTGTCTCGGCGCTTTTCTGGTGGTAACCACTGTTGATTCTGGCTTTCAGGAGTTACAGTGGTTTGGGAATAGTATGGCGGGCTTGTCCCAGAAAAAAAGCCTTCACCAGGTCATCGGTCCACCTAGTGGGAGGCCTTCCAACACATCGTCTTCCGGTTCGCGGTCGCTACTCCAGAACTTTTCGGCCCCATCGGCCATCCGTTCTGCCCTGCCCACTGCCACTTAAGTTTGACGATTCTTCGGGCAATCCCTACTAAAGAAAATTTTGTAATGCTACGAATACGAATATTCGTTTACGCCGAATAACATTCAATTATCGAATGTTCGGATTCGATGAATGTTTTGATCATCATCATGAACCTATTAATGTTCCCACTACTGGGACACAGGCCTCCTCTCTATGAAAGGGAAAAACATACTATGATGACAAATATTATGATAACATAAGCAAAATGGAAGCGCGAGCACCTGTAGGTAGCCCACAAAATATGTAAAAATGGCTTAAAATAATATAAATATAAATAAATAAAGGTTTATGGCCTATGTCCAGCAGTGCAGTGGACGTCTTTCGGCTGAAATGATGATGATGATGAAATAAATAAAACAGGACAACAAAGAAGTAGCAGAAATAAAGAAAGACAATAATATTTGCACTCCTTTTATTATCTCATCACTTGGATTTAAAGCAATGATCCACGATCAAATTCTTACAAATACAAACTATAGTTAGGTATATGTATACACTTAAGATTAACTGTACAGTTTTGTAATGATCAGACATTTACGATTGTCACATGGACTTAAAAAGGGTGTAAATAGACTCTTAACGAAGCCGAAAGGCACAATGTTCTTCCCGTCACTGCGATATTTTTTTTGTTTTAGACAATACCTGGGAATCTTCTAGTTACGGAGATATTGGGGGTTGACTCCAAATGATTTATCACCCCAAAAAAAAATTGTTTCACAGCAATTATTTTTGCGTAAAGTTACTTAGTTTGATGTACTGAATGCTTGGTTGACGGGTTCGTGAAGAGTCTGTTTACACCCTGTATATTGCGAAAAATTTTATATGGAACTTCAAAAACAAATATGATGTGGTGAAACAGACTTATACCGTCGACAGAAAAATACAAGCTCAAGTAAATCTTTGAAATTCTAGGTCTATTAGCCCTTAGAAATATATCGATAGATAAAAATTGACAATACATAATATCTGTAAACTTTTGATAATTAATATTATATGTCTTATTAGTTTCTAGAATCAAGTTTTCAAGGTAGTTTCAACATTATGAAGAACTTAATCATTATACCATGCAGTTCTTTCACCGTTATATTTATTACATTTGACAGTAGCAACTCAAAAACGACTTTATTGAAACGGAAATAAAGATCACTGGGATGTGGACTGTGGTGCAAAATCAAAGGTAAAGTAAATGTGAAACGACTTTTGTAGAACATTTAATCAGAATGTTTGATATCGTAATTTTTATTATTTTTTTAAACATTGGTCAGAAAATGTAATCAGTACAAATTGTATGTTTACTACAATTATTGTTGTTTGTAACAAATCTTTCCTCGTATACTATATTATGTACATGACATCGATGCAAATAGGTACGGGGATAAAAAAAGTATTTTATTTACAGCTAAAAATTGATATGTTAGACATTATCTTCTTTGTAAATGCTAAAATTGAGTCTAGGCCAAACCTTAGGCGATCTTTTATTTCATAGATATTTCTTACTTTGCTATTAGTTTCTAATTTAGAACAGTAACGATGCTATTACAACAACAACAACAAAACCCCAGTAGGTAGAATTACTAGAAATAAAACAATGTTGCGGTTAAAACAACAATTACTGAAATTGGTAGGTTTAAACTAGGAGCTTAATAACGACATTAGGTACTTAGATGTATGAAAGGTTATGTGTGTTGGTAAAACTGGTACACACATTACAGATAATTGGAATACACAGCGAATTTAATTTGTTATTAATATGACGTGTTTCATGAACCAAATCTATGTACACACATCAAAAGTGTCTAGGGATCAAGCATTTTTATGCGGATTTCTTGAGATTGAGATGTGGCTTTGTAATAAATTTATGATTTTATAAATTTATATGGATCCTTTTTGGTGCATTTCATAATTTGAATCAGGAACTCTCAATCAAATTCGAGTAAAAGATGAAAATAAGCTGTCAATATTTTCCCTATAAAAACATACAACGCATTGAAGACATTATTAGTGCTACTGTTTCCCTACTACTGATTAAAACCAACGTTATTATGGAGCGGCGACGTCATTTAAGCAGGGAAGAAATGCTCAGAGCCGTGGGAATGATAGAAGCTGGTTCCCGGCAACGTACTGTAGCTTTAGCTCTGAATACAAGTCAGAGTGTTATCAGTCGACTTTGGACACGTTACCGAAGCACTGGTACCGTGGCTGAGCGCCATGGAGGACGGTATCGCTGCACCACACGGAGACAAGACCGATACATTCAAATCTTAACTCGAAGAGCTCCAACAATAACCGCCATGATGTTAGCCGTGAGGCTTCATCACTCTTGAAGAAATCATCACATACGGAGTTCCGCAAGGCAGTGTGATAGGACCTACACTATTCCTAATATACATAAATGACCTTTGCACACTAGCACTCCCGAACACGAAGATATTCACATATGCTGACGATACCGCGATCGTAGTATATGGGAATACATGGACTGACGTGAAATATCATGCAGAACAATCGCTGCATACGGTTATGAGGTGGCTGCAGAATAACCTTCTGTCACTTAATTTGGCTAAAACAAACTTCATCCCTTTTTCTATTAGTCACAGGACCAAAGCCCCACCCGATATAAAAGTTCTTGCACATACCTGTTTGGACTCATCTTCGTGTTCATGTACAGCACTATCTCGTGTCAATAAAACCAAATACCTGGGTGTAGTGATTGATGACGGACTAAAGTGGTACTCCCAAGTTGAAAGCCTTACATCAAGGGTCAGGAAACTTATTTATATCTTTAAATCTCTAAGACAATGCGCTGACTCCAAAACATTAAAAATGGTGTATCTTGCACTTTGTCAATCCGTCATCAGTTATTGCATTCCGGTCTGGGGTGGCACCGCAAAGACTAAACTGCTTGGGTTGGAGCGCGCCCAGAGGGCTGTGCTCAAGGTGATGCTCAGCAGGCCGTATAGATTTCCCACAAATGAATTGTATTCGGAATGCAGGGTACTTACTGTGCGGCAGCTCTTTGTGCTTAATGCCACCCTTAGAAAGCATAGACAGGTTCCTCCATTAGATTCAACCACTCGTAAAGCAAAATCTGCATGTCCATCTGTCTCTCACAAAACAGCTTTCGCTGGCCGCCAGCTTTATGTAATAAGCTCACTCATTTACAGAAGGGTCAACAAGCATATCCAAATAAGTAACTTAAACAAACACGAAGCAAAATCCAAATTACAAAACTGGCTATATAATCAGGACTATGCCCGTACAGAAAATCTTATATCTAAAATAATGTAGGCATGTTATAATAATACTACAAAAAGGAAAACAAAAACAAAACAAATACAGAAACCCATGCAACATCACACGAACATACAGTACACGACTACACACTCCCCTTTTCATACACCACACCACGCCACACCACACCACACCACACCACACCCCATCACACCACACCACACCACACCACACTTCACCACACCACATCCCACTCACACACATACATAGCATAGTTAAACCGGTCAAATAAGTTTAATATCACACAAATAAAGGTTTATTTTGAACACGAAGTTACAGTAGAACACTGACTCCTAGGTCACAGGGTCCCCCTAGTTTAGGAGGCAGGGTTTTTAATTATTTGTACAGCCTTTTCCTAAAATTAAATATACCTATGTGGAATGTAATACTATTGTATACAAAGGTTTTTTTGTGTCAATAAACTTATTTTTATTTTATTTTTTTTATTTTATTTTATTCTACAGGGAACTTAATTAGCGACCAAACAGTCAGAAACCGCTTGCATGAAGTGAACCTTCATTCCCGAAGACCGCTACGGGTACCACCTATAGCAATGCACAATCGTAGGATTCGATATCAATGGGCTCTTGAACACAGAAATTGGGCAGAAGAACAATGGCGTTTCGTGTGCTTTTCTGATGAGTCTCGTTTTGGTATGAGACCGGATACAAGACGTATACGACACTGGAGAACCCCTGGACGCCAACAGCGATTAAAATCCTGCCAGGAAGTCCATCCTTATAGTGGTGGAACCATCATGGTATGGGCGGGTATTTGGATCGGCGGAAGAACTGAGTTGATTTGGATCAGAGGCAACCTCAACGCTCAAATTTATGCTGAGACGATTGTATCAGACGTCATCGTTCCTCTACAAGTGCAAATCGGTCCCTTATTTCAGTTAATGCATGATAATGCACGACCGCACACCGCAAGAGTTGTAAGACAGACTCTCGCCGCAGCTAACATCAATGTCCTGCCCTGGCCTGCTCAGTCGCCAGACTTGAACCCGATTGAGCATGCATGGGATATGCTACAGAGAAGAGCTCTGCCGAATATGGAGGGTATCCAGTCGCAAGAAGACCTTTTTTTGTTGTTGCAACGAACATGGGCGGCCATTCCACAGCGTGATTTGGATGAACTCATTTTGAGTATGCCAAACCGATGTTCTTGTGTTGTTAGTGTTCGCGGTAGAAACACGGATTATTAATTGTTTAAGTTACCCAATAAAATTTTAAAGAAAACTGTGTTTTCAGTCATTTTTTCGAACTTTAATGTTAGTGGTTCAAATGTCAAAAATCCCTTTATTAGGAAAATGGCAAATTTCTTTATTAATGCAAAGGTGACTTGGTTTATCGTTACTGTGACAAACGAAAACACTTTATTTGATGAATCCTTAAAGAAAATTTTAATTAATATCAATCAGGAGAAAAGTTATTGCAAAAATATATGTTGATCCCTAGATACTTTTGATGTGTGTACTTACGATATTTGATAAAACTCGACACGTAACCTAATCTCACCAGTATAAAATCCAGATCTATAAAGCGGTAAATTCAGTAGAAAAAGTTGATAAGGGAACAGTCAGTGGGTCTTTATCTAAATTTTTATCAGCACCTGGAAGTGACCAGGTTGAACTACCAGCAGCTGTGATTCTGGGACCCATATTATCATAAGCAGATTTTAAGAAACACGTTCTACTCCTTCTTGGCAGTGTGGCACCACCTCCCAGGAGGTCTGGGTATTCATCACCATGCCCAGCCACTTGGACAGAAATAAAGATGTTACCATATGGAGCTGGTAAAGCAAACTCTGCAGGAGGTGGAGGAAATGAACCAGGTGGGCCTTCTATAGTGATTTGAACCGGTTCTAAGCACCTTGCGTCATCAGACTCCATAGAAATGGATCTGTCTAGCATTTCAAAGCCGTAAGCAGATCCTAAGTCTCCACTAGTTCTGTCACAACTAACTGCTAAAGAAGTATCCAATAGTTTTTTTTCTTGATCAGTGAAACTTCTACTCGGCGGCACTCTTCGACGTTTAGTTTTCCAGCAAACGCAAGCTGATATAAACCCTGCGGTGGTCATGGCTAGCAGAGATCCACCTATTAAAAAAAATGTTGAGTAGTCGGGTGCAATTCGCGCCGTCGCTGTCCGAGCTTTCGGCAAAAACAGAGTTAGATAAGCATTTGCCTCTCCTACAGGACTTTTAGCACTACATTTCCACTCTCCCGATAAGTCACTCGTCACATTCGTTATAGTCAAATTGACCCACTGCGCACTTTTATTTAAGAAATCATCGTTATATTCATCAAAATTTTCTAATTGGTACTTATTGATCATAATATCACTGTGTTTGTCCGTAGTGTTGTTTATCTCTATGTGATGGAACGACCACGACACCGTAGGTTTTGGGTCGCCTCTAACAAAGCAGCCGAAGGATATTTCAGCTCCAGTCTCCGTTCTTATAACTGTTGGTGACGATGTTGCAGAAGGAGGGCAAACAAAATCATCTCTTTTTAAAACTCTCCATGACATTTCTGCTTTCTTTTCTGGACCTCCACAAGAGACCTCTTCATTCCCTAAATTACTATTTAAAAACCAGTCATGGAACTCCCGTAATCGACAGTCACAGTACCAAGGATTGTCTGATAGTGTTAGAGTTTTTAGTACCGGGAGATTAAAAGTATCTTGATGGAGATATGACAGTAAGTTCTGATGTATGTTGACGGTTTCTAGCGCTTGAAGATTAACAAATGCAAATGGATGTACTGTTCGAAGTTTACAGCGCGATATTTCCAGTTTCTTTAAATGTTTCAACGTAGGGAACTGCTCCGCGACTAAAACGCTCATAGGGTTATCGTTAAGGATCAGATATCTTAGGCGCTCGGCGCCTTTGAAAGTGTCAGGTGATAGTTTGAGGAGTTGGTTTTGGGACAGATCCAGTTCTATCAATATTCGTAGATCTCGAAACGCATTTGCATGTAGTGATTGCAAACTTGTTAAACTGAGGTTCAAGCGCTGCAGATTTAACAGGCCTGTGTTCACAAAAGCGTCTTCTTCTAGCTTCTTTAAAGGATTTCCGTGGAGGTCTAAGACTTGAATGTCTGCGGCTAAGTTTGGAAGTTGCTTCAAGCCTGCTGTAACACATGTAGCAGTTTTTTTTCCTGCGGACCATTTGCAGTGGCATTCTGATATAAGACCGCAGTCGAGCCAATCGCTTCCAGCTTGTGCGAGGACGAGAATGAATGTCAAGTATCCACTCCATGCTCGAATCATATCAGTCTGGCTTCTGTTTACCTGAAACGAGGAGAATAATTAACATTAATGTAATGTTTATAAAAAAATTCATACGTAAGGACCGATCTGGAGAGCAGCGGTGGCCCAGTGGTGGCGGCCCCGACTTACGAACAGGTAGGTCGTGGGTTCGAACTCAGACAGGCGCATTACTTTGTGTACTTTATTTCATCACCACTGCTCTCAAAACGGTGAAGGAAAACATCGTGAGGAAACCGGCATGTCCTAGAACCAAAAATTCGAAGACATGTGACATCTACCAATCCGCACTAGGCCCGCGTGGTGGATTGCCCTTTCATTGGGAGGAGGCCGTGTCCCAGCAGTGGGAACATTATAGGCTGATGATGATGATGATGAGGACTGGTCAGGTTTTTGTTTCATCGAATGGTCTTTCATAATGTTGTATTGAGACAAGGGAAGACCGAACACAACAAAATAAGCCCCCTAAACCCAAATCACATTAATCATGACGTTAAAGCATTCCGGTATCAGATGTGCGAATATCCTTTTCCATTTTGACTTCAGATTGGAACCCGCAAAGTTAGATTAGGAGAGTGGGCGGTTCAATGCGGGCGCTTACAAAATAGTGAAGCCTCGGGATCAGATAATATGGTAACTTGTACGCAAATTAGACATATTTATTCTATAGATCGGTTTGGTTTTACGTAACGAGCTTCACTCTTTTTTTTTGTAATAAGATTAGACTAAGGTACATTCTTTTTAGGATAACTCATGAAATTGATTGTTTGACGACAATGAAACAAGCATGACGCGAAATAAGTTGATCAGATTCAAATACGGTATTTTAATGCTATGTTGGTTTTACTATTAGACTGAATGCAATCTGCCTCATTGGTTTAGTGGTTGCAAGCGCGGCTGCTGAGCCTGAACCTGGGTTCGATTCCCAGGTCGGGCAAAGTGTTATTGGGTTTTCCATCAGGAATTTCTTAGTAGCAGCATTGGATTTGTGCCCGATTGCTGGCAATATAAGCGTTATGTTATGTTATGTTATGAATGTAATCTGTTAACAATAAAATATTCTAAGCGTAGATTATCGTATCACGTTGTAAAAACTGGCATAAATATCAATGCTTTGAGGAATCTATACTAATATTATGAAGAGGAAAGATTTGTATTTTTGTATGTAACGAATAAACTTAAAAACTACTGGACCGATTTGAAAAATTCAGCAATGGATATTTTCTTTTTTATATTTTTTATTTTGTTTAAACCTTATTTGAATTTTGACGTAGTAAAGTTTCACTTATTTTTGACATTTATATATTTTTTCTTTGTTTTTATTTTTTGTTAAAATCAATTAATACTTGTCTTGCATTCAACTAATATAATTTTAAAGGTTATCAATTTTAATGTCAATGACCTCTGGAATATTTGTACGCCTTCCGGGCATAAGATAGCGCGCTTGTAATCTTTTGTAACAACTATTTTATTGTACCTGTGTTAACAAATGATTAAATGACTTATGATAGCTACATTATCAGCGAGTAAGTTATGCTATATTTTATCCCCATACTCCCACGGGAATGGGAACTACGCGGGTGAAACCACGTGACGTCCGCTAGTATAAATCGAACAATAAAACGCTTGTATTCAAAAAGTACTTCAAATTAGATCATGAAACTTTGCATACTAACTGAACTAACTATAAAGCAGGTCTTGTGTGTTTTATTTTTTTAGTCCAATCAATAGATTTTTTGTAAATCGCAAAAAACCACTCATTTCACACCATTCAGCCACAGTGACTGACGTAACAACCGTTTTGTATTGCAAGCTGATTAGAACTTTATTCCAACAGTATTTCAAACGAAGTTTGAACCACCACAGAGTTGCTAATTTTAGGGTTAGAAGGGCCTTAAATTAAAATTACAGAACTATAGACACTATTGAATTGGCACTATTCAAACTATGTGAAAAACGAATCTGATACTAAATCAGGTCGTTTTTAACAGCTTAAAATAATAATACTTTTTCGAATCACTCTTGAAAGAATCACAATATAATGTCTGCGAGGTTACAGGAACTCCTATTATTAGACAACTACAAAAAGTTTACTCATTCATGAATAGCTAATAAAACCATTTATGTACCCAAAGTGACCTATAAACAGCCTAATTTATAATTACACACACTATTTAAAACAAAAGAAAGGACGGAAGGGATTGAACACAACTGTATTCAAACGACTACCTCAACCTTTTAAACATAAACTGTGACTGACCTACGTTCATTTCTAAGCACGACTTAAAATGTTATTTTTGAAGACTATGGGTTGGGTACTTCCTTGTTTAAAATTTTTTGAATGTTTTTATTGATATTTGTATTAATGAATTGAATGATATTTTATGTTGTGTAATGAATTGAATGATATTTTATGATTTTTAATGAATCGAATGATACATTTATGATTATTGATGACTTCTTTACTATTTTATTTTATTTTATCTGTTTCAATTGTATTTTTCTTGTATATGGGTATATTTGCCTGCAATAAAACACTATTTTTTTTTAAAATATGAATGAAAGGTGACATTTCAGGCATTTATTATGACCAATACAAAATTTTGCTTAGGGCGACTACAGGAGCTAAATTAGCAACTCTATTTGTGGTGGTTTAAACTTCGTTTGAAATACTGTTAGAATAAAAGCTCTAATAAGCTTGCACTACTAAGTGGTTGTTACGTCAGTCACTGCGGGCCGAATAGTGCGAAATGAGTGTTTTATCACTATCATGCTAATTTGTTGCTTGTAGAATTATTTGGTAAAAAAATTAGAATGATCGCATGTATTTTAGTATGGTTTTTACTCGTTATAAGAAAGTTTTAGAGATAAGTTCATGTTTTTTTTTATAGAGTAAAATTAGTTATAATTATTATGTTTTCAAAACACTATCGTACTATCATATATCCTGAAGAATATATGATTCAGATTCATATATTTTTCTGGTTTTGTTTATTCATAATATGCTTTTTCATTATAAAACTCGCGTTTAGCTCCTGTAGTTCCCTTAAAGCATACTTTTATAAATAATCAGGAACAAAAACAGGTCAAACGACAAAGATTTATTTTACAGACTTATGATAAAGGCACTTAAGAAATGGAACGCCGATGAACAAATTTTCATCAGTAATTTTAAAAAACGCGCCTGACCTCTCTGAAGAACCATGTCCTTCTACTGCCTTCAAGGGCGTCCCCTCCCGGCGTTGCCACTCACATATGCCTTTAAATGCCATTTATTAGTCGCCTTTTACTCATCCTCCCCACATGACCAAATCATCTAAGCATACTTTTTAAATATTTGTCACTAGATCTTCTTTTAAACCGCAAAGTTCTCGTATAACCTCACTCCTGAGCTATTGCACTCCGTGTGTAGGCATGAGATAATTACCTATCGCTTCGCGCAATTTGAATATGCAAGCTCTCTAGAGCTTAACCGCGTACGTATGCCGCGTTAATTTTTCGCGGTCTTTTGACCTTGCGTCGCGTACCTATCTACTCGTACTTCGTGTTTGTTAACTGACTGATTTATTGATCATTAATCATTACTAGTGAAAATGACAAGCCGGATAAACTGTTGCTGTTAATAAATGTAGAAAAAAATTGTCTTTTTTATATAAATTTCACTTCTCCATGTCCATGCTTCCCATCAGAGTTTATTTTAAAATTACCTATTTGTTAGATTTCGCATTTATGCTGCTATTCAATTTAATAAGTAATCGTAATTTTAGAGAAGGCAAGATATATATGAGACATTATAATAGAGTAAAACAAAAACAATTGTAATTATAAAAGTTTTAATTAACATTGAAATAATAATACATTAAAGTAAAAAAAATGTTGGTAGTATTTTATTTTGACTACTTGAGGCAACCCTACCGGCAGTGAGACGCCGAATAAAATACGCTAACGCGTGGCGTCAAGGCACAATGTAGATTGAGCGGGCTCAGTTTAGGTATTTATAATGTCGGCTTTCTTCAAGATCAAAGGAGTGCAACTTCTGTACGCTAGTACTATTATCTATTCTGTGCTACTAAGTAGTTCTGTATTACTACTACGTAGTGCTCCCTTCAACTGCAGTCGGCCGGCTGCAGTTCACTCAGTCGATTGCTCGCCACAGTATTATATATACGGGGATAGCCGCCCCCGCGCGCCCCGCACTGCGCACAGATTTTGTTCGCGCTGTCTTCCCTATAAGTATTAATAGCTCGATGGTTCTCACTATACATATACGTACATATATATATATATATATATGTAGACGATGTGTTGACAGGTGCCACTACTTCATCTAGTTACGTTACACGTTGAGGCCTTCACCCTTCTCCAATTATTCCGTGCCGAAACTCCGCCTAACATATCAACAAAGGGTAACAAACGGTTGTACTAATTAATATTGGGCACTTAACCTCAGTATCGGCGCCTATCTGTTCTGTACGTGGCTAATGAAGAGTTTTGTTAATTAAACGGGATCAAATGAAAGGCTAGATAATGTTGTAATGCTATGTTTTGGACAAGCCGTATGCCTGATGAGATTTTAGTAAAAAAATATGACACAAAAACAAACTTTTACTTATGAACGAAGACGTACCAATCTCTACGTTTATTTAATAAAAAATCACAAAATTCCATACTAACTATCGTCCCCTAACGAACTTACAAGAATCCTCCTATATTGGTTATATAGGTACCTCTAAACTCTTTTACAATATTTTATGCTTCTAGACCCAATAGCAATATTTTATTATTTAGCTTGCGCAACCAAGCATGGTACAGATAGTATTATTATGTTTGTACTATTTTAAGAGCACTCTTCATATTTTTTGCTATTTTTAAAGAAAAACAGCATCCTAGGTTGTTATTTTTGTTTTTTTTTACTTCTTGAAATTAGAAAACTACTGAAGTAATTGATGAGAATAACGGAGTCTAGGGCAAGAGCATATAGTATTATGCTATACTTACGCTTCATATTCACCATTCATAATACTATTTATCATGCATTTTATTTATTTATATATCTACACTTAGCAAATCGATTTAAATACGATTCTTTAACTTGGAAATAGCTGAAATAAAATATTATTATAATTTTCATGTTGTGATATTTACGTCAAGCGTCAAATTGTCAAACTGTCAGTTAGTTTTTTAATTCTCTTTCTGCTCAGTCTATGGTCTAGCTCTATGATTTCTCTTTTTGGTTTGTATAATTTAAATTATTTTTATCAATATGTGTTTAGCCATTATATTTTGTAGATTATTATGATTGTTTACTAAATAACTTAATATTAAATTATATTATAAAATTCTTTACGCACTCATGTATATGTCCTGGCCGATTACGCTTGTCAGTTGAGATGATGGCCACACTAAGAAAACTAAGATTTGAAAGAAGAAGACTACTTTGGGAGAAACGAGCTGACGGACGGCTGAAAAGTCTACTTTGGGATCTGATTTGAGGAGTATCAGAGAGCAGCTTGGTTTTGGCGGTGAGATTCTTAAACTGTCCAGGGGATCCAACGAAAGTTTCTCCTGGGACTTCTACTCCCGATGTTCGGAGGCTAACTACGTGCCTGTCCGTCTACTGGTCTCGCAGGGCTGTCCTACGTCTGGCCCTGAGTTCTGCACTGTCTTGCTGCTGAGCTGTCCTGGTGAACTCTGAGATCTGCGCTGCCGCCGTTTCTACTGCTTCAGAGCTCAACTTCAAGGTTACTCCGGTATCGACCTGCTACCCTGACGCCTGATCCCGTTCTTACAGAGTGGTAAACTCATTATTGTCCATCTAAGTGCATAAACTTTAAAACTGAGTGCGTGCTAGGTAGTTTTTTATAACTAGCTGTATTTTTTATCTTTCCCCTCTATTAAAATTTAATTGAACAAGTCTGCTTATCCATTTATTTTAAATAGGAGCAAGTAGATCTGTTACAAGCAATCACGATCCAACTGCAAAGGACAATAATTATTTTAAAGAATCAGAATACAGATAACACGACAATATCAAAACTATATTATCAAACATTTTCACACTAAGTAGTGCTGTGTGTGTGAGGAATTAAATCAAATTATGAATTTTCCGTAATCCTGACTAAAATCGAACATAACTATCCAACCATAATGAATTCAAAATGTTTATTGGAACGCCGCAACAAGCACCACTTTGGTAAATGAACTAATCATTTAATAAAAGCCCCGGTAAATCGAGGAATTTGTGAAACATTTACGAATATTACGTGTAAGGCGACTGCTAAAGGCTGTTTCTCACTTCTCTGTAAACATAAATCTATGAATAGTGTGGCTTTTCGGTGTAAGGGTATGGGCATAACTAACCATTTGCGACGAGACAGACAAGCGACAACGAGTAATGAACATGAAACTCTGCTCTGAATTACACACCCCTAAGTTGAATAATAAGTTGATTTAACTCGAGACGTCGGTTGAGATTAACGTCTTCCTGAGTTCCTGGTGAAGGAAAATATCGTGAGGAAACAGGCATGTCCTCCCATCCCCTCTCAGAGAGAGGAGGCCTGTCCCAGCCGTGGGAAGATTATAGGCTGACTCACAGGTTGACACACTTGACTGAGAAGTCAAAAATTAGAACCAGGGACACCTGGTTCTAGTTTTTGACTTCTCAGCCAAGTGCAAAGTGAGCATCTCAAGTAGCAAGTAAGTACCCCTTCAAATTATTTAATTCAATCAACTCTTCACAAGGTATCTTAAATGTAAGAGCGGTTTAAATTCTCGCATGAGTAGTTAAAGCTTTTACTTCATTATTACGTCTACTTAAAAATAATTAACCATCTAATTTAAAGTTTTAAAGTGTACAAGTTCTGAATAATTTAAACTAGCAAAGTTCGTTTTACCAGTTGTACTAAGCTGAGTTTTTATTTTTAAGTTCATTTCATAGAAACGACTTTTGAAATTAAATTGGACGCTTGATAATTCAACTAAATTGCAAATTGTTATAATCCTCTTCTAGTTGTATTGCTGCTCCTCGTCCTGATATAAATTTAAGTACTGCCTACAGTATCTCTGGAAAATGAAGTTCTAGCTGAGGCAACAAGGCTTAAATGTGGCGGCACCGTAACCGTAGTTCGGATAAGCCGAGTTTTGCGGTGGACCAGTGCCGACGTCGGGGATAGGCAGCTAATTGGGACTTTGAACCGGGACTCATAATGTATTCTGAGATATTAACTCGTGTCCAGCGACTTCATTTGGGTTTGCCAATCCTGGGCAGAGTTAATGACGCACTTGTTTATGACAACGAGGAAAAGGGAAGTGATGGAGATTGAAAGGGAAGTGATGGAGATTTAAAGGAAAGTGATGTAAATTTAAAGGGAAGTGATGGAGATTTAGAGGGAAGTGATGTAAATTTAAAGGGAAGTGATGGATATTTAAAGGGAAGTGATGTAAATTTAAAGGGAAGTGATGTAAATTTAAAGGGAAGTGATGGAGATTATTTTAAGGGAAGTGATGGAGATTTAAAGGGAAGGAATTCGTTCTCCGCACTCTTTCTTTCATTTTTCATGTGGTTAGTGTCTAACCTGGCGTCAAAGTTGTTATGCCACCCATAAGCTTCCGACTTGGCTGTACATGCCGTTGCGAAATATCTCTCAGGCATGCTGGTTTCCTCACGATGCTTTCCTTCACCGAAGCAAGTGATAATTATACGATAATCCTAAAAATCAGAGGTACGTGACATAGGTTTGAACTCGAGACCTATGACTCTGCAGTCCGACAGTCACACTAGTAGGCTATCACTGCAATAATCTAAATCTGTGCTATTGAAAATAGTTTTCTAGAAAAATAAGTGTCTATGGTAAAAAGAAGAACAATCGCTTCTGTTATATTTTAATCTGCTCCAAATCTGGATGATTTGCCACTAAACCAACAATCCCAATTTCAAGAGTGTATCAGGCACAACTTTCAACATCAATGCTTGTTTTCAAGTTGGAGGGAGCAACACATCAGACGGTTAATTCCCACTTGGTTCATTGAGAAGTTATAATGATGGCACATTACGCTTAATACGTTAAGTATCAAACTGTTACTGGCCGTCATAAACAGTTCAGAGGCTCTCTTAATCATGAAAACTGAAATTATTTATTATGAGGATAAAGTCGACTTGATTATGTGACGGATGAAAATACTTTAGTCCGGTTCCTGAAAAATCGCACTCAACTTGAAAATCAAAACCAAAGAATTTATTTCTAGAAGGCCAGTTACAGGCACTTTTGAATTGTTGAAACAAAAGACGACAACTTAAATGTAGCTACAGTCCCAATCACAAGACAAAAAACTGTCAGTACTGTAGTTGCACATTCCCTAGCGTAGATCTCTATGGAGAAGAACGGGCAAGAAACTCCATGGACACTCTTTTAACTCAAAATATTTTTTTACAAAATCTTAGTTACATCATTTATGTTGAGATGGTACATTATGTGAGAACGATGTAGCAAGAAGTGCACGTTAAAAGTGTCCATAGTCATACAAAAAAATACAATCAAAATAAAATAATTCATTCAAATAAGCCGTGGCAACTAAGAGATGACCAGTCCCAGCTGACAGCGCCCGTTCACGAATATGACGCCTGGATCAGCACCATTCAACTCCATCAAACCATTTTGTAGGGAACTAAATGATCTGACACACGCACCACCATCAGCGAGACATTTGAGTGAGCATGACATACTCTACTTGTCTTTCCTAAGGTGTTCGATGCATTTTTCGACGCTGTTGCAAGTGCCATGATCGCGGGATGACTGGAGTATGCGGGTAGTGGGTAGGTGACAGTATAAGTTTAGTGGTAAACCGTGAAAGCTATACGTCCCCAGCTGTACTCGATCGGGTACGGTGCATTGTTATTTTAATTGTGTCTGTAATTGCGGGTATCGAAGAGTTACTATTTAACTGTACCTGTCTACTAAAATGCAAAAATTCAGTAGTGACCATCGTTATAGGAGTATTTCTGAGCTAATAATTGAAAGCGTACATCATACTACAGTACTACTCCCCTGACCTATTTTCAACCCCCAACTCGGCCATAACAGCGCATTGAATCTCGGGCATCGAAGTTATATTCAATTTAATGACCAGTACTTTACCATTTCTTCGATAGATAGATATGAGAGATATTATGTGAGTCATAAATCTTTGATAGCCAGTTCTGCAGTCTACCTTAACTTCAGTCCACATGATTACCATAATTCTGTCGTTGCATGCTAAAACTATCTGAGGTAGAAAGTTGTTGTAAACACTAACCATACCTAAATTATAGGGGTATGTTACGTCCACTCCCCAAACAAATTTAGTTAGCTCTGGCGTTAAACTAGAAATTTAACTAAAACTGAATTTAACTTAATGATGAAGCATGAACTCTAGCGGCTAAAAACTAAAACTAGTTATTGTTTAGTCTAGACCAGACACGCTCTATGAATATTTAATCTTTACTGTATATTGGACTTTATTAGCTTAAAACATTAAGCTCCTTAATTATATGAAGTTCATAAATATTAAAGCTGTTGTTACGTAATTAAAATGAGATTATAAAAAAATGGTTTTGTCTTCTTATCTCTATACTACACGTATAGGTACAATTATCATGAACAGACCAAGAACATGTAGCATCTCTTAAAACAATGGCATAATAGTATACCAATACTAATTATACTCTACGTTTTTAGTTTTACTGATTGATTTTACTGATGGTTTGAAATTATGAAACGATATTGTTTCATTATAACCTCCTTTTTCGGCTTCAACGATCTGAAGATCCGCTTTCAAGATTGAAATTAAAACCAAAGAGATGAGTGTCAAATAACCACTCATGCGGGCCTGTCAGAAAAAATAGTACAACTATGTTCTCTAAATGACAAACATCTCTTAAAACTAAGGAACTATTTTATTGTGATCGCTGTTAAAAATAAACATCAACAAAACAAGGTCAGGACGCACGTAACCTCTGAGGTAAGAATTTATTTTCTCTAGGCGAGCGTTTTCTAATCGTTGCAGCTCTTCGAAAGGTCTTCTTAGGCTGCTCCCAATTGTGGAGGCGTTGGGCCTCGCACAGATATTAATACACAAACACCGATATTTTCATGACAATATTTTGGAAACCCTGGTAAATTAAATATTCGAAGATTAACTTAACATCTAGAACCTTTCAAGTATTTTTCAAATTACCCTCTGATTTTACTCCTGCACAACTCCAGTCTATAAACCAATAAAACGTAGGCAAACGTGTTGAAATCCACACGTTCACAATAAAGTCGGACGTGCGTAATGTCTTGAGAATATCGATAGATAGCGCAGCCATGCGATCGCAGTCACACTGGCTGAAATGTACTAGCGCGACGTGAATTCGAGTGAGGAGCCTTCACTGACAGACAGATGGACGATTAAAATGTGTTCCAAACTTTTTGTTGCTTTTATTGTTATAGTTATATACTTTCGTGGGAATGTGCGAACAGTTAATTGGCCAGCCCATGATAGTAAATATGGAAGTGTAACCGAATAGAACGCTGGAACCCTGTGAGCGACATGCGACATTATAAACCATTATGGGTTTAAAGATATTTATTTTAGAAAAAGACACAGTCACTTACATAAGAACAAGCTTAAAATAACGTTAGTCACAGACTGACGTCTGTGACTAACGTTATTAGCAAAGTTATGATTATTATGATACTATGATGCACCCATCATTCAGATTTTATAGGAAGGGATTTGTGATTAGATATTCAACTAATAGAGTTTTACGGGTGTGACAATACCAATCCAGATTCCAGTGTTACAATGGGACCGGGAAGTAATACTCTCCGTAATATTTTTATTGTCTCAACTACAACAATTCATAACGAGAGTTAACGACTTTCGAACTATGATTATAAGCGGAGCAACAGCATTAATACGAAGCCTGGTGAAACGCTTCCCAGATGCAGTGAATCTTAAAGCCGTTCATTAAGGCTCTGTCTAACCCTAAAATTAGCAACTCTATTTGTGGTGGTTCAAACTTCGTTTGAAATACCGTTAGAATAAAGTTCTAATCAGCTTGCACTACAAAGTGGTTTTTACATCGGTCACTGCGGGTTGAATAGTGCGAAATGAGTGTTTTTTTATTTATTATAATAAAAATAATACTACTACTACTACTACAACAGCCCATAACGTCCACTGCTGGACATAAGCCTCTCCCATGATGGGAGGAATTTGCCGTAATCTCCACGCTTGGCAGGCGGATTGGAGATCGCAGTGATGAAAGACTAACAGAAAACGCTGCTGCCCATTCTCTGGTCTACGGAGGCGCAAGGTGTTCTGCCTCAGACATTAGTCGCCTTATACGACACCCGTGAGTGTAAAGGGTTGGGTTTGTTTAAAAATAATACATATTATTAAAAAGTAACCTTAAAATAATGTAGACAATGTAATTTCTTATTTTTCAGTGTATTTTTTATTTATAGTGTTAATAATCTTTAACATGTTTTTATAAGCGAGAGAAGTAATAACTATCGTGTTTTGAGCCTAAGAATCATCTAGAACAGTTCATGAAGAACAACATATATTTTTTCTAGATTAAAACAACGACTATTTAATACCTTAAGACTCAACCAAAAACATATCAACTTGAAAGATCCTGGCTCTAAGTGGTGAGTACCTGAATGACACTAAAAATTAAAAAGCTATAAGGACGAAAACGACACAAAATCACACAAGCCCCCTACATACATTTAACGCACTAGAAACAATGAAACGTTTTCTAAACTGGGATGGAAGTGGTGGTACTAAGTACTAAGTGGTAGTTAGTTCATATAGAAGTTCAAGCGCCAGGTCCATCAAAACTACTCACCATAATGACTTTTTTCTTTTTCCTTTGTCATCTTTGTCTTTACTGTGTTTCTAAAACTACCCACTGTTGTTGAAAGTGTTATTCTGCACTACTATTGTAATTTCATTTTTGATATTACTTATTTTTTACATGCTGTGTCTATCGCAACATATTGTACAGTGCTATGCTTGTATTATATTGTTGTATTATTAGAATAAACAGTGTAACAATTGTAGATAGGCCAATAAATAAATAAAAATAAATATTCAAATGGTTTTGGGTGCCATTTGGAGTTACATTGACAAGTTTTATTGAAAACGAAGACCGTATTAAACCTTTTTAGCGTAATGAAATATAACCAATTTAAAACAAACAAACATTCTCTCACCCCAAACGCATATACCGTCTCCGTTCCGTCGTGGGTAATAACAAAATAGATCATCTAAGTGCGAATTCACTTCATTATAATTTACCAGATATACATGAATTTGAGCCGGAAGCATTCTATTTCTGATTTGATAAGATTGTGACAGCATTTTTCGACAGATTGTGATCCTTTTCAATCCCTCGGTTGGAGATGACACCTTTATCGCACATAATGATTTTATAAGCTCCTGTCGGTCCATTTGATTTATGCATTATTTTTAGAAAACATGCTGCCCAAAAATGATAATTATGATGTTGCCTTTTGGGAACGACTACCTTTTTGAATGGCATGAGTGTATAGGGTATGAAGAACGGGTTTAAAGCTCTTCAACCCCCATAGAAAACGGAGTATCCTGCGACCAGACGGGTGGTGATGCCTGGTGAGCTACCGGTACTGGCTGGCACTCTGTTGTTGTCGGGTTTTTCAACCGACTTCCAAAAAGAGGAGGTTCTCAATTCGACTGTATTTTTTTTTTGTATTTGTTACCTACCTCAGAACTTTCGACTGGGTGAACCGATTTTGATGATTCTTTTTTTATTTGAAAGCTGGTGCTTACCGTGTGGTCCCATTTCAATTTTCCATTTTTTTATTTGGTGAAGATCTAATGCTGATCTTCGGAGATATACAATGGAACTCTTCAAAACTAGACGGCAAATCTGCCGTGTGCTGGAATCGCTTGGATGTTTATTGTTTAGACAACATTATGACGTAACATCGCGCCTGTATGCTCTGAAGGGGTACACAGATGTGTACAATACACCCAGATTTCGACAGGTTTATAAGTATGCTAAGTTCCATGTATTGGGGATAAGCCGATACCATGACATGAGTCGGTGACAAAAAAACTAAATCAATCAAACAAAGGTCACCGACTTCTGAAGCTTAAGCTATTAAGTCTGTTTTATTTTTTGCAAAAAAGAATCTGTCGATTGTAGAATCGGTCGAACATAGAATCTGTCGATTGTAGAATCGGTCGAACATAGAATCTGTCGATTGTAGAATCGGTCGAACATAGAATCTGTCGGTTGTAGAATCTGTCGGTTGTAGAATCTGTCGGTTGTAGAATCTGTCGGTTGTAGAATCTGTCAAACATAGAATCTGTCGATTGTAGAATCTGTCAAATATAGAATCTGTCAAATGTAGAATATGATGTCATAAGTAGAATCTGTCAAATGTAGACTAAACGAAAGTTATTATAGTCTTAAGTCGCGGATAACTTTAACTGCGCGATTTAGAATTTGGACGTTAGTTCTTCATTTATGTCATAGATAGCGCTGTAGCACCCTTTTTACGTTTTGTTGCTGTAGTACTTTTTTTCATTAATTTAATTACTGTAGTACTTTTTTGCATTTAGTTGCCGTTGTACTTTTTTGCACTTAGTTGCTGTAGTACTTTTTTGTATTTTGTTGCTGTAGTACTTTTTGCATTTAGTTGCTGTGGTACTTTTTTGCATTAAATTGCTGTAGTACTTTTTTGCTTTTGTTGTTGCAGTAATTTTTTGCATTTTGTTGCTGTAGTACTTTTTGCATTTTGTTGCTGTAGTACTTTTTGCATTTTGTTGCTGTAGTTCTTTTTGAATTTAGTTTCTGTAGTACTTTAAGTGTCTCACTTGACTGAAATGACAAAGTACTCATACCCTTTAAACCTGAACATAGGTAGGTTTGGTGATGATGATGATTTATTTCTTCTGAAATATCTTTTTAGACATTCATAAGTTCTAAGCGCCCAAGCGCTTTCATTACTTGAAAAAGACCAAAAGAGCTTCACAAATATTGATCATAGTTCGCTTTTTCTTTTGATTTTCTCTATGTATCTCAGAGTAGCACAAGGTGCTCTTATATAATCAGGTATAACGACAGATAGGTAATTATAAAGGCGACGCGGCTAACAGGATTGGCGACGTCGTTAATTTCAGCCCTAATGACATTACCGTCGCATCCTACGTATAGCGTTTATAAGGGTTTTTATTATGACACCGTACGAACAACGATTTATGTTGGGTACCTCCGTGTTTTTACGATACATTGCTCATATGGCTACTATAGTGTATGATGGTATATGTTTCTTTCTACTTATCGTCTTTTAAATTATTCATGAATAGTATTTAAGAGGAAATCAATAGAATTAGCAATATGGTATCATCATCTGCCTAGCCTTTTCCCAACTATGTATATGTTGGGGTGGGCTTCCAGTCTAACCGGATGCAGTTGAATACCAGTCTTTTACATGGAGCAAGTGCCTATCTGACCTACACAACCCAGTTTATAGTACTGAGTAATACGATACCCTTGGTAAGACTGCTCACTTTTTGACTACCTGTAACGACTGTCAAAGATCTACAAATGACAGCCGGGACTAACAGCTTAACGTACTTTCAGAGGCACGGCGGAAACTCGGTATGTAAAGGTGGTCACCCATCCACAGACCAACCTAGGCAAGCACGGCTTAACCTAAAGATCGATCCGAGCGGCTGTTATTATTTAGCCACGGCTGTTATTAGTAAGCAA
Source organism: Xestia xanthographa (assembly GCA_905147715.2). NCBI lineage: Eukaryota > Metazoa > Arthropoda > Insecta > Lepidoptera > Noctuidae > Xestia > Xestia xanthographa. The sequence goes on from LR990643.1 coordinate 30,719,223, forward strand.
TGTGGTATACCACTGCATTTTTAAAACTCGAACGAAATTCAATGATAATCTCACGATTAAGGGCTATACATCCCTCAAATGGCTTAGCATGATCCTCCGTTACGCCTAAAATACTGCAGCATTAATTTTGAAATAAATATATGGTAAAGTTGAGGATTAATGCTAAGTCCAATGTGTGACGAAAACACGATTCCATAAACTTTTCAAATCGAACAATAAGCCGCTGGTATTCAAAAAGTACTTCAAATTAGATCATGAAACTTTGCATACTAACTGAACTAACTATAAAGCAGGTTTTATGTGTTTGTTTTTTTGGTCCAATCAATAGATTTTTTGTAAATCGCAAAAAAACACTAATTTCGCACTATTCGGCCGCAGTGACTGACGTAACAACCGCTTTGTAGTGCAAGCTGATTAAAACTTCATTCTAACAGTAATTCAAACAAAGTTTGAACCACCACAAATAGAGTTGCTAATTTTAGGGTTAGAAGGGCCTTAAATCTTAGTACCGGTAGCAGACGGGATGACGAATCAAACTAAAAAAAAGTTCAAAATACGGAAATGATTAAACCGTAGCCTCCACTAGACTCCTCTTACTTAACAAAGGAAATACTTAAAACCCGTCTTACGACACAACAGAAAAAGTTTTTACAAACTAAAAATTAAGTGTAAACTCAGCAAAAAAATTTCCGCTTCAGCATTCTTAACACGCTCTTGTCGGTGCAGTGCAGTTGGTCGTTTCTAACACAATATTAATGGGAGCGTCCCCTGGCCAGGTGCCAGAGGCGCATCGTCATGATTTAATTTCAAGCTACTGATGGAACCAGACGGTAATATTGAATTAAACGCCCGCAGGTTTACTCAATGCTCCGTGTTTTGTTGGTACTACGCTTCAGTGGTATAGATTATTGTTTTTCGTGTTTGGTTCGTGATTTCATCGTGAAGCTTGTTATGCAATGTTGTACAGTGACGTGCATTTGTGTACATATTTGAATTTGTATAATTTTGTTACAAATTAGGTACTACGTTTCGAAATTTCAAATTACCTGCCAAAAAATCGGACATTTCCTAAAAATATTTTTTTTCTCTTTTTAATGTTTCATTTTGGTGGCCATATAACTTAACTATTCTTATTTCCTAATTTTCACCTTATTTTGAAAACTCCGGACAACCGACAACGCCGCTCTAAGACCGGACAGCGAGCCTAAAAGTCGGACATTTCCGGAACACTAAGCCAAAAAACAACTACCGCTTTTATCTATATTTTATTTAGGATCTCCAACAAAAGATATTAAAATGATTCCTACGTATTTTTATACAAATTAAAGAGATTTGCGCTTGTTTTGTGAATCCAAATTAAAGTCTACGTTCTTTAAAAAAGAAAACAAAAAGACTTCCCCGCACCGGCCGGAGTGTAGAGCTTCTTAAAATAAATCGTTTGAAGCGGAGAAATCATTTCCCAGCCTATTAGGTGTTTTTTAAATAAATGTTTTTTTTTTTATGAAATACCAAATAATACTTTTTACATTCCTTATTAAGCCGCAACTACGCTTTATTAACCAAAACATGGAAAGGACCCGGAGACTTAAAGCTTTTACAGCCTTAGAATTTATATACTTATTTTGTGCAGTGAAATGAATAGAGGAATGTTTTATCACGCGTCGCAAGATACAAGGCAGGCTTATACAATAAAATTACAAAAATAGACTTTCTATGTAAACATTTGTGAAGTTGTCTGTGTTGATAAACAAGATGGCTGCTTTAGTTCCGACTAAGGCGATTTTCACACTGCACCGCGGGAGCGACATATCTGCCGCACGGGATGTGATCTCGTACACCAATGCGTTGTTAGTGTGTTGTCCTAAGCGTATTTTCTATACAAATTGAGATACTTGCTAACAGTTAAAATCTGCGGCCTCGCACTACGCGACGGAGCGCGGGTGTGTTAATCGCCTTAGGCCACACCACGTGCCGAAAGATCCCAAGTACGCAGTCTGTTAAAATTTGTAGTAATTTTGCTCTCCAGACTATTAACATTAATTTTCTTTACCGTGACACCTCTCACCCAACTTTTTAGTCGAGTGGTATGAAAAAAAAGAACTATTCCAGCCCTTTTCTTTTATATTTTATCTAAGCTACTAAGACCTTGTTCCAAGAACCGTAATGCGAGAACACTGTGCACACGTACAGACTATCAGCTATCTCCTCATTTTCTTTTATTTTTAAAAGACAAGTAGATAAGGTTACCAGAGGTAATCGGAGGTAGCCGGAGGTGGGTTGAACAACAAGTACCAGTATTACTGGCTATTATATTCGCTGAAAAATATAACCTCCTTAGTGTTCCTAGTTCCCTGGTAATAGCTCTGAGAAAATGTCCAGGTACTGTGTAGTGTCAGTGTTTTAAATTGAAGCTATAAATTCTAGCTTATTTTTCTTTATAGTGTAGTGTACCAAAACAAAACAATTTTGATATTTTTTTAATGCGGCGTGCATTCAATGTACTAACCAGTATGTTTTGTACATATTATTGTAAAGGTTGGGTATTAGAGGAGAATTAAACACTCTGAAAGCTAGTTAATAACTGACTCATTTATTAGTAATTATTGGTATTTAAGTACACGTGTAACATACATAGGTAGAGGACATTGGACATAGCTTATACACTACAATATAAGGAAATGAATAAATAAATCCATGGTAATACAAATACAATTACGTTACGAAAGAAAGCTATCAATATCTTCATCGTTTGTTTTATGGATGACAGTATCCTGTAAGATATAAACAAATCGTACTAGTATTGGTTGTATAATGAAGTGGTCATTAGCGGGCGCCGTAATGACCACTTGAACGAACGATCGTGAAGAAATATCATTTAAATACTGACAATAACAACATGCTGGGCAAATATGGAGAGGACGCAGACAAGATGCAACCAACAACTAACAAATGCAACCAACAACGAACAAATGCAACCAACAACCAACAAATGCAACCAACAACCAACAAATGCAACCAACAACCAACAAATGCAACCAACAACCAACAAATGCAACTAACAACCAAAAAATGAAACCAACAACCAACAAATGCAACCAACTTTCCTCTTGCTGATCTGCTGGAAGAAATTTCTATTGAAATAAGCAGTACCTTTGTGCTCTTCTGTGTTAATGTATTATCCTGTAAAGTATTTTTCGTGTACGTTAATAAATAAATAATAAATAAGATGCGTTTTACGAGTTAAATATTTATGTTATTTGAATCTGCCTGAAATTTTCAACACACCTAATCGTGAAACCTAACACAATGAACCAACATAATGGAAACAGAAATAATACAAGATATCTACTACAAAAATGAATAAATTTACTCAAAAATAAGTGCAACCATTTTCTCGAACTGACACTGGCAATACAAGCATCGAGCAAAACATTAAACTCCATAAAATAACCAAATAGTTCTAACTTTTCACTTTTCACAAACATTTCATAGGTCAGTTGCCTCGCTGAAAGCATGAAACTTCTACCGACTTGTATATTTTAGCGTATTCCACGATAGTAAACAAAACTAATAACGCCGTCAAACGTCGAGACGAGAATATTGTTTACATAATTTCTATACAACGCAATTTCCTTGCAGATGTGAGAATAAAATGTAATAGCCATCCCAACTATTTTGGAGTTAAAGTTGGGTGGATGCAGTAGCTACCTGGACTTTGAATACATACCTGGACTTTGAATACAGGGTGTAAGGACTCTTCACGAAGCCGTCAATGAAGTATTCTGTACATCAAACTAAGTAACTACTCAAAAATTATCGCTGGCAAAACGACTTTTTACACGTTTTTACGGTAAAATTCAATATAACGCACCGAAATAGATGTATTTAAAAAAAACTTGTGAAAATGTTGGAATTTTGACCCCCAATATTTCCGTAACTAGATGGTTCCCAGGTATGGTCTAGAACAGTGGTTCCCAATTAGTTTTTGCTGCGTAACACTTCAAAAAAGACTTCAAACCTGCGTACCCCTTATTGTACCAACGATAAATAAAAAAATAAGTCAGCATAAATAACATAGCGCATAGCGTAGCTTTTGTTAGCTTGGGTTTTACCTGTTAAAACAAATGTATGTGTTGAATAATATAAATAAAAAATAAATAAATAAACATTAATTATCTTCAAATTACAGTACAATAGTGAAAATCAGAATAATAATTATGATGTATCGGCGAAGACGCTAATGTGACCAATATGCACGTTTGTCTTTGTCTGAAACTAGCGGACTTCCCGCGGTTTCACCCGCGTAGTTCCCGTTCCTGTAGGAGTACGGGAATAAAATATAGCCTATGTTACTCGTGGATAATGTAGCTTTCGAATGGTGAAAGAATTTTTTAAATCGGTCCAGTAGTTTTTGAGCCTATTCATTACAAACAAACAAACAAACAAAGTTTTCCTCTTTATAATATTAGTATAGATTGTTCTTGTTTTTACCGATAGCCGCGCGTACCCCTTGATGCAACTTCCCATACCCCTGGGGGTACGCGTACCACTAATTGGGAAACACTGGTCTAGAACAAAAAAAAGATTGCAATGAAGGGGAGAACGAGGAAGTGCCTCTCGGCTTCGTTAAGTCTTTTTACACCTTTCATACCTAGTTCACTACAATATTATCATTATGTGTAAACTGAAAAGCAAACTTATGCTGATGATAATCTGGTTTAAAGTTACATAAGGTATTAAAGTTGCATAATACAGACTGCAAAGTAAAAACAAAGCTGATGAAAACCTTAGCAACGGTAAACAAGAGGATGAAAATAGGCCTATTATTTTCCTTTTTGTTTTGTACCCGTACAGCCTCTCCTTAGCCTAAGGCTCAGTACATACTCCTAATGTCCGGTGCCTGTCCGGTGCCTGTCCTTCGGACGCACAAGTCGGACACGGTAAGTTAGTGTCCGACACTGAGATAAATTGACTGCGGTCTTAGAAACGGACTGCACGCTCCGAGGAATCTATTATTTATCTATTTGTAACGTGAAATGCATTGTCTGGATGTGGTCTCATTGAATAATTTAACGGTGTATAATTGGGTCTATTCGATTGAAAAAAACATGTTCATGTTTTTTTATTTCAGCTATTTATTTGTATTTACGAGTAGGTTAACGCAGACCACAATAAATGTAAATATGTTTAACTCCCATCATAACTGGGAAAATGTGGGTGTATCTAACTATTGGGTACAATTCCACGTAAGCTTTCAAGATTACAGGCGTGCTGTTATATAATTATGTTTTATTTAACATGTGATCTAAATAAAATCAAGAGAATAGGGTAGATGACGAAAAAATTCTAATTAGTCCGTCAGATACGATTTCCAAAAAATATTGGACAAATTTTTTCTTTCTTCTCGTAAACAACTAAATGAAGACGTTGAAACTCCTGTGACGTCACATTTGAGTACATTTTTTACTCAAACGTGACATCACAAACCCCCCTCATGATCTTTGACACGTTGTATCTGCGTCAATTTTTATTAATTTGATGAAACAAAAAACACGTATCCAATATTTTTCGACTTAACTTTATCTGACGGACTAAACAGAATCATATTTTTTTTTGTCAGTCATCATCCCTGTTAAGAAATAAAAAAATCCAGCCTAACGTGATTATGTACGAAATATGCAATATTTCTTGTTCTGAGTTTACCGTGCGCAATTATTGTGTGCGCATTATTGTATACAAAATCGAAGTTTTCCCTATACTTCGATTTTGTAAAAAATTAACCAGCCTCGGAAAGGTTTTCGGCCTTCGAAGAGTCTTGAAAACAATACCGTACCCCTATAGAAGACATAAATAAAACCATTCGCCGGGTTCACGTACAACAAATGAGAAGCTCTCGCCGTATTTCAAGTACATTAAGAGGGTTCGTCTCTGGTGACACTAATTAAATATAGAGCGACAGAATTATATTTCACCGAATAAAATGTTTTTGTAATCAGATCTGAAAATTAATTGATTTCAACTAATTGACTCGATAGAATGCAATTTACTTTTAGACGGGTGTTCATATGTGTACTTTACGTATCTCTCCAAAGATGATTATTTTGGGAATGCATTTCAGTTTAATAGAGACACATGATAAAATGCCATTGTAAGACTATTCAAGCATAAGAAGCCAGTTAAAACGCAGACAAAGCCCGAATTAAGACATCAACTCCATAATAGGGATGATGACTGACTAAAAAAATATGATTCTGTTTAGTCCGTCAGTTAGATTAATATGATTCTGTTTAGTCCGTCAGATAGAGTATCGAAAAATATTGGATACGTGTTTTTTGTTTTAAGGTGATTACATGAGCTAAACACAAGTTTTATAATGCAAAAAAGCATATGATTCACTGCAATAAACAAAACCAGAAAAATATATGATATTCTACTGGATCTAAGCTAGTGTTTTGAAAACATAATACAACTAATTTTGATCGATAAAAAAAAATCACGAACTTATCTCTAAAAAAATATTTTAACGAGTAAAAACCGTACTAAAATACATACGATCATTCTGATTTTCTGGCAAATAATTCTACAAGCAACATTATAGTTTTACTTTTTTAGTCCAATCAATGGATTTTTTGTAAATCGCAAAAAAACACTCATTTCGCACTATTCGGCCCGCAGTGACTGACGTAACAACCACTTTGTAGTGCAAGCTGATTAGAACCTTATTCTAATAGCATTTCAGACGAAGTTTGAACCACCACAAACAGAGTTGCTAATTTAGCTGTTGTAATCGCCTTAACAAATTAATAAAAAATGACGAAGATAAAACGTGTGACAGATCATGAGTAGGGGCTTGTGACGTCACATTTGAGTAAAAAATGTACTCATATGTGATGTCACACGAGTTTTCGACGCACTGTATCGTCTTCATTTTTTGTTTACGTGAAAAAATAAAAATATGTAATCCAATATTTTTTGGAAATCTATCTGACGGACTAATTACATTTTTTATTGTCATACATATATATTTACAACAAAAAACAATGTGAGGTACTCGTAAAACCATTAAAAACATTAGTTTTCTCAAAAGCAAACCCTAAACACACATCGATAGATATTCTGTAACAAAATTATGATTGATGAACAACACAAGACAAGATGCAAAGGTTCCTGACGTAATCATACAACGGACTCCTACGTGATGCGGATTTCAAGTCTAAGGATTTAGACTCTCATCTCTCAGTTAAATCTAATAACATAGTTCGCCTAAACAATCTGAACTAACCTTCTCTGCCTAGTAACCCTCATAAAACACAGCGCACTTGTCTCTAACTTTAACGTAATTTTGATAGCTCTAACTTACACTGAGGACAGTCCGATGATTTTAATTAAACAAAACTTTGCTCAAATGTTTAGCCCAAAGGGACAGATGTGGCCTCGAAACAAATTGATATTAACACATTCAAAACATAAGCCTTTGGGGTTTCTATTATTACGATTATTAGTCTTTTGCTGTTCATTGTCAGTATGATTGTTTGCTTAAAAGGAATGGGATTGTCTAAATAATGACGCATGTAATTTTGGCATATTTTTAAAATTGAACAATCTCACTTTGCCTTTACCGAAGGTTGGTAGAGCAAAATCTCATAAAATGCTATAATCCTTCAAAATCACAATAGCAATCTGAAAGAATTATATTTAAAAAGACAAACGCTTAAAATACTATAAAAATTACTGCTAATTAATATAAAAATGTTGAACATGATGGGTATTGTAGAACTTTGTCAAATGCCCGCATAACGTCACCAAGTTTCACAAATAAATTCGCAGTCTGACGTTATCAAGGTAATTATATTGTCTACTTACCACCTTTGCAGACAGTCACATTTATAGATTACCTACCAGTTAAAATAAGTCTTAGATTGACGAATTTCAGAAGAAATGTTTTGCTAAACTTAGTTTTATGTTGGTAACATGTGACGTGTGATATTTTATGAAACATAAAATATCATACATACGAAAGTATTTGAGGAGCTCGTGGCTAAATAATAACAGCCACTCGGGTCAATCGCTAGGTTGAGCCGTGCTTGCCTAGGTTGGTCTGTGGATCGGTGACCACCCATTACATACCGAGTTTCCTCCGTGCCTCGGAAAGCACATTAAGCCGTTGGTCCCGGCTGTCATTTGTAGATCTTTGACAGTCGTTAGGTAGTCAGAGGCCCAAAAAGTCTGACTACCAGTATCTTGTTACCCGGTACTAACTGGGTTTTATAGGTCAGATAGGCAGTCACTCCATGTAAAATACTGGTATTCAGCTGCATCCGGTAAATCGGAAATAATCAAAATAAATCTGGAAGCCGACCCCAACATAGTTGGGAAAAGGCTAGGCAGATGATGAAATACGAAAGTAACTGCCCGTCTATCTGTTACCCCTTCACTCCTAAACAACTGCAGATTTCGTTGAATTTCACACGAGTAGACCATGACCATGTAGCGTGTATTAATTTATTATTTTTTATTGTGAAGATATTTGCACACCTGGTAGGATATGGCTTAAGAGGGCTGTTAAATTTTTTTCGCAAATTTTTGGTTTTTACTTCCTGGATCAAATTTTTTCGACCGGCCTACACGACTCGATAATAATATTGATCTCCGGACGATTGTCGATTGTTATTGACGAAAATTAGAGACGAGACTGACATGAGACTGAGGTGCGAGCTGAATTGACGCAGAATTATAGTTCTCCAATTTTATTTATTGTAATTTTGTCTTATTATATTGACAAACGAAAACTAATAAAACGTATTCGTTGTAGATCGAAGTTTTATATCTTATTAATTTATTTGATAAAATTGAGTTTATTTGGAATATAATGGACGCTGAAAATGCATACATTTTAGATCAATATTGCTTTTGAATATCGTTTTTTTTTTTGCGTCGATTCAATTTTTATTTCAATATTCTAATCAATCTACAACCTTGAGGACTATATGACCAGTACATATATATTTTTTTTTATTTTTTCGTGTTACCAGTTTGATACAAATGGCAGGAGAAAACCTAATGTTTAACGTTTGCTTGAAATTGGCTGTCGGAAAATTGCTATTTCTCGTAATATTAACTATTATAACAAAATTCTAATCAATCTACGAACTAAAACAAAACCAGATTTATGATTCTTCATTGAAATATTATGCCATTATCTTTATATAACAAATATCGAGGACTTGGAAAAGTACGTATTTTTGGTCAAACGCCCAAAATATGCGAGCACGCCCTTAAGAGCTTTTGTTGTATGTTTCACCTCATGTACCTACCCATATTGACGCAAATAAATGATTTGATTTGATTTGACCATGACCTGTGATACGTACCTACTTACGTTATTTAAACCCGGTTCAAGGAGATAATATTTCTTGGGAAAATTTTTGACCCCAACTTGAGCGAACCTGTAGAAAAAAACATCATCTTGCTGCCCTTGTTCCATTCTATTTGGGATCGACGCAACACGTTTTCTTCGTCCATTCTGCCCTGTCAGACGTCACGGCATCATTTACTCTTTTTTCTTTCATATCATTCCTCACACCATGTATCCATCTTTTCTTTGACCTCCTGGGATCTCCCTCTCCACCCATCAACATTAATTAATATCCATCACAACACTTTGAAACCACCTCTAACAGAACAGGTGTGTGTGTAGAAGGAAATGTCCTAACATGTCAATAACTACGACTTTTTAATAGTTGGCCTACAAAGGAGCATGGCCTTCCATGGTCGACCCACCTTGCTCCATTCCTTACTTAAACCATTCTTGTCACTCCACACATCCACCTCAAGCTCAACATTCTCATCTCTGCTACATGCAATAGTTTTTCAATAGATAGACAAAAACTATAGAACTCAAGTAACTCAAGAGACTAAAGAACGTTTTTCTGACCATTGCAGCGAGTGAAGACATGTGTCAACATTCTCATCTCTGCTACATGCAATAGTTTTTCAATAGATAGACAAAAACTATAGAACTCAAGTAACTCAAGAGACTAAAGAACGTTTTTCTGACCATTGCAGCGAGTGAAGACATGTGTAGGTACATACAACGGAGGCATTGACCAAGCGACCGGGCTCCCTGCCAAGTCCCCAGAGACCACCTCGAACCGTTAAAATATTTGGCTCAGGTATAAAATTAAAAATTTACACTATTTTCTGGAGCCGATAAATATCAGTGTTCACTTAGGCAATACTTGTTTATGCAAAAGGAAAAAATATGAAAAATATTGTGTGGAATATTTTGCTCTCAAGCGAGAAGGCTGTGTGTAAAGGATTGTCTCTTCTTGATATCTATCTCTTTCCATAATCAGAAAATGCTTTGGCTTTTGTCTTTCTGAAATCTTCGTATAATTATTTGTGATACATGAATAATAAAAGGGTTCCCGTACCAACAACTTATGAAAGAGTTTATGTCGGACAACAAAGTGATTCTAGAAGGTTTCTGTTGCTTTTGTTTGCGAGTCTTCGATCCATATAAAACTCAACAACATTATATAATTATCAACATCAACATACATTCCCTTAGGGATCGAAAACACAAGACAGAATTATGAAACGTTTTTAAATTAGTTGTATGTATTATCCTATTTTTGTGTCTATTCATTTATATTTTTGGCCCCATAGCAGAAACTATACAACGCCACATAAGGCGGCAATACTACCGGGGTTGCGGGACTGTCCGAAAGAGATACCGTGGCCCCGGAACACAAAGGGCGATGAAGGACATGGATGGGTTTTAGTCAGTAAAAGTCTGACACTCCCTCCTGCTCCACCCAGAGCGGGAGGAGTTATTTGATGATTTCCCAACCGAAAAAAAAGGCGGCAATACTATGAAAAACAAATCAGATTCATAATAAACTAAGAACGATCACGTTGAACCATATCACTTTTCCTATAACATTAATAAAACTACAACTATCCCAAACAGTATTATCGGGGCAAATAAAGTTAGTAGATACGAAATTATCAGGAAGAGGATTTCCTAGGAAACTTTCTCTGTAATATATTGAATCTACAATCTTAGAAGACGTGGCTGAAAATATATTTATCGGGTAGGTACCTAAAGTTTGCCTGTGGGTTGGTAGATTGGTATGTGAAGGTATTGGGTACAGCAATCTTACGAAAATGTTGATCACTTTTTAGTTTTTGTCAACATGAATGATGTTACCAAGATTTTGTAACAATATTCTGATTTATAAGAGTGTCCATGGAGTTTCTTGTCCGTTCTTCTCCATAGAGATTCTACGCTAGGGAATGGGTAACTACAGTATTTTCACAGTTTTTATGTCTTGTGACTGGGACTGTAGCTACATTTAATTTTCATCTTTGTTTCGACAATTCAAAAGTGCCTGTAACTGGCTTACTTGAAATAAATGCTTTGATTTTGATTTTGACCACATAAGACCCGTAACTTGTAAGACTGTACAATCTAGGTCGAGAGCTCTCTCTATATCTCTCCCGAGACGTCTCGCAAAAACCGGATGAAAAGCAAGTGAGAAACAGAGGCTAAACGAGCGCTATTATATGTATAAACTCTCGTCTTTACCCTGCCTCGAGAGTGTTCAACACCTTGATATAGCTTTCGCACAAACTGCGTGCGCGTAGCGTGTGCATGATGTGAGCACCAACACTATTAACGTGCAAAAGAAAGAAAAAAAGAGAAAGACCCTACCCTATGAAAGATGTTGAACCTGCCACGTGAACGCGACGTAGCTGACCTGTCAACTTACATCAATAAATTTGATCTACTCATGCCTTTGAAAACCGCCATAAATTCATCGTATTTTATTTTACGGGGCTGCGGTTTCAGGCACTGACAGACAATGTACTGAAGTCTTTGTAACTGTCCGCTGTCCGCAGCCGGTCCGCAATGTATTCGTACTAGTTTTACTGAACCTTCTTTCATCCATAGAAGCCGAGATACCACTCACTGAATTTACTGATACTGTTTAAATTGCGCGGAACGCCCACTAAATTCGTCATAACACCTACACACATCAAAAACCCTGTTTGAAATTAAAAAATAAAACAATTTTTTATCTACACTTCTACACTAATATTATAAAGAGAAAAGATTTGTATTTTTGTGTGTATGTTTGTACTGAATAAACTCAAAAACTACTGCGCCGATTTAAAAAATTCTTTCACCATTAGAAAGCTACATTCACTCTGAGTAACAAAGGCTATATTTTATCCCCGTACTACCACGGAAACGGGAATTACGAGGGTGAAACCGCGTGACGTCCGCTAGTTTTTTTTATGAAAACGTAACAAAAAGATTTCGAACTTTCAAAGTGATCACAAACTTTTTTTGATGTGTGTACGTGTGTCTATACTAATAGTTTTTTCTTTATTTATCTATGAAATAACTCCACTGTTTTGAAGTTTGACAATTACATACAATTTGTATTGAGGAGATAAGTTGCTTTATTTTAAAACTCCCAATGAGAACTTGATGAAATCCCGAACAGATAGAAAAACTAGATCACGATTCCGTCTTCCATTCGAAATAGAATTGCACTCGTACACGATCGGCTAACGATGCAGACTAAAAGCAGGACGTAATTTAAGTTAGGTATTTGAACTAGGTATATGCGGGAGCGCTAAACCTACTTAGACAGTTTCCACTAAGTCTTACACAAAATCATTACCCTCGGCGCCATTTATACACAAATCACAAACATCCAGACGCCGAGCAAACGTCAGAGACCATACAAATATTTGTTCTGATGCTGGAGTCGTACCCTTGACCTTGAGAACAAAAGCTGAGCCATTTACTTAGATACTTGTGAAATTAATTTCGTTTACCCGCGATAATGAATACCTACCCGAGAGTTATAGCCATAATAACCACACTTGGCAAATGGAAAACTCAAACTCGGAACATTTATTACAATTAAGTAAACCATTTACTTATGAAATACGTACCTACTTTTGTCTAAGTGTCGGTCAGTTATGTAGTTAAAAAGAATGAAAGTTCAAACTTAAAGCGTAACTTCCTTTTAGTTAAAAGAACGGACAGTTAAAGACATATTATGTTTGTTAGTTATACAGGGAAACCTATAATTGACCATAATAACTACGTATAACAAGCTTATTTTCTACTAGTATACTGATTCTTTACATTTTTAGGCCCATTTCTGTACAATAGATTAAATAGAAAACTAAGTATTTAGACGTATAAGTTAAACTATTTTAGCTGTAAAAAGTCTATTATTACTTTTTTACAACCCCTAACCTATGCACAGACAGAAGATTTACATGTGTCAGCAGTTTTCTTTCATTGTTAATTTATTTATTTTAAGTAGGTATTTACGCACCTTCTAGCCTGAAACACAGGTTCTACCTAGTTCAGGCAATAAGCAACAGTGCTCTATTTTATTTTTTAAGATAGGTATTTAATTGTAAATGTGCCCCTTTTTTATAAATAAACGATTTACTATTATTATTTTGTAAAATTTTATGTATCGCTGTTGGTTACCTAACAAATAAAAAAAAATACTTACACATAAGTCATTGTGTTGATGTTTTATTTAGCAAACGAAGTATTTACTTCTTCCTTCTTTTTTTTTTGCTCCTTGAATAATGATCGTCTGTGCTCCGATTCCTTATAACACCCACGGGAAGATGACCTATTCCATGCCCAGTGTTCAGCCAAAAGTAGATATAAAATCAAAGTCTTAATACATTTCTGATATTTCCTATAGCCCCTCGGGCTCGCTCAAAATGCGTATTTAAGAGTGGAATTAGAATAGAATTCTGAATAATACCGTCATAATATTTCAATGGCGCCGGATTTGAACCCCAGCCTTCCGTTCCGAGGGTGATGGTCATTTGGGTATTGTGAATTGAAATGATACGTGACGTCTTTTCTTTGTGGGGCGAAAGCGATTCTAAGCTTGCGTTGAAAATGAATTTTGACATTTATATCAATAAAACTATGGATCGGGTAAGAGAATCCAAATATGTTGGGTTCTATAGTTACTACCTACCCCTTTCGGAAATACGTATGACTTACATTATTCACTAATACGTAAATTACTCACTAATACTTAAATTACTCACTAATACTAACATATTGTGGTTTTCGATCGCTAGATTATTTTCTTTCTGTAGTAGGTACAGTCGGGGTCTTTTCCGCCTGAACATTTTAATTTTTTTTCGCTTAAAACATGCCAAAAGCCAAGCCCCCTTAAAGTTTGGGCCTATTAGAAAAGCCTCAACTTTGGCGCGCAAAATAACAATAACTCTCGTTTGGCGTGCGTCGTCAGTGCACTCGGCCGATTCGGTATCTTTTCATTCATTATTTCTAAACAAAGTCAACGGGGCGTGGCTAGAGAGCGTTTCTATGTTGCGAGTGAAAGCAAAAATAAGCTTAGTTGTGGTCAGGCGGGAGTGTCCTCGATAGTACCTATATTCTCAGTTGTACACAACTCTATAATGATATCTCGTTTTCAAGAAAAGCATGAGGAATAGTAAAAAGATAAATAAAAATTTGCATACAAATATGCATACCAAGAACCCCGCGGTATTTTAGCAAAGCGAGCTGAGATCTTTCTTCGGCTTTGTTGAAAAGGTATAATAAGGATGCAGGCTTCAAACAAGACATCCGGATTAAAACAACCCTCAAAAAATGAGAAATTCCCATACCTACTTCGATAATAATAATATAGGTACTATACAAAAGATAAAAATTACAAATAAAAGTGTAAAATGCACTAGAAGCAAGCAAGAGTTTTTTGATACACATATTACAACTTTTCATTGTAACCAACTTTCTATAAAGATACTATGTTGGGGTCGGCTTCCAGTCTAACCGGATGCAGCTGAATACCTGTATTTTACATGGAGCGACTGCCTATCTGACCTCCACAACCCAGTTAGTACTGGGTAATACGAAATCCCTTGGTAAGACTGGTTGTCAGACTTTTTGGGTCACTGACTACCTGTAACGACTGTCAAAGATCTACAAATGACAGCCGGGACCAACGGCTTAACGTGCTTTCCGAGGCACGGAGGAAACCCGGTATGTAATGGGTGGTCACCCATCCACAGACCAACCTAGGCAAGCACGGCTTAACCTAAAGATCGACCCGAGCGGCTGTTATTATTTAGCCACGGGCTCCTCTAAAGATGGCTATTATTGGCTTATTTGAAAAAGAATGGATTGACTTTGACTTGAACACACTCCAACGAATTGCTATACTTATTAATAAAATTGTTGTAAACATCTTTATTATCTGAAAATAAATCATAAATTGTTCAACCTTCGCAGTATTTTTGATAAAATAATTATGTTTTAGTAAGTACTGATATTTTATTAATATATCCTATGTAAACGTCCATTATAACTGATAGGTATCTAGTTCAATGTACTAATTACCATCGAATTAAATAACTAAAATTAAATAATAATGTTCAAGTTATTTTTGTTCTAAAAATAATGCTTATTTCACAAAGAGAAATGCTGTCAACAAAAATTTATAATGGTCCCATTGTCCCGGTAAACTTTAATTCCTTTACAGGTTAAACCTTTTGTTAAGGTCACCAGCATGAAATTTTCATGTTATATTTTTATTGTAATCCAACATGAATAAATATTGTATGAAATTGTGATGTAATTAATGAATAAATAAATAATTTTCATTATGATCACGCTGTTTGCCCATAAATCATGATGCGGCGGCAGCACTAGGCATATAATTTTCTGATTTCCAATTTATATTATATCAACATCAATCAATATGATGTAAACAACAAACATGACAATATCACAAAATCGTACAAAAGAAAAAATAATACTTACATTCACATACGCCTGCAAGAATCACAATAGCAAAACGCACATGACACTACACAGCGTAACCACTATGACAATTTTCGTAGGCGTTCGCGTCGCCACGCGACTGCTCCGGTCGCGCGCCCGCGTCCATCTGCCGCGACCGGGCGGACTAAGGACTAAGACAGTATACCTATTATAGATAAAGATAATTCTTAGGCCTGAGCTTTGAAAGCGTTTTATAACGCCTTCAGAAAGAGGAGCATTGTGTCTTGTGATTACAGTTTCGGCACAAACTAGGTACTGGAGTTTAGAATTTATTTTTTGCTCCGCTGATAGGTACGCAAAATAAACAATCCGTTTTGAACCGTATTCTGATTTCAATCAGTTCAACAAAATCAGAAGGTATCATAGAAATGTATGAAATGTTGACATCTGATTTAATCTTGTAATGACACCTCATCACAAATAAATTCTAGCAGGTGTCAAAACTTTATTTGAGATACTCTGCAATAATATTACTTCGTTTCACGTCAAGTTTGCTGATTACCGTTTGTCTGAACGAGACTTAACAAATTGAACTTTGGAATTGTTCGTTAGTACTAAACTATGTGTATCCACGAGCTCTACGGCTAAATCAGAATTTAGTTAGACCACGTCTGTCCTTGGTGACTTAAAATTTGGAGTTCATTAGTCCTTTCTGTAGTAAAAGATCTTCGATTTCTACTATACAAATGAGGTACCTTTGGAATGGTAAGACTTTTAGTTAATATCTATGAAATAAGCAAAAGCTGCCTATAATGTTCCCACTGCTGGGACACAGCCCTTCTCTTTATGAAAGGGAATGGGCTATAATCCACTATGCGGGCCCAGTGCGGGTTGGTAGATGTCGCATGTCTTCGATTTTTTGGTTAAATAACTTCCAGACTTCCGACCAGTATGTATGTAGTAACGACAAAACACAAGCGATAAAAATCATTCAACAGATAAACAACACTATGTACTTGCCTAATCTCAATAAATGCTAGCATTTCTCAAAAAGCCAAAAGAAAAAGCCCACGATTCTTTCCTTAGATTACCATGAAAGTAGACGGTTGGTAAAGCTTTCACGGTAGAATATACCAACGAAGCTTCTAAAATTAAACGCTGCTTACAGTGTGCGTTGATGAGGCAGGCGAGCTAAATTAGGTTAGGGCCGGTACATACCAGCTCTAAGCTGTAAAGTACGTGTAGAAAATTAACGTCTACCTAACTGTTTGTCTCTGCATCACCCAAAGGTTGGCAGGAGAGAAGTCCGCTTCTGTACATTATGTGTGCTTAAAGTATATAATAAATAAACGTAACTTTACAACAACATGTTGATAAGAAACTAGCTGTTCTCGGATTTTGTTTTTAACAGAATTTGCTTTAAATAGAACTTGAAAAAAAATTAAGAATTATACGCCGATAGCGAGCCACTTCCCATGTTGCAGATCCAAGGTGGAAAGATGATGATGATGATGATGAGAATTTGCTATAAATAGTACCTATCCCAAAACTATTTAGAAGCAGCTTTCTAGTTGACGTTGTCAGTAAAACGCCTTCCGCGAAAAATATATTTTGTTGAATTTTTACATTGTTTCATTCATGTTGACTCACACGAAAGCTGCTATAAAATTGTACATTGGTACTTGAATGCTCGATTCTATTCTAGAAACCCTTGCTACGCTCGGGATTCTACTCTAGAATCCTTCGCTGCGACTCAAGCGATGATTTCTCGTTGTCGACGAAAAAGCATCACCAAAATCTCGAGCAAGGAACAAAATATGTGGTCTACCCTTACAGCAGTCAGGTGCGTTACTTTGAGCCGGTAGTAAAGCGCATGCGTGTACCAGGTGTCGTCCAAACATTACGATACCCTTTCATGTATACTAACGAAGCTCTTATTTGTAAACATTGTAAGTGAAAGTTATTTCGGGACTTTTATGTGGTAATGCAAGTTTAAAGTTCTGTTTGAAGTTTAAGGAATGAGTTATGAATACTGTAGGAGACTTCGGAGTAACGATATATTCTGAGAACCCAAGTTGAGATAGTACTGTAGTTTAGCCAATGTATGAAACGGCCTCAAAATTGGGAAATAAACGTATAGACGGCACAATGAGCCATTATATTTGAAATTAAGAAATTAGTTTTTAAAACTATTCGGTGGTAATTGTACCACCGAATAGTTTTAAAAACTAATTTCTGAAATAAGAAACAAAACCTGTACCGTATCGTCCGTCAGTCTCTAAAGTACTTATACTTACATCCATTTTGACAATTCTATAATGACCGCTTCTCAATATGGATGTAGGGATAGGTGCAGCCGCGAGGCAAAAGAGCTGTTCTTGAGTAATATAGCCAATAGGGTTCCCGAAGAGATCGATCGATCTTTTAGAATTTAGATAAACTATAAAAAGGCCGTGTGGTATTCGGCAGAGTAGAATAGAACCAATCCATTACACTCACGGGTGTCGTATGGGGCGACTAATGTCTGAGGCAGAACACCTTGCGCCTCCGTAGACCAGAGAATGGGCAGCAGCGTTTTCTGTTACTCTTTCATCACTGCGATCTCCAATCCGCCTGCCAAGCCTGGAGATTACGGCAAATTCTTCCTATCATGGGAGAGGCTATGTCCAGCAGTAGACGTTATGGGCTGTTGTTGTTGTTGTTGTAAAAAGGCCTATGACTCGGGACCATACACAATGGCTCACGAGGGTGCTAAGAGTTGTATAAAGATGTTTCTAATAATTCTGGGGCAATACAGGACATTCCTTCATTATTCAGGATGTGGGCGTAGCCGGAGGACTGCGAGCCGATAAGGATCGAGCGATGTTTATTTTAAGGGGATAGTTTGAGTTCACTTTGGTTCTGCTTAGCCTTGATTCCTTACCTTGAAGTATTCAAGTCTAAGCTATCGTTTGAGCAGTGGTGGTCAGATTATAATGTCACCGCATTTACATGATTTTGCAACTGATGGAACTACAGAAGGTAACTAGAGCTACTTAGGAGTTTTCTTATGGGACGAAAAACGTGAGTTTTTACAATTCAAAAGTCATGTTAATTTTACATATTATTATAAGACCTGCTTCCGGTTTTCGAAGAGACCATATTCGAGGTTGTTTTGCATGCAATGGGTTACTCAAACTGCATGCATGCAACAGCATTAACCAAGTAAACCACTTAGTACGAAGCGTTTAAAAAATGGCTTTTCCACCGAATTTGACACAACCTCAGTCAGACTTCTATCGGAAAATGCGACTCAAGAGCACCAAAACGCTAGCCAATCCATTTCCGTAATTTCAACTGAAAATTTGAAAACTTGTTGTTATTGACGATGGAAACTTCGGTATACTGTTAAACTTAGTAAGGAAATACCAATATTGATTGAGTCCTGTTTAGTTTTGGCCAAGTCAAAGCCTAGGTTTATTGAAAATGTATTAGTTGCTCGTTCAATATTGTAAGAACGTTTCAGGAGTAGAGGTAAGATATCTTTTGGTGCCATAGTATGCTGGAATTAGAACTTTATTTTACTGACTTTTACCGTAGCAAAGGTGGGAAATGACAAAAACGTTTTTCAAAAATTTAGTAATGACAAGGGGGTTTCCGTAGTCGAAAAATTGGATTTGACATAACTTCATCATATACATTATGTAAAAAATCAGAACTACCTTATTTGATGCAAGGTAACACCCCTTGTATGGTACAATTTCCATGTACTACTGTTGAATTCCTGTAAAATTAGTCTATGTATATGTATTCAATACTATAAACTTATTATGATCATATAATTCCCTATGTACCACCAATATATGTATGTATGTTCCCTATGTTCCGCCTATGTACCACTCTTGTACATGAAGTTTAAATAAATAAATAATAATTGATCACCCTATGCAAATAATTGAAATATTGAAAATTTTATTTCTTTTAACTTCTAAGTTCGGCAGAGAGGAAAAAACAACAACGAACCAACCATATCCGGTGTAAAGAGGAAGAAAATTACATATTATTTGTAGACCCCGACACAAAACAGGAAATTTATGACCCTAAGAGACCGAGGATGGTTCTTGATGAAAACAACAAAGTTAGATGCCTAAGAGCATTGCTCAAAGCCTATGAAAAGATATGTCCGGTGTGAAGAGAAAGAGAAATGACATTATTGTAGACCCCGACACAAAACAGGAGATTCCTGACGCTGAGAGACCGAGGATGGTTCTTGATGAAAACAAGAAAGTGAGATGCCTAAGAGCATTTGTCAAGGCCTATGAAAAGATATGTCCGTTGTGAAGAGGAAGAGAAATTACATTATTGTAGACCCCGACACAAAACAGGAGAATCCTGACCCTAAGAGACCGAGGATGGTTCTTGATGAAAACAAAAAAGTGAGATGCCTAAGAGCATTGGTCAAGGCCTATGAAAAGATATGTCCGGTGTGAAGAGAAAGAGAAATGACATTATTGTAGACCCCGACACAAAACAGGAGATTCCTGATCCTAAGAGACCAAGGATGGTTCTTGATGAAAACAAGAAAGTGAGATGCCTAAGAGCATTGGTCAAGGCCTATGAAAAGACATGTCCGGTTTGAAGACAAAGAGAAATGACATTGAACCAGTGGTCTCTTAGGGTCTGGAATTTGCATTGGGAGCATTGGTCAAGGCCTATGAAAAAATAGTGATCATGCTGGAAAATATTAAGACTCCTTACACTAGGGGTAAACAGAAACAGGAAGAACAACACATGCAAGCCATTAAAATATGGAGCAAGTTTCCGAAATAAACGTTTTATTATTATTTTTAAGGGAGCTAAGATCAGAAGTGTTCCTCTCAGCTCAGATAACAAGTATATTGTTCACTGAACATAATCTATAGCAATAAATCATGAATTTAGATAAGTAGAATCTTTAAATTTATTTTGCACTTTAAGAGTAGTATCGTCATTAATTCCGAAACCAAACTCCAGTCTTCTCAAGCCGACACCTACATTTGTTCGCACAAACCTAAACTGAATCGCGTGATGTATGAAGCCATAGTTTATCGAGGCGGGACTAAATAGACTAAACAGGAAACAGGTCAGAAATCGGTCAGCGCCTGCGAATCGTGCTGCGTTTCACAATATCCAGTTAACTTTATACACGTACGGTTTACGATGTTTTTCCTTTCACATGAAAGAAAGCCGAGTGAAAGGTTTCAGTGAAAGTACAAAGCGGTATACGATGACTGCTTTAGATAATGTTATAGTGGGATAGGTACCTTTGCTTACATATTAAAAAAAGTAATCTTTGCAGTTCTGAAATCTGAAAGCAGGTCTAAAGGATCAGAAAGGAATACTCTACGTAATTATGCACCTATCGCCATAGCTTCTTTTAATAAATTAGATTTGTTATAGAATTTTCTTTTATTACAAAATTTCAGGCCTGTCGCCATTTAGTCTACAAAACAGCCAATAACACAAAAACTAAACAAAGGAAAGATTATTTTCATTGAAAGAAAAGCACAAAAACGCGTAATAGACCGTGACGAAGGGAAAAACGGAATCACTCCCCAAACTTACGTCATTAAGGAAGTTAATTAAGAAAAGGAGCTTAATCGAAAAGTTTGGGAACCCTGGATGTAACTGTGAAGTATATTTAAATAAATTATAACGGGATCATTTTAATAGGAATGAAATAAATTCCGTATCAGATCGTTTCGTTCCCCTAAGCTGGTAAAGCTCTTCATATTTTTCGAAAAGAAAATCTGAAGGAATTAAAATGAGATAGATCCTTTTGTTTATTTAAAATAAATGTTCTTATTATTGTTACGTTTGTTTATAAAGTACCTACTTCTTATAACAGTATTACCTACACCGAGATTACTGAAGAACCGTACTGAACCTCGGTTCTTCATTAATCTCCTAATATTAAATTAATACATCAAATGAAATTTGTCTATGATCGAGACTATGATCTATCAACATCGTTATCGTTTTTTGACAGATTGTGTACGGGAAAGCTTTCAAAATTTACAATTAAGAGACTACTCAACCTTTTTTAAGTTAGCCGTAATAGATAGAGTTCTGGATCGAAACAACTGGGAGTCATGGGGAGAGGGTCTTTGCCCAGCAGTGGGATGACGCAGACTAACAGCATCAGTATCAGGGTTCTTATATAAGACGATAAGTCCTAAGCCAAGTTTGCTATTTTCAATTATTTCTCATTACAGCAACCAAAGACAACATAACGTGTCAATCATCAAATTAGCAGGAGACTACGACTTCGCGGGAGACGCCCCGGGCGTCGTGGCCCCCGGCCACCGTAGGCGTGGGCCTGTGGACGATGGGCTATGGGCTAGCTCGCCGTCCGTCCGTCTCATGACGGCAGGCCGTGTCGACGGCGCGTTCGTGTTCCACGCGCGCCTCAAAGAGAGTCAGCAATAGGAAGGGGTCCGCAAGGGCCGATGCCTGCCGGGGTTGCGAGACTATTGGAAAGAGATACCGTGGCCCCGGAACACAAAGGACGATGAAGGAACATGGATTTTTAGTCAGTAAAAGTCTGACACTCCCTCCTGCTCCGCCCAGAGCGGGAGGAGTCATTTGATGATATCCCATCCGAAAAAAAAAGAAAAACAAGGAGCCTACGACTTCTCACTAATTATGAACGAGAAACCAAAACTTACGATCTATTTTTCCAAAGAACGTTAGTGGCTACCTTGGAAACGCCGAGAGCGTACGCCTTAGAAGGACAAACACATATCTTAATGGTGATGTTTTCTAGAAAGGTCAGGTGAGCAGTACTCGCAACAGTCGTGGAACACGAGTACCTAAAGCGACACTAATGGTGTCTCTAGTTGTCTACCCCATGGGCAGAAGGTGCGAGTATATGTACTTAAGGCGACTCATCATCTGCCTAGCCTTTCCCTAAGTTTTATTGGGGTCGGCTTCCAGTCTAACCGGATGCAGCTGAATACCAGTATTTTACATGGAGCGACTGCCGATCTGACCTCACTGAATAATAACAGCCGAGCGGCTGTTATTATTTAGCCACGAGCTCCTCTTAGTACTGAAGGCGACTACAGGAGCTAAATTAGCAACTCTATTTTACATGGAGCGACTGCCGATCTGACCTCACTGAATAATAACAGCCGAGCGGCTGTTATTATTTAGCCACGAGCTCCTCTTAGTACTGAAGGCGACTACAGGAGCTAAATTAGCAACTCTATTTTACATGGAGCGACTGCCGATCTGACCTCACTGAATAATAACAGCCGAGCGGCTGTTATTATTTAGCCACGAGCTCCTCTTAGTACTGAAGGCGACTACAGGAGCTAAATTAGCAACTCTATTTGTGGAGGTTCAAACTTCGTTTGAAATACTGTTAGAATAGATTTCTAATTGCAATACAGCTTCAATACAGCTTGCACTACAAAGTGGTTGCTACGTCAGTCACTGCGGGATGACGGGCGACTGCAATCGCATAAAGACCACTCATTTCGCACTATTCGGATAGTGCGAAATGAGTGGTTTTTATGCGATTCACAAAAAAACTATTGATTGGACTTCAAAAAAATAAAACACTATCATGCTAAATGTTGCTACTTGAATTATTTGCCAAAAATCAGAAAAATTAGTTGTATTATGTTTTCAAAACACTATCATACTAGCATCTGAAGAATATTATATATTTTTCTGGTTTTGTTTATTGCAGTGAATCATATGCTTTTTTGCATTATAAACAGCAGACTTCCCCCCTTGTCTTGACTTGATTGAAAACTGGTGATGACGAACCAACAAGTCAGACTCCCACAATGGCGATGAAAACCCAAACAGGCGAGCAGCCACAACGACCCGGGCTAAGCTTAATTACAACCGGGGGATTTAGCCGGGACATATTTGCGTTGCCTGCTCAAAATTAGGGCACGCTAGGGATTTCTTATTTAATTTATTCGTGCCCGTGAAGAATGTCGGTTCGTGTCAGGAGGATGCTGTTTTATGTTTTTTGTTGCCTCTTATCCGTATTTTTTTTGGGTGGGGTTTTAGTTTTATTACAGGTGAAATTATATATTTTTTTTTTAATTTTACACTACACATCTCTTTTTTAAAAGACTGCGGTGCAGAGTATTTTTAAGGGTTTACTCATAAAGTCGTTATTCTGCGGTGCCACTGAAAACGTCGTCGTGGGGCTTAAGTTTTGTATTGTAATAGGCATGTGTCCTGAAAAATCTAATTGGTCCGTCAGTTAGATTTTCAAAAAATATTTGACACGTATTTTTTCTTTTGTTACGTAGACCAAAATTGACGAAGATACGACGCTTTTAAATTTTCAATACGTCAAGCCGTATAATTTTTAGTGCGTTGTGACGTCACGAGCCCCCACTCTCGAGTTTTGATGCGTTCTAACTTTGTCAATATTCATTGAGTTACAAAAACAAAAAATACGTGTCCATTATTTTCCAATACTCTAACTGACGGATTAAATAGATTTGCAATTTATGGATGTTGGAAACTAGCCTATTCTGTCGAAGGAGAATGATCGACTAGACTGCAAAGTCTATGTCCAAGGGTTAGACAGAAGTGTTCCTAATAGTATACAAGTCACAAGTAATAGGGAGTGAGCCTATTAGGATAGATGACAAAAAAATCTAATTAGTCCGTTCAGATTGATTTTCAAAAAATATTGGACACATTCTTTATTTTTTCACGTAAACAAAAAATTAAGAAGTGCGTTGAAAACTCGTGTGAAGTCACATTTGGGTACATTGTTTACTTGACTGTGACGTCACAAGCCCCCACTCATGATCTTTGATACGTTTTATCTTTGTTAAAACACGAATCCAATATTTTTTGAAAATCTAACTGACGGACTAGTCAGAATCATATGTTTTAGTCAGTCATCATCCCTATTGCCATCCAATGGGCGAGCACAAATTAAAATAATCTGCTACCGAGTTTCTGAAGAAAAACCCAATAGAAATTCGAACCCAGAAACTATCACGACCACAAGACAAAAAAGGCAATCAAAACCTGAAAATGTTATCCAAAAATTGCCCCTACAATTATTATTACAACAACAATTATTATTATTAATTATTATTGCTTTTTACAACTTGTACCTGCTGTTAGAGACCTTGACCAATGGCATTATTTCATTCAAATTAATACCGTAATACGATCTCATCACAAAAGTTTTATTACAAAAAAAGTTAAGGTTGTATATTTTTTGAACATCTCTTGTCATTTTCATCCGAAGTTTCTTTTGTTTCGAAATCTTATTTGGACGAGATTTGCCTCCTTGATTATTATGAGGATGTTGACTATATCAGGTTGTATAATAATATCGTACGTGACTATGGAAATGATGTTATTATTTAGAGTTTTATTTGTATTGGATTTTTTTTTTTCGTTTTCACCAATAAAGAAAGGCTTATCCTTTCTTTATTGGTTAGGATAACGTACTTTATCTCTTTTTTAAGCGACACATAATTATTAAAACTCTATCAACACCCATTGGACTAGCAATACATTAAGTTCAATTATAAAACTTCACTATTCAAGTTTTATACAACTTGAATAGTGAAGTTTTATAATTGAACTTTTCTTCTAGACAAACAGACTTATTTTCTGAAAAATGATCTTAAAAGACAGTTAAAAGGCAAATACAGAATTTTAATTAAAAGGCAAAGAGTAAAATTTCAAACAAAGCAGAAACAATGTGTTGAACTTCCCACTTCATTTCAAACCACAGGGGACGCATTCACTCAGTTAATTTCAACTCAACTTTCAACCAATTCGTATGTTAATAAAGGAGTTAAGAAAATTATAGGGTGATGACTGCCTTGCCTCGGCGTGTCGTATGTACATGTTATAATGTAATAAGCCCAGACCAAATAAAAAGGTAAAGACGGATCTCTGCGAACAGCAAAGTCGGCCACCGTAGGCGCGAGCCTGTGGACGGTGGACGGTGGGCTATGGGCCAGCTCGCCGTCCGTCCATCTCATGACGACAGGCCGTGTCGAGGGCGCGTTCGTGTTCCACGCGCGCCTCAAAGAGAGTCAGCAAAAGGAAGGGGTCTGCAAGGACCGATGCCTGCCGGGGTTGCGGGGGACTGTTCGAAAGAGATACCGTGGCCCCGGAACACAAAGGGCGATGAAGGAACATGGATAGGTTTTAGTCAGTAAAAGTCTGACACTCCCTCCTGCTCCGCTCAGAGTGCGAGGAGTCATTTGATGATTTTCCATCCGAAAAAAAAGGGCCCGTCAAATTACGTCTCGCCGTGTACACTCAGACCAAAAAAAATAAAAGACAGAACTCTGCGATCAGAGAAGTGAAGCCGGTTTCGTAAACTGTTGTGCATTTATTGAGGCATAGTTTAATTGTAGTTTGATGTAAATGTGTGCGTGTGAGCGTGTATGAACAAAGCGAGACGTAATTTGACGGGCCTCACTTTGCTGTTCGCAGAGTTCCGTCTTTACTTTTTTACTTGGTTTGAAGTAATAAGAGTAATTGGAAAAAAAAAACTTTTTGCTGTATTTTAAATTAGAGAGCAGCGGAAGCCCAGTGGTGGCGGCCGCGACTTACGAACAGTAAGTCGTGGGTTCGAACCCAGGCAGGCGCATTATTTTGTGTAATTTATTTCATCATCACTGCTCTCAAAACGGTGAAGGGACGCAGCGTGAGGAAACCGGCATGTCCTAGAACCACAAAATTCGAAGACATGTGTGACAACCCGCACTGGGCCCGCGTGGTGGATTATAGCCCATTCCCTCTCATAAAGAGGAGGCCTGTGTCCCAGCAGTGGGAATATTAATAGGCTGATGATGATGATGAATTTATTTTAAGACTTGATTGAAAAAATAGTAAATTTTTG
This sequence comes from Xestia xanthographa, assembly GCA_905147715.2. Classification (NCBI taxonomy): domain Eukaryota; kingdom Metazoa; phylum Arthropoda; class Insecta; order Lepidoptera; family Noctuidae; genus Xestia; species Xestia xanthographa. Next base: position 30,745,907 of record LR990643.1, read on the forward strand.
GAAAATTTACCAGTAAGTTAATGCTTAAATCAAAATACGAAAAATCCGCTTCCAATTATACGATAATCGGTAAAATTCAACCTTGACCTTCTTATTTGAACGCTGAGTAATAATATCCTACTCATAATAAATTTCGTTCGATTCAATTGGTACGAATAATCGGAATCGTAAACCGAAAATTTATTTAAGTCACGTCACTACGTATTGTTGTGAGTTATAAAACCTTTTCCTTTAAACGAAGTACTGTTTTTTATTTTACTTTGTCAACTATTTATTGTAAAGGGTAAAAAACTAGTTTTCAGGCCTTCATGTACTTATGGAAACGAAGGCTATGCAACGGAGGCTATGTACATAGTCACTTTACTTAGTAGTGTTAAAATCTATTAGGGTGTAAAAAACGACACACAATTTCGGTTGATAGCAGAGAGCTTGACGGAATGTTATTAGAATACAGCCAAACGCTAAACCGAAATGTAATCTATTTTCGGATCTGTTACAGTGAAATTGGGAAATGTCACATCATTTTAACTTATGAAATTGACGGGTAAACTAATGGAAATGTCTATTCTAAACAGTAGTACTAGGACAGTACTTTGTCAGATAAATATTCTGATAGGACACAAATGGAGTAGCCAATATTATGTTTAATCCCAAGTGTCTGTTTAGAGTAGGCTGAAGATCAAGTGCTATGATGTGCCTCGATTCGCTACTATTGAGCATGGGGTTATGGTTCTAGGTTTGAATTCCGTTTCAGTTAGTATGAAGGGTGGAGTTTCTCAAAAGCAGGCTGATGTAGATGTTACATCCAGTTTTATATAAATAGTAGAAATTAGTGTCGAATATGTTGTGCAAAAACTAAACTTAATTTAGGCTATTGCCATCTTTTTCTCTCTAATAAAACGAGACAATGAAAATGACAAGGATTTTTTGGCCGCCGGACTTTTTGCGCGTCGTACACATTACTCCATATAATTGCTTAGGTTCTATTTTCACAGACTAAAAAGCACGTCACGGATAGTCTGTCGTCTGCGCAGGCCCTTAAGTAAAGAAGAGGCTCCCATCCGAAATGAGTTGGAAAGTTTGAAGTCATAGGATTTTGCGGTGATGTAATTCAAACCCGGTTGCATTATATCTGAACCTGGTGTCGATGTCTTTTATAAACAACAAAAAATGTCCAAACGTTACAATTAAATGTTCAAAAACAAGCGCTTTCGCTGTCGATACATGTCGAGATATTTTCGTGCTATCACTGTTTCATTTTTGAACATTTATTGGACTTTTATTGTTATAAAAGTCATGACAGGTCCAGAGATAATGGAATCGGGTTGTACAGTCGCCAGCGCACCAACTTATCACAAACGGTCAAATTGTCTCATTCGATTTTGAATTTTACCATCCACATCATCAATAGTAAAATCATTTGGAGAAGTACCTATGACAGTTCGTGGTAACTTTAAGTGCTGGCGACTGGAGTCGAGTCTTTTCTATATCTCGGCAATTTTGATCTTTTCTATATCTCGACATTTTTGATCTTTTCTATATCTCGACATTTTTATCTCGACATTTTTGATCTTTTGTATAGCTCGATACCTATTATTATTATGAAAAATGTTTATTTGTCCCAAATACAGTTACATGGATTTGTAAATGAGACATCCCCAGCGAGTAATTGGTAATACTTGTATTATGGATATATTCAGATTTTTCAATATGTAAAAAAAATGTGAAAACCACCCAGCTCCTAAATTCGCTAAAAAATGATTAACAGGCAGGTACTGTTACATTAGAGATTTTGTCCCTCTAGTGGTAATGGAACAAAAGCCCAGATGCTAGGTGGGTTGGTATTAAAATGCAAAGAAACAACAAATTATCTCAAACAATATAAGTTTATTGTTTTAAACTATATAAACTTAACTATTAAAAAAAGGTAATGCCAGCCAGCCTTAAATTCGGTCGGTTTCGAACTATGGTCATGGGGGGTTGGAGATAAACCCAGTACTGTTCCTTCTTCAAAAGTTTAAATCAAATTAAAGTAAATAAAGTATAATTAAATTAAATTAGTTCTTGCTAAAATATCAAGATACAACCTTCCAGTTTAGTGAATACTAATAAATATTATATGGGCGCCAGGGACTTGAACAGTCCCGGACCACGGAGCCGACGAAGATGTCCAATATAATTCCAGTTAAGCGTAGGTGTCGAACCCGGGGTCCTTTAATTTAATTAAGTTGAAGACCGGCTTCTAATTTGGAAAACCGGGCAGGTGATACACGGGTTCTTATATGAACCAGTGGAAAATAAATTTAAAAGGTGTCAATTTAGATTTAAAAAAAAACCGTCCCGCCTGCAATAAATCGCTAGGCGGACTCAGCTACTGCACGACCGTCTCCACTGGAGGCCTTGAGTGGACTCGAGAAACGGGTCTCGCGTCCAGGTCCCAGAGGCTCGTCTAGATCCTGGCGGCGAGACGAATCGCTCGAGTTGCCTCACCTGGAATTGACAATACGGGGACCCTATTATATAAGGGGAAACCATGGTACTTTCCTTGAGAATGAATAGAGGGGAGGAGCTAGGAGATCTAAAGACTAAACCATTAGCCAGTCCACGTGGCCTACGAGGCCCTTAGAAAACACAATTGAATGAGCTACGACTTCTGTTTGCCTAACCCTGCGTGGTGGGACAGCAATGGTAATACTCACAGTTGGGTAATGACGAAAACAATTGACTGCTTGATGCGACCGGCTGTAGAACAGGTCCGCCTATTTCATCTGCGAATCCTCAACGCATGGAATCCTGTAATAAATATCCAGGGATCACGTCAATATCCTTTTAACGACCTGGGAAGGACTCAGAGATCACTTCCAAACACTAATTCACCAAAATCCTTACCTTATAAAACACGAGATAAAGTTTGTAACTTTGCCTCAGGCTTGATCAATAGCAAAATGACGCCCGTGACCTTCCATTGTCTTGTTATGCCTCCCAACCGGAAACAGGCGGAGCACCTAGAAAATCTCCCCTGTTTCAGGTAAAACTTACAAGAGCACTGATGACCGAAGCACTACCTCAAGATATTTAATTCTTGAAAATCCCTAACAACTGTCCAACATGACGTTTATACTCTGAAACAATAACAATTTTCAGGATCCAAGCTGACAAACTAATTATTTCTTAGTTCTAACATTAAAATTTGTCCTAAGTGGAGCAACCTTTTCCCTCACTCTTTCGGCGAATTGAGAATGAATCACCTGGCAACACTAAGCCATAGACATGCCACAGATTAAATATGGATTGTGAGGTCCGCGATGTTTCTAGAAAAATCTCCTTAATAAAAAAATAATTTCACTTCCGTTTACGGTTAAAAAAAACAATTAAGTATTTCAACCAAAAGCTGGAAATTATTAAGGATTTGTCTTTATGATATTAGTTCGATGATTTCCAATGAAAATGTTAAAATGTATCGATTAGAACTACAACTGCATATCGCAGCCGCTAGATGTCGCCTCCAACTGTCAGAAAGAAACTGACGTTTAACCGAATGACATCTGGAATGTAAACACAATCGCAGCTTAAATAAGATATTATGAATCTAATTTATTATGAACACCAGTTTATTATGGTTCCGAACAGTGATTTATCGTCAGGAAGTGTTACTAAATAGTCCGGTGATGAAGTACGGATGCAAAGATGACTCCTTCTTCAAATCGCAACCCAAAGTCATTTGCATAAACCACAATGAACATTTCACTTGGAAATCATGGAGATAATCATATTGGAAACCTCTCAATTTACAACGCATGCTCACAGGTAAATGTTAGGTACCAAAAAAAACAACGTAACAGTACATAGGAGCAGAATCAACAGTTCCGATATAATAATTATTTTATTCTAAATTAATAAGCTACCACTTGAAGTACACATAAAATAATTGTAATGCGAAACACATCTGTATTACAAAAAATAAATTTCCTTTTAGTCGAAGGAAGAATTTAAAATGTTAATATCCGGCTCATCCCCGCTTCTCTCAAGGAGGTAATTAATGTTCAGATAATAAGTTAAGTACGAAAACATTAACGGAATTTATAAGACGAGATTCATAAGCCTTCAACAACGGGCCCCTTATAATTGGGCAATTTTTTACGGGAATTTGTTAAGACGAAGGTACGAATATTTTTGGTAAATTGCTTGAAATCCCCTACGTACTTGTGTTTTAACTGCCATGTACTTAATGCATTATACTTCATTCAAGATGGTTGTTTTTAAGTTCTAGTCCTTAAATATGTATAATATACCACGTCGTAAATATTGGTAACGTAGTTTTCAGTTTCTTTAAAACTAATATTGGTGCATCGCTAGTTTTAACCAGTAAAGTGAAGCGGGTTTCGTAAACATGTTGTGCATTTATTGAGTCGTAGTTTAATTGTAGTTTGATGTAAATGTGTGGGTGAGCAGTGGTGGCCCGGTGGTTGCGGCTCCGACTTAGGAACAGTAAGTCGTGGGTTCGAACCCAGACAGGCGCATTACTTTGTGTAATTTATTACATTACCACTGGTCTCCTACTAAAAAAAAAATCGTGACATCTACCAATCCACATTGGGCCCGCGTGGTGGATCATAGCCCATTCCCTCTCATAGAGAGGCCTGTGTCCCAGCAGTGGGAACATTAATAGGCTGACGATGATGATGTGTGCGTGCGAGCGTGTATGAACAGAGCGAGACGTAATTTGACGGGCCTCACTTTGCTGTTCGCAGAGTTCCGTCTTTACCTTTTTATTTAGCCTGAGGTTTTAACACCTATATTTCAGGATAATATTCTAGGATATTGCATAGAGCATAAACGCACGCGCGTGCCTTCCACGCCTAGCCTCAATTTCACCTACCATTTTGTCACATACCGATTAAGTCTCTTCAATTGTGCCGCTATAAACCTACTATTACGGGAGAAACTATTTTAAACAACAACTTTTGATATTTTAATTTCCTTGTCAACATTTTAGGCTAGAAGATATTTAAAAGCTGCTCCCTCTTAAATATCTTGTATAAGTTTGACCCTTAAATATTTACCTACCAACTTAAATACCTACCAACTTCATTATCATCTGCCTAGCCTTTTCCCAACTATGTTGGGGTCGGCTTCCAGTCTTACCGGATGTAGCTGAATACCAGTATTTTACATAGAGCGACTGCCTATCTGACTTCCACATCCTAGTTAGTACCGGGTATTACGATACCCCTTGGTAAGACTGCCTGTCAGCCTTTTTGGGCCACTGACAACCTAACGACTGTCAAAGATCTACAAATGACAGCCGGGACCAACGGCTTAACGTGCATTCCAAAGCACGGAGGAAACTCGGTATGTAATGGGTAGTCCTGGTCACTATCCACAGACCAAACTAGGCAAGCACGGCCTAACCTACCTAGGCAAGCACGGCCTAACCTACCTAGGCAAGAACGGCCTAACCTACCTAGGCAAGCACGGCCTAACCTACCTAGGCAAGCACGGCCTAACCTACCTAGGCAAGCACGGCCTAACCTACCTAGGCAAGCACGGCCTAACCTACCTAGGCAAGCACGGCCTAACCTACCTAGGCAAGCACGGCCTAACCTACCTAGGCAAGCACGGCCTAACCTACCTAGGCAAGCACGGCCTAACCTACCTAGGCAAGCACGGCCTAACCTACCTAGGCAAGCACGGCCTAACCTACCTAGGCAAGCACGGCCTAACCTACCTAGGCAAGCACGGCCTAACCTACCTAGGCAAGCACGGCCTAACCTACCTAGGCAAGCACGGCCTAACCTACCTAGGCAAGCACGGCCTAACCTAGCGATCGATCCGAGCGGCTGATCCGAGCGGCTGTTCCGAGCGGCTGTTCCAACCACCAACCGACCTAAAAATACCTACTAACTTAGTACCTGCCTTATTCATCGTGCGAGGTACACAAGACTTATAGTTGGTGCCAGTTAAGATGAGAATAGCGATCATTGCCCTTTCCCTAATATCTCTTCGTACGAACCAAAACAAATAAACCATGTATCGTTTTTCGTTACAAAAAATGTTGAAGATCACGATTCCAGATTTGAACAGGCTTATTTTTGGTTTTTAAAGTTAAAAGTTTAATAAATGTAGGTGGGTCAATGACCGCTATTCTCATCTTAACTGGCACCAACTATAGATATATTTATACATCGTTATTAGCTTGAAGCCAGTCCTAACATATTGGGCTTGAAGGTCATAACAGTCAATCAGTGGCAAGCTGCTAGCCACTGCACAGTCTGAAGCCATTAATTGTTGTCTCCACAAGGATCGTCCTCTCCATTGATTCTTACGACTTGCACGGTCAGATTAGTTGAAACTACCTACATACAGAGAGGCTCTTGTGGATCTGAAGGGTAATACCCGTAATTAAAAATGTTCCAAATCTATACGTAGTATTTTTAGACTACTACTTTTTTTTTTATTTACTGTCCGTATGTAATTTTATGCACACTGATTTTATATTAAATTAGTATTGATTGCAGTTTCAACTCGCAATTTAAAAAATCTGACACAATCTGAGTGACAAACATGTGTGATAGGTGATGTGCGTCGGAGGTGCAATCTGAGTGACAAACATGTGTGATAGGTGATGTGCGTCGGAGGTGCAATCTGAGTGACAAACATGTGTGATAGGTGATGTGCGTCGGAGGTGCAATCTGAGTGACAAACATGTGTGATAGGTGATGTGCGTCGGAGGTGCAATCTGAGTGACAAACATGTGTGATAGGTGATGTGCGTCGGAGGTGCAATCTGAGTGACAAACATGTGTGATAGGTGATGTGCGTCGGAGGTGCAATCTGAGTGACAAACATGTGTGATAGGTGATGTGCGTCGGAGGTGCAATCTGAGTGACAAACATGTGTGATAGGTGATGTGCGTCGGAGGTGCAATCTGAGTGACAAACATGTGTGATAGGTGATGTGCGTCGGAGGTGCAATCTGAGTGACAAACATGTGTGATAGGTGATGTGCGTCGGAGGTGCAATCTGAGTGACAAACATGTGTGATAGGTGATGTGCGTCGGAGGTGCAATCTGAGTGACAAACATGTGTGATAGGTGATGTGCGTCGGAGGTGCAATCTGAGTGACAAACATGTGTGATAGGTGATGTGCGTCGGAGGTGCAATCTGAGTGACAAACATGTGTGATAGGTGATGTGCGTCGGAGGTGCAATCTGAGTGACAAACATGTGTGATAGGTGATGTGCGTCGGAGGTGCAATCTGAGTGACAAACATGTGTGATAGGTGATGTGCGTCGGAGGTGCAATCTGAGTGACAAACATGTGTGATAGGTGATGTGCGTCGGAGGTGCAATCTGAGTGACAAACATGTGTGATAGGTGATGTGCGTCGGAGGTGCAATCTGAGTGACAAACATGTGTGATAGGTGATGTGCGTCGGAGGTGCAATCTGAGTGACAAACATGTGTGATAGGTGATGTGCGTCGGAGGTGATGTGCGTCGGAGGTGATGTGCGTCGGAGGTGATGTGCGTCGGAGGTGATGTGCGTCGGAGGTGATGTGCGTCGGAGGTGATGTGCGTCGGAGGTGATGTGCGTCGGAGGTGATGTGCGTCGGAGGTGATGTGCGTCGGAGGTGATGTGCGTCGGAGGTGATGTGCGTCGGAGGTGATGTGCGTCGGAGGTGATGTGCGTCGGAGGTGATGTGCGTCGGAGGTGATGTGCGTCGGAGGTGATGTGCGTCGGAGGTGATGTGCGTCGGAGGTGATGTGCGTCGGAGGTGATGTGCGTCGGAGGTGATGTGCGTCGGAGGTGATGTGCGTCGGAGGTGATGTGCGTCGGAGGTGATGTGCGTCGGAGGTGATGTGCGTCGGAGGTGATGTGCGTCGGAGGTGATGTGCGTCGGAGGTGATGTGCGTCGGAGGTGATGTGCGTCGGAGGTGATGTGCGTCGGAGGTGATGTGCGTCGGAGGTGATGTGCGTCGGAGGTGATGTGCGTCGGAGGTGATGTGCGTCGGAGGTGATGTGCGTCGGAGGTGATGTGCGTCGGAGGTGATGTGCGTCGGAGGTGATGTGCGTCGGAGGTGATGTGCGTCGGAGGTGATGTGCGTCGGAGGTGATGTGCGTCGGAGGTGATGTGCGTCGGAGGTGATGTGCGTCGGAGGTGATGTGCGACGGAGGTGATGTGCGACGGAGGTGATGTGCGACGGAGGTGATGTGCGACGGAGGTGATGTGCGACGGAGGTGATGTGCGACGGAGGTGATGTGCGACGGAGGTGATGTGCGACGGAGGTGATGTGCGACGGAGGTGATGTGCGTCGGAGGTGATGTGCGTCGGAGGTGATGTGCGACGGAGGTGATGTGCGACGGAGGTGATGTGCGAGGAAGGTTATATGCGAGAAAGGTGATGTGCGAGGGAGGTTAAGTGCTGTGAACTCCTACGGACGCATGGTACAAAAGCGTATTACACTTCACTTTACGTCGTGGCAGCCCCGGGAGAGAATTTAAGACTGACGCTAAAATGAGCCACATCAACTTTAAAATCGTACGCCATTTCTTTGTTACAGCCAGTGAATTGCTCTTACCTGATCTGACTGAGAATATTCTTAACACTTGCAAAAATACCATTTCTGATCCAACAGCGCTTGGCCAGTTGCCACACAGTTTTCCCGTTTCACTGGGCTGGGTCTTGGCAGATCAATCACTCACTTAATCTGCTACATAGCTACATTTCCCTTAGGGAGATCCCATGCTGTGACTTCGAATTAACTTTTGTTAATTGCGCCGAAATTCGTTAAAGATGCAGCAGCGATAAATCTTTGTTTAGCTTTCATTTTCTTAAAGTCGACATTTTTGAGTACATGATATTGTTGGTTTCGAAACTATTAGGAAGTATTAAGTGACTCTGGGTTCACATTGCACAAGGGTTGTAATCGACCGATTCCGATGAACCCACAAGTTAGAAAACGCCCCAATATCTGAAAGGTAATAAAAAAAATAGATATGTGATACATTTATGTTGGTAACACTACCTAATTTTGTTATACTTTTCTGTTCCAACAAGTATGGCGATCTTCTGTCATGTGCTCTTATTCTGTCTTTTCTATTCTCCTCTTCTTATTGTGTCACTGGCATGGCAATTTTTATATTTTGTTAGTCCAAAACTTAAGGCACTTCCACCACGTCGTCGTTGGCAGCGAAGACGTCACTTCGACAGCATGATATTAAGCTAAAAGTTTTTAGGTGTTTTGTATAATTGGTCAATTATAATAAATATAAAATCATACTCATAGATTACCGAAATTCGATCAAAGCTTTGAACATATCAAGCAAGCAGTAAGGCTTTTCGAAAAGTCTGCACAACAATTTAGATGTTTGGAAAATCTTTCTCATCTGAAACAGAGGCATCCAATTTTTCATTTCAAACTCGTTGGCCAGTTGCCACGTTGTTTGCTTGCCGCTACCTTGGACCCTCACCAGATCAATCACTCAATTAATCTGGCAATGTATCTACGTTCCCCTGGGTTAGTTTTATTTCAAAGTCACAGCCTCCGTTTTGGGAAAAAAGATCTGAAATTTTGCTTTTTTCGTTTTTATTTTATTTTAAATGTAGATTTAAAGCACGGCATCGGATTGGCATCACTTTACTAGCTGATCTTGATGGTGTGCGTATCAAGTATGGAGGCTTTGTAGAAAGAATCCGATGACGAGAACGACTCGAGTTTGGGCGATCAAAAACAAAATACCTAGTTGGTCTAGTTTCCTTCCAGGGCATTGTAAAATATAGCAGTTTAAATTGACAGATATTTAATATTGAATGCTAATCCAGGCATGCATCGGTTACTAGTTCTACAAATGTTATCTAAGAAGAATGGTAGAAGACCCACCGTGAAAACGAAAACACTTGCCCAATCGTGTGCAGCTTTTCTTTTTTTAAATTAAAACCTTAATTGATATATTGTAAATTATTTCCACAAAAAATATAATATTTTGCTGCACTCCTTAAAAGTCGTATAAAAAATGGGGTAATTCTAAAATTTCGTCGAGTACAGTTAGAGGCTAATAGGAGGCGGTAAAAGTGGAAGTTTATCATAATAAATGTTAAGAGAGAAGCACCTGAGCTCCCTCGGATATTTCGCAGCACACTAAGTTAATTTAGAGTTTACTGTTAGAAGGCCGTGTGGCTTTCTATGATACAAAGTTTGCTAACTGCTCGTGGAACGTCGTGCGGTATCAAGGTGTAATACTTGCTTGTTGCAACATGTGCAAGAATTTCCCTCGTTATTTACGGGTGGGGTCTTTGTGTTGTTACTTAGGAAAAAGTACATACAATCCCAAGAGATGATAACAAAGAGATAACAACCATAGTTTTATGGAGCTACATAGGTGGGTACCGGGATAAAGTGACAAAAACCCTACGGTTACGACATGTATACTTAAATAGTCAAATCTTGGAATATTAAGCTGCAACAGCACATCTTTACACAAGCATACGAGAAATTTAATTTCGAACATTACGTATTAACACAACATAACATCACAAATCACACATGTTATCCTTTTTTTTTCGGATGGGAAATCATCAAATGAATCCTACCGCTCTGGGCGGAACACGAGGGAGTGTCAGACTTTTACTGACTAAAACCCATCCATGTTCCTTCTTTCCCCTTTGTGTTCCGGAGCCACGGTATCTCTTTCGAACAGTCCCGCAGACGCCTGTTATGCTCAAAAGGTAATGCAGAGATGTATCTAGTTGTCCACGCACATTTTTCCAGATAAGCGTTGTTTTAAAATAAGCTAGATAAAATAGTCTGATTACAATCCTTTTTCATCTTTACAAAGAATTGTGCCAGCAGCTGATTAAATACAGGGTGTAAAAGACCTCATCACGAAGCCGTCAACCAAGCATTCTTTCATATCAAACTAAGTAACTTTACGCAAAAATTATTGCTGGGAAATTACTTTTGTTTTTGGGGTGAAAAATCATGTTTTGTGGTAGAACTCAATGTAACGCACTCAAAACATTGTGCTGATGGATGGATTGAATAGTACGGAGGTCTCAAAGGTGTTAAAAGTAAAAATATTACATTAAAAACTTGTAATTAAAAAAAAAACCTTTTCTTAAATTTAGAACTTTGACCCCCAATATCTCTGTAACTAGAAGGTTCCCAGGTATGGTCTAGAACAAAAAAAAATATCGTAATGACGGGGAGAACAATAGTGTCTTTCAGCTTCGTTAAGTGGTTTTATACAACCCTAAAATCGTAACAATTTTATAACGTCTAAACCCAAAACGCTAGCGAACAGCAAACAAAAGCAACATGGAAAACAAACAAAAAATACAGATAATATTCGTTGATCGACAGTACTTGCAACGCGTTCGTTGGTTGTTCCGCCGTCAGAAATCGACAGTTATGATTGAAAAAGTTTAATCAATCCGTCCGCCAATCGCGCTTGTTGTGATGGGGAAACATACAAGTTTTATTATTGAGTCATTCATTCGTATTTTGATGTTTTTTCATGGAAAAACACTCCGGACTAAAGAGGCATACATTTACACAACAAAAAAAAATAAGCAACATAAATATCCTCGCTCTCGAGACGATTACAGCACTCAATAAATCGTCGAACAGTGACATCATCTTTACTGTTTCCCATTTCTTCCATTTTCCTGTTACTGTACTCACGAATAGGATTCAGCTCTTCACCATACAAGACGTAATCCTCGAAGAGACAATGCGCTTAAACTCTGTTCTGTCGATAAGGCATTATCTTTGTCAACACAGCAGCGTTCTAAGCCAATTTGGTTTCTATTCCTGAAACCCTAGAAGCCAATTTGCGTCGAACCTTGTCTAGAAATAATTTTCTATCTCGACCCCTTTGTGTCCCAACGTATTGTTATCAAAAGAATTTGATCATCTGTCTCGGATGGCTTTTGCTTTCTCCAATGAATTCTCCATGACTTTTAACAGACGTTAAGTTTTTGAAAAGTTAGGTACCGAATTTGAGACTTTAGATGGTACATTAGGGAGTAAGGACTTACGACCATTTTCAATAACTTACAGGTTACGGAAGATTGCTATCTCTGTCTGTTTGACATTTAGCTTACAGACAGCTGCCCCGGCCGTTTGTCTGTGAAGCTTGCCTATCGCCTGTTGCTGTGGAGTTGCTCCGACGTCTGGACTACGGAGTTCTGCTTGACGCAGAGCTCGGAGTGGACTATCAAGTACAGTAAACCTAAACCTCCTCCCTGTTTCCTCCTGAGTGTGTATGAGCAGGTCTCTTTAAACTAATAGCTGTATTTCGTATTTCTTACTCTTCTAAATTTGTAAACTCATTTTATATCATTAAATTAATTGTTCAAGTCTACTTTTACCTCTTATGAGGTATAAGTGGACTATCAAGTACAGTAAATCTAAACCTCCTCTCTCTTCCCTCCTGGGAGTAGGCAGGTCTCTTTAAACTAATAAACTGTATTTTGTATTTCTTACTCCTCTAAATTTGTAAACTCATTTTATATCATTAAATTATTTGTTCAAGTCTATTTTTACCTCTTATGAGGTATAAGTGGACTATCAAGTACAGTAAATCTAAACCTCCTCTCTCTTCCCTCCTGGGAGTAGGCAGGTCTCTTTAAACTAATAAACTGTATTTTGTATTTCTTACTCCTCTAAATTTGTAAACTCATTTTATATCATTAAATTATTTGTTTAAGTCTATTTTTACCTCTTATGAGGTATAAGTGGACTATCAAGTACAGTAAATCTAAACCTCCTCTCTCTTCCCTCAACTGTATTTTGTATTTCTTACTCCTCTAAATTTGTAAACTCATTTTATATCATTAAATTATTTGTTCAAGTCTATTTTTACCTCTTTTACTTGTGGGAGATAAGTAGACATAACAATGCAAAAAAAAACTTTCTTTAATTTTTAGGGTTCCGTACCCAAAGGGTAAAAACGGAACCCTATTACTAAGACTTCGCTGTCTGTCCGTCTGTCCGTCTGTCCGTCTGTCCGTGTGTCTGTCACCAGGCTGTATCTCATGAACCGTGACAGCTAGGCAGTTGAAACTTTCACAGATGATGTATTTCTGTTGCCGCTATAACAACAAATACTAAAAACAGAATTAAATCAATATTTAAGGGGGGCTCCCATACAACAAACGTTATTTTTTTGCAGTTTTGTCTAATGTTTTTAAATAATGGTACGGAACCCTTCGTGCGCGAGTCCGACTCGCACTTGGCCGGTTTTTTTATGAATCAAGTGACAGGTAGGTGCCGTGGATAGGATATTTCAAGCTGACTTTGTTTATAGAAACACCGATAGCTACAAGACGTAGGCATTTAACTGACAGTTATACGTAAGTTACTTATAGTAAACAGCTGTTAATATAGTACCACAACCACCACCACAGTCTTGACGTAGAGTAAGTGGCTACAAAGATACGAGGTGGTGCAGTCGAAATTCGGAAAGAGCTCATCAAAATCTATAAAATTACCTCTTTTCCAAAACTGTCGCAAAACCTTTCAGGTAATTTCTTTTTTTAAAACCAAGTGGCTACACTAGTCGTTTGAAATACGTTAATACATTTAAGAATCTAGTTAATTGTATTAAGATGAAATTTTATACTCGCTAAGGGGCCGCCCCCAAGAGCGAGAGAATCGAGGTGATATTATCGTCCTTGCCACGTTTTTCTATACACCCTCTTTTGGGCGCTCGTGGTGACGCCACGAGTGAGAAAATCGCGGCAATATTTTCTTATAGAAACACGTTGAATTGCCGCAATTCGCTCACTCGTGGAGGCGGCCCCTATGAGAATAGTGTAAAAACATTATAAATTATATCATTTATCATTATTGCATCAGATTCAACTAAACTTTCAAACCAAAACAACCCCAGACAGACCCAAACAAAACCCAAGATGAAAGTGAACCCTAAACTTAAAGATAAACGATACATTTATCGCGAACCTCAAGAAATCCTATCCCAACTTTAGTTCTAGAAGTCGATAGCCAAATTAATATTAACGACACCAGATGATCCTATCAAATCCTTGGTCCGCACCCGACCCCTTTATTCAACTTTAAATTTAATTAAAACCTCAAATGTAATTCCGTTTTACTGACAAAATCCTCGTCGTTCAGCAAATTGATCGCTAGTATCTCTGCAGGTCGTTAAATTTTGATAGCCAGTTCATTTTTGCTGGCGCCGGATTTGTTTTTAGTTCTCTCTCACAATGCTTTGTTTTGATTGATCTAAATTCGACGCTAGATCATGCGGCCGATCTATTTAGAAAACACGATATCAGCAATCTCTAAGCAACATCCTAGTAACATGGACTGAAGGGAGAAAATTGGCAGTCTCCGATGAAATCATCGACGGTACTTATACTAAAAACAGCGCCTAGACCAGAAAAAAAAGGTTTAAAACTATTATAGGAGGAGATTAGGATAATGAAGGGTTAAAACGGATTGGTCGAATGCGTTACTAAAACCAGATAAAACTACTATTAATTAAGGCTCTTTTTATCATAAGAACTTTTTATGAAAGCCTTAAATAAATACAAAATCTTCCAAAAACACGCGCATACCACAACATTAAAAAGTGGAGCAAACCACTTTATGTTAATTATATCCCATCATTTCGGACTGAATATGCAAAACAGCTGCCATAAAGCAACCGCCGAAACACTAATACGCAGATTGAGCAAAATTAATTCAACTTTCCTATTACTTGCTCAAGTAATTAAAATATTAATTAAATTCTCCTTTAGCATAACGAAGTTTCAGGCGATTCTATTAAATATACGACTAGGTTGAAGAAGGAATTTTCTAGACAATCTAGTAGATTCCGTGCCTACATGTGGATAGCGCTTCCTCGTTATTTTATCAACACGTCATGTACAGTCAGTCTCGTTCATTGGGATTGACGTTTACGTAAATAACTTCAAAATTCTTAAGTAAATAACTGAAAATAGGGAAAGCATCAAATGCACATGATTTCAACATAAGAATTAAAAAACGTTATTACTTTCCCACGTTTACGTTTTTCGTTTTTATTCCTTAACAATTTAAACTTATAGCAACAATTAAAAAATCCCTGAAATTGTGCATTGAATAATGAAATTCTGCGTAGCCCCGTGAGAACTAGTCAACAGTATTTTAAAGACACACAGCAGCAAGGAATCAGAAAGGATCCATGCACTATTCTGTAAATATAAGGCACCTTAAAGCCCCGCGCTGAAGGTGCAGCAACTACTGAAGCCACAGTCACGTCTCCAGTCTTCAGTTCTCCCAAAGCCTTCTTCACCCCAGCGATCTGAACTTCAGCCTATGAGATGCGATTCTCGTGCTGGTGAACCTGATCCTTCATCACCTTGAGATCTTTGCCAAAAGTTGCATGAGGAGCATATATTCTTCTTGACGGTGAGCATGCTCCAAGATACATGAATTTACTAGACTAACGAGATAGAGGAACACAGACAGATTTGATCTCAAACGGATCATTTGTTGTACGGAACACCTTCTGACAAAATATTTAAAAAATGAGCGAGTTCAATGTTATTCTTTCATTCCCCGTTTTGAATGGGAACGTGTCTGAAAAATATAATATTTTACATCCAGTTCAGTGTTACGTGAAACTTCCAGGATTGATTGTTTCATTTTAATTGATGTTTCGTTATTTTTACGTTCATACGTGATGCTTGCCTGTGTTTTCCTTCCATTTTTATTTTACGTTTGTCAATTTTCAAACCTACATATTTTGTTATAATTGCACTTTTAATCGTGTCGGCAATCGGCCATGTTAAGACATCATTTGGCAAAGTGTGATGATTAATTTATGGATTATTTTTTTGTTTTTGACTTGTCTGGTGTCGATACAGACTTATGCATGCGACATTTTCGAATGACTCCTCTCTAGTGCAGATATTGAATGTTAAAAAATCAAGCCATGCTCAAGATGAATAAATGACAAAGATGAAACAAGCAATCATCTATGAGGCGAGGAGAGGTCACTTTACAACATTTGTATATAAAGCTCGGGATAAATACGACATTATTGAATAAGATTTAAAACAACGCTACGTTTCAGCAATCAAATACCATGAATTCATTAACAGCAACTTTTACACATTGCAAAAAATTGCTCCAAATTAAATAGATTTCGCCGTTTCCTAGCAATCAACAATAGAATAGCACCGAATTGAACGCTGACCCATTTCAAAATTACGTCAGTATTGAATCCAAATCGGCATTAACGTCGTATCGGCTTAGCGTCGACAAATCAACATTTGGCACGACAAGTGTACAATTTATGCATCGCCAATCACGCCCACACGCGGTCGGTATTACGATCTAAACGAGCCAAAACCATTTAGATTATTTTTGCGGGCAGCGGAAATCAATTCAAAGTAAAGTGTGAATTTAGGTCCGGAGGAAGAGGAGGAGGAGAGAATTTGAAAGTCTCATCACATGACAATGTGTCCTCAAATTCCCTGTTACTAGATGGACACAACCGTAAAATGGCAGACGCAAAATTGGGAGAGAACTATCCGAAGACCCGAAAGACTTTTAAGACCTTTTAAGACCGAAGAAATTTAAATCATTACGGTATCGGCGCCCATAACATCATCTGGCAAATGAAAGCAGACGACGAAAACACCGTTTGGGAGAAATAAGGGCCCTAGAGAGGCAGAAGAGGAAATAAAAACTAGACTAACCTTCACACCATGCCCCTGTTCAACAAACTCCTTCCTGTTATAAGAATTGTGTATGCACGCTGTTACGTTGTTTTTTTGGTACCTAACATTTACCTGTGAGCATGCGTTGTAAATTGTGAGGTTTCCAATTGTGATCTCCATGATTTCCAAGTGAAATGTTCATTGTGGTTTATGCAAATGACTTTGGGTTGCGATTTAAAGAAGGAGTCATTCTCTGCATCCGTACTTAATAAATTAGATGCATCATATCTTATGTTTACATTCCAAATGTCATTCGGTTAAACGTCAGTTTCTTTCTGACAGTTAGAGGCGACCTCTAGCGGCTGCGATATGCAGTTGTAGTTATAATCGATACATTTTAACATTTTCATTGGAAATCATCGAACTAATAACGTATAGACCAATCCTTAATAATTTCCAGCTTTTGGTTGAAATACTTAATTGTTTTTTTTAACCGTACACGGAAGTGAAATTATTTTTTTATTATGGAGATTTTTCTAGAAGCAGCGGTGCTCACAATCCATATTTAATCTGTGGTATGTCTATGGCTTAGTGTTGCCAAGTGATTCATTCTCAATTCGCCGAAGGAGTGAGGGAAAAGGTTGCTCCACTTAGGACAAACTTTAGTGTTAGAACTAAGAAATAATTAGTTTGTCAGCTTGGATCCTGAAAATTGTTATTGTTTCAGAGTATAAACGTCATGTTGGACAGTTGTTAGGGATTTTCAAGAATTAAATATCTTGAGGTAGTGATTCGGTCATCAGTGCTCTTATAAGTTTTACCTGAAACAGGGGAGATTTTCTAGGTGCTCCGCCTAATTCCGGTTGGGAGGCATGACAGGACAATGGAAGGTCACGGGCGTCAATTTGCTATTGATCAAGCCTGAGGCAAAGTTACAAACTTTATCTCGTGTTTTACAAGGTAAGGATTTTGGTGAATTAGTGTTTGGAAGTGATCTCTGAGTCCTTCCCAGATCGTTAAAAGGATATTGACGTGATCCCTGGATATTTATTACAGGATTCCATGCGTTGAGGATTCGCAGATGAAATAGGCGGACCTGTTCTACAGCCGGTCGCATCAAGCAGTCAATTGTTTTCATCATTACCCAACTGTGAGTATTACCATTGCTGTCCCACCACGCAGGGTTAGGCAAACAGAAGTCATAGCTCATTCAATTGTGTTTTCTAAGGGCCTCGTAGGCCACGTGGACTGGCTAATGGTTTAGCCTTTAGATCTCCTAGCTCCTCCCCTCTATTCATTCTCAAGGAAAGTACCATGGTTTCCCCTTATATAATAGGGTCCCCGTATTGTCAATTCCAGGTGAGGCAACTCGAGCGATTCGTCTCGCCGCCAGGATCTAGACGAGCTTCTGGGACCTGGACGCGAGACCCGTTCCTCGAGTCCACTCAAGGCCTCCAGTGGAGACGGTCGTGCAGTAGCAGAGTCCGCCTAGCGATTTATCGCAGGCGGGACGGTTTTTTTTTTATATAAATTGACACTTTTTAAATTTATTTTCCACTGGTTCATATACGAACCCGTGTATCACCTGCCCGGTTTTCCAAATTAGAAGCCGGTCTTCAACTAAATTAAATTAAAGGACCCCGGGTTCGACACCTACGCTTAACTGGAAGTATATTGGACATCTTCGTCGGCTCCGGGATCCGGGACTGTTCAAGTCCCTGGCGCCCATATTGTGTGAGACTGCACGAACAGACTCACGATGTCCGCGATTACGCGGAGCCCTAATCAAAATAATATTTGTTCAATCGACAAAGTTAAAACACCTATTAGATACACTTACCATCACGTTGGTACCGGTGATGTGACGCAGTCCTGGTCACGTCTTATCTGAGTGGGGTGTAAGTATAACTGTGGTTTGTGTGGTGTATGTGTAGTCATGCAGATTCGACAGCAACCAAGGGACGCGCGCGGCTCGTACCGTCGACTCCCGGACAAACCTTCCAAGATCCCACACGTGGCACCTTTCCCCAATGTCCAACTGAATTTTATCCCGGTTGCTAACCCAATCGGGGATGTAAATTAGTCCAGCACTGAATTTAGGAATTTACGGCGTTCAAAGACACAAAAGGCCGTCTACATAACCAACAAATTACTCGCGGTCAAGACCCAAAATGGCGAGATTTCTCAATTTTCACTCAATTATCAACAAAATATCAAACACCGAACAGGATTGCATCGGATTAACAATAACTCAAAGTTTTCAAACAATAATTACACGAAAGCCGCGTGCATCCAAAAATTACAAGCACGGAGCGACCATTTTCAACCAAAATTGCTGACAAGCAAAAACGCCATCGCACAGATTCGCACAGATTCGCACAGACAACGAAACGTAATCTGTCAAACGTCAAAAAGGTGCGTTCAGAAACTTGGTGGATGAAACACATATAATATCTATTAATATTCACTAAACTGGAAGGTTGTATCCTGATATTTTAATAAGAACTAATTTAATTTAATTATACTTTATTTACTTTAATTTGATTGAAACTTTTGAAAAAGGAACAGTACTAGGTTTATCTCCAATCCCCCACAACCATAGCTCAAAACCGACTGAATTTAACGCTGGCTGGCATTATCTTTTTTTTATATTTAAGTTTATATAAATAAACTTTTGTTGTTTGAGATAGTATGTTGTTTCTTTGCCTTTTATTACCAACCCACCTTGCATCTGGGCTTTTGTTCCATTACCACTAGAGGGACAAAATCTCTAATGTAACAACGCCTAATTGCTTGTATCCAAACCAAATCTTGTGTAAGCATGTCAATGGTTAGAAGAAACTAACCGTTTCTCATCACTAACTTGACACTATTAGAAAAAAAACCACGTGCTTGGATAACACAAACAAGCAGAAACAAACCTCCTTAAAGGTAGGTTCTCCAGCAAATCATAATTGACACCGATCCAAACTAGATAAAAGTATGGAAGGATTCAATTTTTCCGTCTACAAAGCTGCATCGAAAGTGCATTGCCAACAAGTGCGCGATGTCCGGGCGGACGGCACGTTTTGCCCGAAGCTCACGTTTCGCTGACGACGAGAAACTCTGCTTACCCACCTCTTGAGATGTTTATACGGTTCAAGTCGGGTTCGATGTAGGTCGGCGAAGTAGGTTTCGGGAGTGAAAATTGTATGTTGATGTGGAGGATAAATTTTGTAGCAGGAGTAATGTACACATTTTGAGATTTGAGCAACGAACAGTAACAAACCGAGATTCGTCATGGTCATCAGTATCACTATCTGCCTAGCCTCTTCCCAACTAGAAGTTGTTAGTTTGTTACTATGTTTGGTCGGCTTCCAGTCTAACCGGATGCTGAAAGTATTTCAATGGAGCGAGATAAAAACTAACTCTTTGGATACAATTACCTATTTTCAAATTCAAATTTTAATCATAAATTATTAGTATGAACTTATCCTATGTTAGTGTAAACAACAAATTACAATAACTTAAAAATACAGTAATTGGCTTCATAAACATGTGCACGCACATATCTGCCAGCCCAGAGTCTCATAAAAGGTCCGTCAACCTTGTCCGACAGTGTAGCTAAAATACTGTTCGGGCTACCTCTGAATCACCGCAACATCGACGCACACCATTTGCGTATGATGAAAGTCTAATATATAACAATATCCCAATGAAGATGACATTTTAAGAATAAGATTATCATTTAAGAATAAGATGATTTCAAGTCATTTAAGAATAAGATGAAGATGATGGCAAATCATCTTACATCACTCTGGCTACCAACACTTGTTGAGAAATTCGGTAAGAATAGTAGCCCACATCCCACGTCCGCCACTGGTGTTACTTAAGAGCCTATACTACCTCAGATTAGCAACTCTATTTGTGGTGGTTCAAACTTCGTCTGTAATACTGTTAAAATAACGTTCTAATCAGCTTGCACTACAAAGCGGTTGTTACGTCAGTCACTGCGGCCGAATAGTGCGAAATGAGTGGTTTTTATTCTTTGTAAAACCAAATTTTCGTCTAAATAAAAAATTAAGTCAACACGATGTTAGATAATATTGTTACCTATCTATTAGGCTAAAAATCATCATTAACTTCCGTAGGGTTTCAGAGATCCAACACAAAATAAGTGCAAAACGAGTTTTTTTTGTCTTTTTTTTCTATCGTGATTTTTTTATCCAATCGTGTTTTCGCTTCAACAGATTTAATGATTATAAGTCCAAGTTTAATGGTGTCCAAATAGCGAACTCTTAGGTCTTATAGATACCGAGATCTAGATCGCCCAATATCACCAAAACAGCAAATACAGGCTCTTAAACCCATGTCACAGTGTAATGGCCAAACGTGCCCCGGCTGCAATTCCTACCCAAGGTCAAACCGAGATTTTTTGGGGTTTCACCTGGGAATAGAATTCGACGACTAATCTCGCATATGTGCTTGCTTCAGACTTAAATATCAGTACTAGATTTGCTCAGTACATCGGTATTTGATTTTATGACGGGCCTTTTATACCTACGACCTAACAAAAAAAACTATTTGAAGGTGTTAGTGAGTTTTTTGTTTATAACTTTATAGTATTATGCTATACTTTTTATTTGTTTATATTCAGCAAATCGATCTAAATACGATTCATTTACTTAAAAATAGCTGAAATAAAGTATTAACTTATAAGATGTATTGTCAGTTAGGAAATTATACATTACTCAAACAACTAAAAAAGCACAAAACCTTACCTTACAACTCGGATATACTCTCTAGGAGAAGGAAACACAATATAGTTCAAATACCTATAACCAAGACCAAATTCGGATCTATGCAATTCAGTAAACGATCAGCTCAATTGTATAACAAAATAAATAAGGAAATTTTCGTATATGCAAAACCTTATCATATATTTAAGGAAATGTTAATTGACTGGATAAAACCACTGACATATGAAAATACTGAAGCCCTCCTACAAAACGTAACTTAATACATGTACACGACCCGCTCACGCTCACACACACACATACGTAGACTCTCCCATACCTTCACGTTCACTCACACACACATATTCATACATCTACACATCCTTAACTCTCATTACACTCAACAACACACACACACACACACTCATGCACACACTCACTCATGTTCACATAATTATAATATATTTTGTTAGTTTGTTTTACTGCACCCATGTACTGTTTTTATTGTGTTTTAAGTAAGTACCTACTGTTGAGGAGCTCGTGGCTAAATAATAACAGCCGCTCGGGTCGATCGTTAGGTTAAGCCGTGCTTGCCTAGGTTGGTCTGTGGATGGGTGACCGCCCATTACATACCGAGTTTCCTCCGTGCCTCGGAAAGCACGTTAAGCCGTTGGTCCCGGCTGTCATTTGTAGATCTTTGACAGTCGTTAGGTAGTCAGAGGCCCAAAAAGTCTGACAACCAGTCTTACCAAGGGTATCGTATAACCCGGTACTAACTGGGTTGTGGAGGTCAGATAGGCAGTCGCTCCATGTAAAATACTGGTATTCAGCTGCATCCGGTAAAACTGGAAGCCGACCCCAACAAAGTTGGGAAAAGGCTAGGCAGATGATGAAGTAAGTACCTACTGTTGTGAAGGAGCGGAGTCCTCTAATACAGGCATAATATGCTTAATTGAAGACTCCAAACCCAAATTGTTTGTGTATAATTTTTGGACACAATAAACGTTATTATTATTATTTATGGAATGTGCTTTTGCTTCTCAGCTTACTGGTACTTCCAACTACATTTACGGGCCTAAACCAAAGTAAATGCAGCGTGTGGTGTGTTATGTTGAGGGTGTGTTGTGATGAGGCCCTATTTCGTTTTCTTCTATTTGCATGAACTTTCTGACAATTCGAAATGTATTTAAAATTGCAGCTTTTTATTATTATTATTATTATTATAAAATTATTTACGCACTCATGGATATGTCCTGGCCGACGACACTTGTCAGATGAGATGATGGCCACACTAAGAAAAAGGATATTTGAAAAAGGAGACTACTTTGGAGAAACGAGCTGACGGACGGCTGAAAAAAACTACTCTGGGATCTGATCTGATGAGAGAGATCAGATAACAGCTTGGTTTTCGATGTCAGATACTTAAAATACCCAGGGGATCCAGCTAAAAATCCACCTGGGACTATTACTCCCGATCTGCGGAAGCTAACTACGTGCCTGACTTTCTACTTGTCTCGCAAAGATATCCTACGTCTGGCCCTGAGATCTACCCTGCCTTACTTCAAAGCTGACTTAGTGGACTCTGAGATCTGCACGACGCCACCAGCAGTGGTTTCCTGAAGCTGATCCACGAGGTTGCTCTGGTATTGACCTGCTACCCTGACGCCTGTTCTCGTTCCTACAGTGCTGAGCTGAATCCTATCCATCTAAGTGCGTGAACTATAAAAGTATAGAGAGTGCGTGCTAGGTAGGTTTTTTTGTTTTGTTTTTTAGCTGTATTTTTTATCTTTCCGCTATTAAATTTAAAATTGAACAAGTCTGCTTATCCCTTTATTTTTAATAGGAGCAAGTAGATTTGTTACAACTTCTAGTATAATGCTTCTTTTCCATAAACTCCAACGCTTCATTATCATTATACTGATCCATAGTTCATCAACAGTTAGTCCTATGGGTATAAACTCTTTGTAACTGAAGGCTTTTCTAAACGCAGTTCTGTTTGCGTTTGTTGCTGCACAGTTTACGTCTCAATGTCATCTTCAAATGTTTATTTTTTCTTATCAAGCGTGTTGCTAGACAACTTGTCTCACTATTTTTAATTTAGGTAAAGCAATAGGAAGTGGTGAAGAGTGTTTTTATGTAAGAAAAAAATTAAGATCCGTAATGATTAATTGAAGGTTCAGAAGGTTGGTCTGTTGTCGCAATACGAACTTTGCCAGACAAGCGCATAATCGCTTGAGATCATAAAGATTTGTTTAATCATGTATCGTCATAATGTATGTGCAAGTGTACTGGTACAGGTCGCGGCACGTAACTCTAGCGCTGACCGTTATTTCGCAGAAGTAAATAATAAGAATGTCTTGGGGAGTGCGTTGCGCCGATTGGCTATCCAGTCGTAAAACATGCGCAGTTATCCCCACGTTTCGTTCAGCGCTAGAGTTACGTGCCGCAACTTGTATAGGGCGGTAACTCTGTCCCCAAAAATATTTTTGCGAGATAGTCCCAACCTTTATCAGCAGAACCTTTACTATCGGTGCTGCACTGGCCTCATATCTGGCAATGAAGTCGTTGCAACAGTTTGATTTTAAGTTCGGGAAGAGTCCCAAATCTATAATTATATTTTTGTTGATTATATAATAGAAGCCGACAATATTGTAATTTTGTTTCAATATTAGACGCCACAGCCATGAGCGACTGACTTTGTATCGTCTACAGTTATTCTGGGTCTACTTGTGTGAGTTTTAATGTTTGTAAACACACCCACGATATAGGAGAAATGGTGTAGGGCAACAAGGAGGAGCTCGTGGCTAAATAATAACAGCCGCTCGGGTCAATCGTTAGGTTAAGCCGTGCTTGCCTAGGTTGGTCTGTGGATGGGTGACCGCCCATTACATACCGAGTTTCCTCCGTGCCTCGGAAAGCACGTTAAGCCGTTGGTCCCGGCTGTCATTTGTAGATCTTTGACAGTCGTTAGGTAGTCAGAGGCCCAAAAAGTCTGACAACCAGTCTTACCAAGGGGTATCGTATTACCCGGTACTAACTGGTTGTGGAGGTCAGATAGGCAGTCGCTCCATGTAAAATACTGGTATTCAGCTGCATCCGGTAAAACGGGAAGCCGACCCCAACACAGTTGGGAAAAGGCTAGGCAGATAATGATGGTGTAGGGCAACGTTTTTTTTTTTTTAATTACTTTTTGAGCTTATTAGGCACGCTAAAGGTGAGTTTCAAAGTTGTTAAATGATAAATGATGTTTATTTTGCAAGTAGGTTATTACAAACACTTTTACACGTCAATTTTAAAACTAGATGGGGCCAGTGTTTCGTACCTGACTACTCTGAGAAGAAACTCAGAGGTCATAGTAACTATTGAAGTCCAGACATAATCTTGCTCAATTAACATGAGGACTATGCAAATTAGTGTCTGAGATGGTCTTTTGAAGAAAGAACCACACAGATTTGAGTGGACCTGTTCAGTCAGTGCAAGCATTTGCCAGTTTTCGTGTAGCTCGACTTATAACTCAAGGAACTCAACGAAACGACGAGCAATACTAAAGAAATGACATTTGGGTAGGTCGCATAAAGTAGATACTCAAACAGCTGTGGAAAAAAAAAATCAGCTGTGGAAAAAAAAAAAAAGTAAAAATGCGACCCACATGGTCCCCACATTCACAATAATCAATTAGCTAGCCTAATTAGCCTTATAATATTTAATCGAGTCATTTTGCTATTTGTATTCAACTGATAGTTGCCATTCAAAAATGACGACTGTCTATTTGACTTGGAGTAGCTCACTCGATATATGCTTTGGTGTAGTGTAGTTGTACAACATTTTGATTTAAAAGAGTGTCCATGGAGTTTCTTGCCCGTTCTTCTCCATAGAGATCTACGCTAGGGAATGGGCAACTACAGTACTTTCTCAAGTTATTATGCCTTGTGACTGGGACTGTGCTTTGTTTTTTTTATTATTGACATTCAAAAATGCCGTAATGGTCTAATTGAAATAAATGCTTTGAGTTTGAGTTGAGTTTGAGTGAACCTGCACTGATCCCTTCATCTCAAAAGAGAGTTTTAACTCAAGGTGTTGTTTTGGGTTTTTCCATAGATATTCTCAAGTGATGGCAAATGCTCGCCCAATAGAATTTGTTGAACTGGCGACATGTGGCTTCAATAACGACATCAGTGGCTTCAATAACGACATCACTCAGACTTATTCCGTCGACATTGACTCATTTACAACAATAGCTAAGCAGCCGGTACAGGTCCGAATTAGCTGGTTAGCATCACAATGTTATGACGGATTTGGGTCAGATTGTTTCAAAATGTTTATGTTCCGATATTTTTTTCACTTTCGTTAATCGGGTCAATGGATTACTTTTTTCAGGTTAATGTAGTCTGTTATATTTTACCTGAAAGTTGTTATCATTGTTGCAATTAACAATTATTTTGCATGACGATGACTACCATTGTGTCGCGTTTTCCTTCAGAGTAACGGTTTTTCCAACTATTTACGTAAACTTTTGTGAAGGTATTCTAACGTAAACTTTTGTGAAGGTATTCTAAGTGAACCCCAATATTCAAAAAAGCTTAGAAATATTTTTTTCAATATCAAGGAAGAATATCGCTAATGAACAAAAGGATTTACCTCTGCACGTACACAATTCCTTGGTAATTTAGACCTAAAACGGTAGTCGACCTAAAACGGTAGTCGACCTAAAACGGTAGTCGACCCGACACAAATCTGAAAACCTTACGGTTATTATTTAATCCACCGACAGAGAGATCTGAGTGATAATTCGCTGATTGTAACCAGGGCTGGCAGTCTCGACATAGATAACGACAAAATCGCTAACTTACGAAAAAATTCGGTTGCATTAACCATGCTTTTAAGAAACCGATATTTGATGTAGAGACTTGCGTTTCTCGCAAGCGTCGTTATTGCAGCTGATTTTTTTCTTAAGTTATACGATCATAAGTTAGCGATTTTGTCGTTATCTTCGAGACTCACCGGGCCCTGGCCCGGCAGTCTCGAAAGAATCATGTTCGGAGTTCGTTTAAACTCGATTTTGGGATCATGGACACAACGAGTAAAGCTAAGAGAACGAGGCTTCCCAGAATCTCAGAATCGAACAAGGAGTTCCACAAATTACACGAACCAGTTTCTTTTCAGTTGAAAAGATCCAGTTCAAATAAAAACTTTAAACAATAAAGAAAATTACAGTATGAGTTTGGCATACATTGTAGGTTTTGTACGTATGGATTCGAATCGCGTTGTGTACAGCGCGCGATCTAGTTAACATAACTTTATTAGCACGGCTCGGCTCGCTTGTTCGGTATTCTTCTTGTTAAGGTTCTAGTGTAAACTTTAAATTGGATTCGATAGTTGGGGTGAAAATGCGGAAAGCTAGTGATCAATAGCACTTGGATGTAGTGTGGGCTTGTTTTAGAATTATTTGTGTGCATTTTGTGGAACTGGGTAACTTGGTTTTTGGCATTTGGATTATGAACCTCTCCGAATCGCCGCCGCTACCGCAAACTCACGTTATTTACACCAATGAAATAGTGGTCCAGTGTTTTGTTGTGAAAGTTTGGTTTTGAAAGCTGATGGACACCCACGAAGACGACGTGTCGAGTCCTCGAGCTTGGTAAGTATTTTGACTCCAAAGGTCACTTGAGTAATGTGACTGTTTAGATGTACTTTTATTTTTGAGATTTTGCACTATTTCACTGATTTTTGTTAAAATCAAGTAATTGATTGTTTTTACTTTGAAAAGGGAACACTTTGAAAAGGGAACACTTTATTTGTATGTCACTTTGTGTTTTATAAAAAAATTCACTTTGTGTTTTAAATAAAATGTAACTGTGTTATATATAAAATGTCACTGTTTCGTTGATGTTATCACTCGAAACTAACTGGGTTGGGATCACTAATGTTTCGTGATAATGTACTGCAGATTTACCTACTTTTGGTTCAAAATACTTTCGCGTTGATTTCTAATGATTTAAAAACTACAGAGCAGACGTTTGCATTGCACGCTGTGGGGATGTTAAAATTATAGAGTAGGGATACACATATTTTATGGAAGGAATATTTAACTAAGTGACATCTTCATTTTATGAACTCCGAGTACCAATAATGTTTACACGATTGAAATGAAAAGCGATATAAATCGATTATAACGAATTAAATCGATTTCAAAATCAAAATCAGAATCAATTTTATTTGTGTAACATAGGTAGTGAATACAGTTTGTTACGTACTCTTTGGTTTTTTATACATTTTCTTTATTATTTAAAAGTTTTTTTTTTGTTCTTGATTGATTTGCTGTCAAACGTTGTGTTTTCTCTTCCTTCCCATTAAAATACACACATCAAAAGTGTCTAGGGATCAAGCATTTTTATGCGGATTTCTTGAGATTGAGATGTGGCTTTGTAATAAATTTATGATTTTATAAATTTATATGGATCCTTTTTGGTGCATTTCATAATTTGAATCAGGAACTCTCAATCAAATTCGAGTAAAAGATGAAAATAAGCTGTCAATATTTCCCCTATAAAAACATACAACGCATTGAAGACATTATTAGTGCTACTGTTTAAAACCAACGTTATTATGGAGCGGCGACGTCATTTAAGCAGGGAAGAAATGCTCAGAGCCGTGGGAATGATAGAAGCTGGTTCCCGGCAACGTACTGTAGCTTTAGCTCTGAATACAAGTCAGAGTGTTATCAGTCGACTTTGGACACGTTACCGAAGCACTGGTACCGTGGCTGAGCGCCATGGAGGACGGTATCGCTGCACCACACGGAGACAAGACCGATACATTCAAATCTTAACTCGAAGAGCTCCAACAATAACCGCCATGATGTTAGCCGTGAGGCTTCATCACTCTTCAGGGAACTTAATTAGCGACCAAACAGTCCGAAACCGCTTGCATGAAGTGAACCTTCATTCCCGAAGACCGCTACGGGTACCACCTATAGCAATGCACAATCGTAGGATTCGATATCAATGGGCTCTTGAACACAGAAATTGGGCAGAAGAACAATGGCGTTTCGTGTGCTTTTCTAATGAGTCTCGTTTTGGTATGAGACCGGATACAAGACGTATACGACACTGGAGAACCCCTGGACGCCAACAGCGATTAAAATCCTGCCAGGAAGTCCATCCTTATAGTGGTGGAACCATCATGGTATGGGCGGGTATTTGGATCGGCGGAAGAACTGAGTTGATTTGGATCAGAGGCAACCTCAACGCTCAAATTTATGCTGAGACGATTGTATCAGACGTCATCGTTCCTCTACAAGTGCAAATCGGTCCCTTATTTCAGTTAATGCATGATAATGCACGACCGCACACCGCAAGAGTTGTAAGACAGACTCTCGCCGCAGCTAACATCAATGTCCTGCCCTGGCCTGCTCAGTCGCCAGACTTGAACCCGATTGAGCATGCATGGGATATGCTACAGAGAAGAGCTCTGCCGAATATGGAGGGTATCCAGTCGCAAGAAGACCTTTTTTTGTTGTTGCAACGAACATGGGCGGCCATTCCACAGCGTGATTTGGATGAACTCATTTTGAGTATGCCAAACCGATGTTCTTGTGTTGTTAGTGTTCGCGGTAGAAACACGGATTATTAATTGTTTAAGTTACCCAATAAAATTTTAAAGAAAACTGTGTTTTCAGTCATTTTTTCGAACTTTAATGTTAGTGGTTCAAATGTCAAAAATCCCTTTATTAGGAAAATGGCAAATTTCTTTAATAATGCAAAGGTGACTTGGTTTATCGTTACTGTGACAAACGAAAACACTTTATTTGATGAATCCTTAAAGAAAATTTTAATTAATATCAATCAGGAGAAAAGTTATTGCAAAAATATATGTTGATCCCTAGATACTTTTGATGTGTGTAATATTACAAGGTAACTATTTTCATTTCCGGATTCACTTCGTTTAGTTATCAGTGCCTATTTTTCATTAAAACATAGTCACCCACTCACTTTCATTTCGTTCATTAGTTTTCATCCACGTAGGTATGATCACCCGCAGCAAAGGCAAAATTATGTCGGCCAATCCCGGTCCCGACACAGTTATTCCTCAGCCTAATGGCTCCGGTGTGCCGACCAAGAGCGTACGCAGTGAACTCACCGCGCAAAGCCGCTCATCACATTCGTCGGCAACTGTGAGAGCACTAAAAGCAGCGGCAGAAGCGCTCGTCCTATGTCGCCGCCTGGAGCGCGAGCAGGAGCTCGCCGCCCATGAGCTCGCCGAACGTGAGCGCGACCGCGACCAGGTACTCGCCGAACATGAGCGCGAACGCGACCAGGTACTCGCCGAACGTGAGCGCGAACGTGAGCGCGAACGCGACCAGGTACTCGCCGAACGTGAGCGCGAACGCGACCAGGTACTCGCCGAACGTGAGCGCGAACGCGACCAGGTACTCGCCGAACGTGAGCGCGAACGCAAACGTGAACTTGCCGCGTTACAGCACCAGGTCGAGGCGTGCGAGCTGCAAGCCAAGCTGGCGACTATCGATGCCGACGCTACAAGCGCAGGAAGCCGCGCGAGCCATCGGAGCTCTACACGGGTAAGCGTAAACAGAACTAAAAAATAGATAGAAAGTCACAATCTTGACAGCTGTGTTGATAGAGACGTCACTGCAGTAGGATGTGATCAAGGTTCTCCTGGCACACCCCCCGGTCACTCGGTACACCCACCGATGACCACGCGGACAACCGCACTCCCTATTAACCCTCTCATTAGACAAACACAACTCACTAAAGCACCCGAGGCGGTTGGCTGTACGCCCCCGCTCATTTCCACGGAGCTTGACCAACCTGCCACACTTTTACAAGCTGTAGCTGACACCGCAGCTGCCGCAAAGGCTCTAGCCTCTGCTTTCGGTGTAAAGAAACTGGAATTACCTCAGTTCTACGGCAATACTTTGCATTGGCTACAGTTCAAACGTACCTACAATGTTACAAAAGCTAATTTTTCTCCGCTAGATAACATAAACCGACTTGACATTGCGCTGCGTGGGCCCGCGCGTGAGGCCGTGGTGGCGCTGTTGATGTCGACGGGTGACCCGGAGGAAGTCATGCGCGCCCTCGAAGATAACTTCGCGCGCCCCGAGCTCATCGTTTACAAGGAGGTTAATTCGTTGAAATACCTTCCACGCCTAGGTAACGATCTCAAAGAACTCGGAATCCTTTCTAATCGGGTACGCAATTCGATATCCACAATCAAGTTATTGAACCATCTGAGTTCACCTGAGTTGTTCCACGCTGTTCTTGGGAAACTTAACCCCACTATAAAAAATCGGTTGACAGATTTTGCGGCACGGGACTCTACAGGACGCCCGAAACTCGAAATTCTGTCCGACTTTTTAAAGCGTGAGTTAGATCAACACATTCGTTTTGGTATGACACCTGAGTTTAGTGCGACACAACTGCAACTAAATATTTCTTTTGATAAACCATTAAAGCGTGAAAATGTTCACAATGCTGTTATGAAGTCAAAACATACTCCTAAAGCCGGGTCTACAATAAAACGAGAGTGTGTAGGTATTTTGCAAAAAAAGATCATAACATTAGGGACTGTACACATTTTAAATCTTTGTCCATCGATGATAGATGGCAGTGGTTGCGTGAAACAAAGGTTTGCTATAGGTGCTTAAAGGCTAGTTCACACCTATGGAAAACGTGCAAAGTGAATCCGTGTGGCGTTGATGGCTGCCCTTTTCGGCATAACGCGCTTCTTCACCGGCAGCCATCGCCGCCACTCGTCAATACACTTAACGAGCAAGCCTCAGATACCGTTACACACCCGATAACTGTTGAACATAATACACACGCTACGTCAAATGCTGCTGTACCGACCGGTGAAAAAGTGATTGTGTCTACAACCTCGACAGGCGCACAACAACCGAATACTATTTTAGCTCTTCGCCCTAGTGCTTATTTAAAAATAATACCAGTTACAGTCTCGGGCCCTACTGGAACCTGCAACGTGTTCGGGCTCCTTGACGACTGGAGCACCGCAACCATCATAGATTCCAGCATCGCCAAACTGATAGGGGCGACCGGGCCACAACAGACCATAACGGTAAATGGCATAGGTGGTCTCGAGCGAAATACCACAATATCATATGTAGACTTTCTCATTAAAGGTAGGTACACACAGGAAACATTTTTAGTAAAAAATGCTCGATCTATGGAGTCTTTGTGTGTGCGCCCGCAGTCGGTCAAACGTGAAACGATTGAGTCTTTTTCACATTTGTCCGATCTGATTGACGTTCTGATATACGACGACGCAACTCCAACTATCCTCATTGGAGCTGAACATTGGCATTTGTCAATCAACCGCGAAGTTCGAGTTGGTAGAAGGAACGAGCCCGTTGCCTGTTTGACAGCTTTGGGCTGGACTTTATACGGCGTTGCTTCTAGCAAAACGAAGTTGATTGAGTTCGTTAATCATACTTACATGGATACAAACAATGATGACAATTTAGAATCATTGATTAAGGAACAGTATAAACTCGACTCTATAGGTATTACTAAAACGGAAACTTTGCATAGTAAACAAGACCAGCGCGCAGTCGACATTTTGGAAGCGACTTCCAAACGATTGCCTACTGGTCGGTTTGAAGTAGGCATGCCGTGGCGCGACGATATACAGCGTGTTCCAGACAGTTACCCACAGGCGATGTCACGATTTTTAAGTTTAGAACGACGTATGGCTAAAGAGTCCGAGTTTGCTAAAGCATACAATGCTTTCATAGTCAACATGATCGCGAAGGGTTATGCAGAGAAATGTGCTCCAGATACATACTACACACACTGGTAACAAACGTGACGGCTTACGTGACAGTAAATCTGGCGGCTTTCGTCTTTATCTACCACATTTTGGTGTGTACCACCCCCAAAAACGAAAAGTCAGGGCAGTTCATGATGCAGCAGCCAGGAATGAAGGAGTCAGCGTGAATTCTTTGCTGCTTTCCGGTCCTGACCTACTCCAGCCGCTACTTAAGGTTCTATTTCGTTTCCGGGAGGGTCGCATCGGAATAACCGTGGATATCAAAGAGAGAGATGTTTCCTCAGATTCGGGTTAGAGAGCAGGACAGGACAGAGGCGCTCTTCGGTATCTGTGGAGATCTGATAAATCACATGACATACAGGAGTTTAGGATGACATCTGTCATTTTCGGTGCTTGCTGTAGCCCCTTTATAGCACAGTTTATAAAAAACAAAACAACTAAGGAGCCAGGGGCACTAAACCTTGTCGCTAAGGAGCTCAGGGCCACTCAACAGTTGGAAGTTGATCTTGGCGAATCTAATAACAGCATACGAGCCCTAGGTATTGCATGGAACCCTACCGCCGATGTTTTGGGTTTTCGAACAGGCTTAATTGAAACATACTGTTCCAACAAACCTGGAGATCTAATATCGACTGGGACACAGAGCTCCCACAATCAGAAGCATCCAAGTGGTTCGAATGGTTTCAAGACCTGACAAAAGTCTCTTTGCTGAAGATTCCGCGTTGGTATGCAAGGGCGAAAGGCTACGAGCTTTCCCACAGAGAGTTTCACGTCTTCGCAGATGCAAGTGAGCTTGCTTACGCCTGCGTTGCCTATTGGCGTTTGATATACCCCGACGGCAGCATCAAGCTCACTCTCATCGCAAGCAAAGCCAGAGTCTCGCCCTTGAAACCAACATCGATCCCACGTTTGGAACTTCAAGCTGCTTTGATAGCTTCTCGTTTGGCAC
Organism: Xestia xanthographa; assembly: GCA_905147715.2. Taxonomy (NCBI): domain Eukaryota; kingdom Metazoa; phylum Arthropoda; class Insecta; order Lepidoptera; family Noctuidae; genus Xestia; species Xestia xanthographa. The sequence goes on from LR990643.1 coordinate 30,779,050, forward strand.
TTGTCATTATGGAGAGCCATCGAAAAAAGTTAGTGCGTACATTCTACTGGACTGATTCGATGACTGTCCTCCAATGGTTGCGCAGTGATGCGCGAGCGTTTAGACCTTTCGTTGCTAATCGGCTAGGTGAAATTTTAGAAAAATTTTCGGTCAAAGACTGGCGATGGGTACCGACAGATCTGAATGTCGCTGATGACGCAACCAGATTGCGTCCAATTCATTTGGAACCTTCACACAGATGGTTTTGCGGCACATCATTTCTTTTAAAGTCCCCAAAGGACTGGCCCACGGAGCCACTTAGCGTCACACCAGTTCGAGAAGAGCTTAAGTGTCCACGGAACGAGCTGGTGGGACTGACTTCAATAAGCACAGCCTTACCTATTCCTGTCACGGCGGATTTAGCTCGCTTCAATGACTGGCTACGATTGTTGCGTGCCACAGCCCGGGTACACCAAGCAGCGGCTGTTTTTGGAAATATTTTGGCTACTATTCGAAATTTAAAATTAAACAGTGGGGTTGCTCACCCGCGCTCCCACTCTTTACCAACGTCGACCACTCTTACACCCTTGAATGCCGACTTAATAAAAGCCGCTGAAAGGCATATATTGCAACGGGTTCAACAAGACAGCTTTTTGCAAGAAATTCACTGCATTTTGAAAAAGAAACCAATTCCTCCAAGCAGCCGCCTCATCAAACTATCGCCCTCTCTGGGAGAAGATAATCTTTTGCGTTTGGCTGGAAGGATAAAGGTCGTAGAAGGCATCAATCCCGACTCCCGTTTCCCGATCCTAGTTGACGGTCGCCACCCAGTCGCACGGTTATTGGTAAAATATTACCATCGTCAAGCAGGTCACGCAAATCATGAGTCCGTAATAAACGAGATAAGGCAAAGATTCTGGTTGTTGAGACTTCGCGACACGGTCAGAGCTGTAGCAAACCAATGCCTCTTCTGCAGAATTCGCAAATCACAGCCGCTAAATCCAACCACTGGAGATCTTCCACCACAAAGACTAGCTCATCACCAGCGAGCGTTTACCTTCACTGGCGTAGATTATTTCGGTCCATTGGACGTCGCCATGAAAAGCGCTATGTGGCCCTTTTTACGTGCCTTACGACCAGGGCCCTCCACTTGGAAATGGTACACATCCGCAGACTTTGCAATCATGGGTCTCAGGCGTTTTTTTGTCAGACGCGGGATTCCGCAGACTATATATTCAGATAATGGAACCGCATTCGTTGGCGCAAACAGGATCCTACGCGAATTTTACACAAATGACGTGCAAGATTTTGCCGCCACAAAGGGCATTAAGTGGAGTTTCATCCCAGCGGCGGCGCCTACTTTCGGAGGATGCTGGGAACGTCTCGTCAGGACGGTGAAAGTAGCGCTGAACGCTACACTGAACGAAAGATATCCCAAAGAGGAAACATTTTTGACTTTGTTAGCGGAAGCCGAAGCGATCGTAAATTCACGCTTACTCTCGCATGTGTCCACAGATCCAGATGACCCAACCACGTTGACACCGTTCCACTTTCTCATCGGGTCTTCATCGAACCAAACCCTGCCAACGACATTGGAAGACCGTGACCTGATCGGACGCTCTGAATGGAAGAAAGCATTAAAGTTATCGGATCACTTTTGGAACCGCTGGGTGCGCGAAGTGCTGCCGACTATGCAAACACGAACCCCGGTTAAGGGAGATCGTGGTCAAGACCTCTTGATAGGAGACGTGGTTATTATCGTCGACGAATCGCTACCACGAGGGACATGGCCACGAGGCCGTATAGTGAGGGTGTTCCCTGGAAAAGACGGCGTTAATAGGTGGTGGACGTTGCGACGGCCGGAGGTACGTTGCGACGGCCGGAGGTACGTTGCGACGGCCGGAGGTACGTTACGCCGCCGGCCCCTCAAAAAAACTTGTGAAGCTTGCTACATAAGGCTTCTTTTACCCATGACTGTTGGTGCAGTGCTGCACGAGGGGCAGGATGTTTGTGATTTCAAAATCAAAATCAATTTTATTTGTGTAACATAGGTAGTGAATACAGTTTGTTACGTACTCTTTGGTTTTTTATACTTTTTCTTTATTATTTAAAAGTTTTTTTTTTGTTCTTGATTGATTTGCTGTCAAACGTTGTGTTTTTCTCTTCCTTCCCATTAAAATAATATTACAAGGTAACTATTTTCATTTCCGGATTACAGCCCACAGCCTCATCTTTTTCACAGTTCTTAAATTAAAATAGGTCGCTATGTTATGCCAAGAGGCGTACAAATATATTATGGTTGCATGCGAAATAAAGAAATACAAATCATGCGAGAGGTAAACACAAATTATTTGGTAGATATGTCAAAATTAATAGCATGATGATAAAAAAACAAAAAAAATATAAAATGTCACAATATGAAGTAATTACTACAGTCAATGCATAAATAAATAGTCATATCATTACCATTGCTCTCAATATTTTACTAGAAATTGAAAGCGTTTAAGTGTACTCTCCAGTCAAAAAAAAAAAAAAAATAAGTCTACATTAGTTTATCATTCAGAAATTCATCAATCGTATAATAACATTTTTCAATTAACAACAGTTTTAATATTTTTTTGAATTGTGTAACATTCAAATTTTTTATTACATCTGACAATTTATTGTAAATGCGCGGTGCCATGCCTAAAACGCTCTTTCTCACTAAAGCCATCTTACAACGCTGATTGCCTAAAGAGTTTGCGTATTGGCTACGAATCGCAACATCTCGTAAAGTCGACACTTTTTCGAATAACCTCATGTTTGTTTTGACGAAAACACTTATTTCAAAAATATACAATAATGGTAAGGTAAGTATTTTCAGCGATTTAAAGAATGGTATACAGCTATCATCAATTTTCAGACCACACATCGATCTTATGCATCTTTTTTGTGCCTTAAAAATGATATCTTTATCTGTAGAATTGCCCCAAAAACGATACCATATTGCAAAATTGATGCTACTAGGCCGTGATATGCAACTAGTAGCGCATCCATATTTATTTTTCTAGCAATTTGGAAAAGTGCGTATGCTGATTTATTTATTTTCTTACTTAGGTCATCTATGTGGGCCTTCCAGTTAAGCTGATTATCAAGAAATAAACCTAAGAATTTTGCTACGTTAACTTCTTCAATGTCACAGTTACTATGTCTAATATTTACTTTTGGTACTTCAGTACTTTTGGTACTTCAGTTCTTTGGTGAAAGTGCATTATTTAAGTTAATAACTAAATTATTTTTATAGATTTTAACGAATGAAATCGATTATAACGAATGAAATCGATTATAACGAATGAAATCGATTATAACGAATGAAATCGATTATAACGAATGAAATCGATTATAACAAATGAAATCGATTCTAACGAATGAAATCATCGTCACCAAACACAACACTGTAGCACTGACGGAACTGATACTGAACTGACGGAACTGATACTGAACTGACGGAACTGATACTGAACTGACGGAACTGATACTGAACTGACGGAACTGATACTGAACTGACGGAACTGATACTGAACTGACGGAACTGATACTGAACTGACGGAACTGATACTGAACTGACGGAACTGATACTGAACTGACGGAACTGATACTGAACTGACGGAACTGATACTGAACTGACGGAACTGATACTGAACTGACGGAACTGATACTGAACTGACGGAACTGAGGCTTCACGGATATGTGTGAATCGACCTTAATAAAGAAGTATGGAAGGAAAAGACATTAGGAGAAAGATGATGAATTTTGATAGAAATACGAACTTTGCAAAATAACTAATTATGGATGTCGTAAAACCACCTGATCCAGTAGGCAGTAGGACTTTCAAACCACATATTTATTCAAACAATTGCCGCCTATTGTTTTCCTTAGTAAAAGACGGAATCGATAACAAAAATACCTACAGTCAAAATCAAACGCAACGAAATATCGCAAATTCACGCCCAATATGCAGGATAGATCTGGTCGTCCCTGCAAATTGGTTTTTCACTGTCGACTGACTCGCACGATGAATGGCCTGCGTCACCGCCTTCCGAACCTACGACAAATTCGTAGCATCGAAGGTTCGTAAACCCAATTATGAGTTGGCGCCGCCCTTGTAATTATATTTTGTAAAGGTCATGTTACAATTAAGGAAATAATCGGTCCGTTAAATGTTACAATTAAGGAAATAATCAGTCCGTTAAATAGTACAACTGTCTTATTTCTGGATAAGAAAAAAAAAAAACCGGCTAAGCGGAGTCCAACAACATAATAACATTATTTTTAACGCTCGTTCATACGTCAATTTGCACATAACATCAAAACTAAATTTGTTTTTCATAATATTTTATGTGTTAATGATGATATGATAATGCAGCAGTTTTAAATTAAATTTCAAATCTTGTTCAAACTAACTTCCTTTGAATCTTGACTTTGATTTCATAATATACTAATTTCATATTATAATATTTGGTATTTTTACTCTCATCTTTAGCCATGACATAAAATACCTATGCATTTGTCGCAGGTATATTGTCAACGTGATATTACAATTTCACTAGTGATATTATAATAAACGGTACATTGTCAATTTACTTCATTTCTTACAATTTAACGGCCTTTAATAAATCTAGGTATATTATGACTGAAGTTGGCAGTGGGAGACGTCGAGCGTGATTTATCAATTCTTTCCCATTTCTTCGGTGTATTTTCTATGGTATTTTATTTCAACGAAAATGTTAAAGCTACGTCGACTACGCCTTTTTTTTTCGGATGGGAAATCATCAAATGACTCCTCCCGCTCTGGGCGGAGCAGGAGGGAGTGTCAGACTTTTACTGACTAAAACCCATTCATGTTCCTTTATTGCCCGCCCTTTGTGTTCCGGGGCCACGGTATATCTTTTGAACAGTCCCGCAGCCCGCAGGCAGGCATCGGCCCTTGCGGACCCCTTCCTTTTGCTGACTGTCTTTGAGGCGCGCGTGGAACACGAACGCGCCGTCAACACGGCCTGTCATCATGAGACGGACGGACGGCGAGCTAGCCCATGGCTTTCCGTCCACAGGCCCGTGCCTAAGGTGGCCCCCGACGCCAGGTGGTCTCCTGCGGCGGCCGGGACGTGAGGTTCTCTCCCTCTCACGTTCCGCTACCTCCTTCTCTATCTAGCATTACTGCTTCGTAGAAGGAGGTGACGGCATCGCATTCCGTCTCGCTCCGGACAATGGATTGAACCAGGGCCGGACGCGAGAGGTCGCCGCCGCCAATCGCCGCTTAGAAGACACGGCAGTGCTCCGCTGTAACGTGGTGAATTTCAATAAACCACAAATTTGAATTTTTGCGCCTTAGCGCATAATGCAAAACCCAAGTTGTTGAGCGACCCCAGTCGCTGAGCTAGTTTTCTACTTATTTTGTAACTGTGATATTGTTTTTATTTATTACACCTGTTAAACCAACACCAATTAAAGAGGTCTACGTGACACCGCCGGCGCCAAAGAGTGCCGTCGTCGACGCCGCTGAACTATGCTCACCCCCAAATGACTGTGCCTATTAAATTCAGGCGGGGCACACCTCCACAGTGTGCTCCACCATGTCCTTCGGTCGATCCTCGCAATGGAAGCACCCGGGGGTTTCCTCTGCCCGATTCGGTGCAGGAACCCCCCCGAAACAGCCGTGTCCGGTGAGGACCTGCGTCAGGCGGAAGGTGAAGACGTGGCGTTTCTCAAGCCACTCCTCAAAAAGAGGACTTATCGCCACTATTGTGGCGTGCCCTGCACGAGGTTACAACAGCCGCTCTCTCCATGTCGCCATGAGATCACGCCGGAAGTCTGTGCGCTGAGCGACAATTTGCCGCGGCAGCGGAGTTTCCCCCCGGCTTAGCGCCTCCGCGCGCCATTCATGCAAGCGCGCGAGGACTATCGCCTCCAGATCCCATGGCGGCAATCCGGCAAGGAGGCTCGCCGCCTCGCGGGAGATCGTGCGGTACCCACGGGCCAGCCTTACGGCTACCACCTTTCGGGGCGCGTCTAGGTAGTGGGCGACTCGCCGATGTCGACTACGCCTTATTACAACCTTGACGTTAAAACATTCTGTTCACTCCAACCAAATAGAGATTGGGTTAGAACTGTGACCCTGGAATGATAGGGCGAGGACCAGCTCACTCCTCCCCTTTATCTGAGACGACCGTGTTGTTTTAGTCAGTAGGAGTCTGACAGACTCCTCCGCCTACCCCACGGCGGAGAACATACATTAAGGATTTCCATACGAAAAAATGACCAGCTACGTCGAGATTGGTCCGACAATTATGAACCGCAAAATAAACTTGATAACTCTATGATTGCAAAATTGACTTTTGAAACGGATCAATCAGAGACGGCCTCTAAAAGGTGCATGCTCGCAGTCCGCGCACTGACCGCGAGATTTAAACTTGCTGTCACCGCGAAAACAGTTATTAAATAGATGGTAGATATTTGATAATTTAATTAACTTCATGTACAATAGTGGTACATAGGCGGAAGGCATTCTCTACCAGTCAACCTTTGGGTTCAATAGGAAAACAGTGATGGGGTAAAAAACCAACTTCTTGTTTACGAGAATTTATATACTTACTAGCTGCCCGTCCTGGCTTCGCACGGGTGGACATTTTATTTTTTTCTATTCTATCCTATCTTTCAAGTTGGAGCAAACTGCACAGGGTGTGCAAATTTGATTAAGGAAGATATTGATACTAATACACATAAACAAATAAAATAAACTAATAGATGTTTTAACAATTTTTTTAGTGGAAGCTGGCCTAAAAAAACTCATTCACTTACTGCTTTGAAAGACCGTATTATAATTGTTTAGCCGTTGCTCTAGAACTACTTCCGACCGATGTACATATTGTTCTTTGGCGAATTAAAACTATAACATTTTTAATAATCATAAAAAAATATGTAGATAGGTTATAACTCAAGTGACTCTGCGTGTGATATTTCGTCCACCCTGCACCTGCATTTCCTACAGTAATGCTCTGTTTTCCGCACTCAATGTTAAGATGTAATAATGCTCGAATCTGAACAGTTACATTTCAGGCGAATGCTTTCGTGAGGGAAAGCATTTAGAAATTATCTGCGAGATTGTGATAAGTGTGTCGTCTACCCGCGCCGCGGTTAGCTCTATGCTGATGGGATCTATAAATTGCATTGTACCTACATTATATCCGATCGATGTTCCGATAGGTGAGAAATATGATAAATAATGTAAATTATTACAGCCGGCAACACCTGAAGAAAAAAAATGTTTAAAACACATTGCAATATTCCGACAAATAAAACTTTTTTTAAACCAGCTGGTTAGGAAGTCCACACCACAATTCTCGTTAATATTTTATTGAAGTGAAGTGAACATACCTATGAAATAAATTGTCAAAGTAATAGATTATTACCCGTCTACGGCGCAGCAAGAGGGTAATGATTTTTTTTATTTCATGTCGCTGTAAGTTTACCGAACAGGAAAAGAAAAACAACTATAGACTAGTTAAAAGTATTGTTACAAACACCGCTGGGGGCTAGACATGCAGGAAAGAAAAAGACATGCAGGAAAAAAAAAGACATGAAGGAAAGAAAAAGAAATACACTGCTGTTAATGATATGGTTTGAAGAACATTCTTTAAAGAAAATGATTTTCTAATACTATGCCTGTAATAATGCTTTGTAAAACCACCAGCTATTTAATAAGAGCCATTGTTGCTTTGTCAGGAAATGCTACGAGTCAGGGTGTAAACAGACGCCGGGGTTGCGGGAATGTTCGAAAGAGATACCGTGGCCCCGGAACACAAAGAGCGATGAAGGAACATGGATGGGTTTTAGTCAGTAAAAGTCTGACACTCCCTTCTGCTCCGCCCAGAGCGGGAGAAGTCATTTTGATGATTTCCCATCCGAAAAAAACATCACGAAGCCGTCAACCAAGCATTACTATACCTAATCACAGCTTTGTCATCTTTGGTCGGTGAAGACCATAGATCTTGGGACATCCACCTTCCTAAAGTTGAATACGCTATGAACAGCACAACAATGCTATGAAACATTTTACTACCAGTAGCTTTTTGCTCTTTGGACGAGAAACATAGGGTGTAAAACACCTCTTAATAACGAAGCCGAAAGGCACTTGTTCTCCCCGTCATTGCGATATAATTTTTTTGTTCTACACTATACCTGGGAACCTTCTAGTTACGGAGAGTTTTTTTTATTAAATACAAGTTTTTAATTTAACATTTTTACTTTAAACACCTCCACGATCCCCGTACTATTCAATCCATCCACGTACGTTACATTGAGTTCTACCACAAAACATGATTTTTCACCCCAAAAAAAAAAGTCGTTTCCCAGCAATAATTGTTGCGTAAAGTTACTTACTTTGATGTACAGAATGCTTGGTTGACGGCTTCGTGATGAGGTCTTTTACACCCTAGTACAACTATCATCAGCTGTGAACGCGACGTACGTCTCAAAAAATATTTTATTTGTGTGCACTGACCGCTGTGACATAAATCATCCAATAAACAAGGACAGACGCACGTAACCTCTGAGGTAAGAATTTCCTTTCTCTAGGCGAGCGTTCTGATGAGGCGTTGGGTTAAAAGTCTAATTCATAAAAATGCCATGGAATATATAAATATTGATGTTTTTTCATTTACGTAACTATATTTTACCGATGATTTAGTCGATACGCAAGAACAGCCCAAATTAAATGATTTTTAAGAATTGATATTCCCACCAATACTTTTTTTTTGTTAAAAATGTCATACCTTGTCTGAACAATCCTGGTCCTAAATTAAGCCTAGAATATGTATAGTAACGAACCACACTCGAGTTTTATTAGATTAGACAGGCTACTCGCCTAGTTAAAACGCTCCACGGCACGATTCTTCGTGAAGCGTAAAAAAACCCATTCAGTCAGATCATAACATCATCCCTTATTTTAACGGTGGTATGGTATTAATTAATTTTACACTTCTTTTTACGCGTTTTATGTGAGACGACAATGATTTTATGTTATTTAAGTGGGAAAAAGTCGTTTAAGATTGTGGGTTATCCTATATTATTGTGCGATTTTACCCTGGTTTCGTGTTGACCAGTTTCAGAGAGCTATTTGGCCCTCTGCCGGTACCCAAAGCCACCGAGCGTGTCTTCCAATTCTTTGCCTATATGATTGGCTATCAAGCAGGACGCCTGCTGCACAGGTGCCATCCATTTTTACCTGTGACCTTGATCTAATGACACCGGACACCATCAAATAAGGTTTGCTGAACATTTCATTAAAAAAATGTGGATTATTCATCATCCACACCTATGAATACCCTTGTGGATAACGTCTTATACCATAGACCAAAAAGGTAACCCACGATAACGCCCTTCATCGAGTGATCCCATCGACGCGAGAGACATTGTAATTAGTTTGTGCAAAAACAAAATTCTGTGATAATTAACAATAAGATTTGGTTAAGCTGTAGTAGATTACTAAACTAATATGACCGGTAAATTTTAATTTATAACCGATATTGTTGCCCATGACTGATGCTAAGGGTCAAAAATCGAACGTATTTCACAGCGAATTTCCTTGTTTCTTAATATTTTTCCATTTCTCATTTCTAGTTTTCTAAACAACCTAATTATAATCATGGTTAAGATTTTTTAATTTTTTTTTGGGTACTTAAATCATAGTTCAGCTAAGTATGTTAAAATTAATTGTAATATATTTTATGTGGTAAACTTCGAGTTTCCTTTTTAAACGCCATAATATGTGCTAACCGAGGAGTTAGATGACTCTCCTAGTTCTAAAGCGTACGAGCTAAAAGGTAGACCTGGAAAGAGCAAGCACATAAATACTAATACTATTAGATACGTAGATATACTAGAAATACCCTGGACCTCGCGGACGGACGAAAGTAGCGGACGGAGTGCTATTTTATTATATTACACGAACTTCGAAAATCCCATCGGTGAATGTATTGGACGTGATCAAAATAGGGCCCAATTAAAATACAATGTTTATTTAAAATATCCCTAAACAAGTATTGTAAAAGAATAAACGTGTACTACTGTTGAAACATGTACGAAAACTTACAATATCACTATAATAACCTTCTTATGCGAAAAATCTAACATAATCCCGAAAAACGGGCAATTGAGACGAAAAATCCTAACCATTTTCGTGATCACATAGTGGAGGCTGTGGCTACCCGATCCCCGAATTTGTAATCTTTGCGTGTATACAAAAGGTAAATTGCTCGGTGGCATTTTCAACGGTAATGATGTCATCACCGCATCCCGTAATCGAGGACTGGATACTTTTATAGTAGATCCGTTGGCCGCATGTTACACCGGAGCGTTAAGCTTGGGAAATTAGATACATAGATATTTTTTCAAATAATCTTTAGTGTTTATTTATAACGAAAGAAGTCATTTCCCGCAAGTGAAAAATTGTACATGGGAGGACGCATTTATACTATATACTACTGTAGGGGGTAATCTCCGGAAGTAATGAACCAATTTTAAAAATTGTTTCACTGGTAGAAAGCTACATTATTCGTGAGTGCTATAGGCTATATTTTATTCCCGTACTCCCACGGGAACGGGAACTACGCGGGTGAAACCACGGGTCGTCAGCTAGTTTGTTTATAAAATACTACCACGATGTTTACTTTATTGAATCTACTTAGAAATAACGACAACGATTTTCACGAACGCTACGTCTCCTATAATCATGGAACTATTGAACTGTTTGTGTGTGTTGTGATCGAACGCTACGTCTCCTATAATCAAGGAACTATTGAATTGTTTGTGTGTGTTGTGATAATTTATGCCCATTAGACTAGACAGGATAGGATAGCACTAGCGAACGTTCTTATCGTTCCCTCTTCAAAAAATATTCCTAGGCTGCCCCCAAATGTGTGGGGGCATTGTTCCTGCCACAGTATGTGTTTTAACAGAATCCGCGTAATTATTTTTCTAAACTTTCAACACAAAACTTTCCCAATAATACCTCACTTTCAAAAATTGAAAGACGCTGCCAGTAGTAAAACTTAAGAGCTATTCTGAGTAAGAAAACACCGAAATAAACTTTACGATTCCGGAAGAAAATACGAGCATGACGAAATTGACGAAATTTACGAACATGAAAGGTTTCTTCAGGAACTTCAGTAGTTTTAAAGTAATACTTTAGAGTATTTTGTTTAAGTAGGTATCATTTCTTAACTGTGAGAAGCTTACTTTTAATATTCTGATAAATTTTCATAGTTAGGAAATGTTATCGATGACGACGAAAACTTTAGGTTCTTAGTGCACTGTTTTAGACTTTCACGGTTTTCACTACAGTACTTACGGGATAATTTCCGTGATTTTCTTTTTCTATGAGCTCCCAATATTTCGACGCAGTTGCAAGCATCATGATCGCGGGAATACTGAGCTCATGGAAAAAGAAAATCACGGATATTATCAAGTGTGGTATTCTTACTTAGAGCATCATGAAGTTTGTATGGTTGCTTATGTTAAAAATAAAAAGTTTCAAGGTTTCTCAGACCAAAGAACATATTTCTAGCATTTATAAGTAACGCTTCGGTGTGAAGTACATCCAAACGTAATGTGGGGGTGTACCTAAATGACATCGTGAGGCTGGTCCGAAGCTTTGTATGAATCTTATCTCTGTTTCGCGACCGCCACTAACACCGCACATAATGGCTGCCCGCGCGTGATTTGTGATACAAATTCATCGTATATTGTGGCGCTACGATAAATTAATTACGGTGTGAATGCGTGCCGACTAATTAGTTTTTGCGTAGTTTAATAATCCGTTTTGTTTGTTTCAATTATGGATGAGGTGATATGTTTGAGGTTTAATTAATAGTGGTAAAGGAAACTTGTACGCGTTATTGGGTCGAAATATTATTATTCCGTTGTATATATTTTATTAGGGTAGCGCGCTGGGTTGTATTTCATTGACTTAGTTGTTTGATATCTTTTTAATTATTTAGATAGCTACGTCCATCATTAATTAGGTTTTAAATATTTGTATTATTGGTTTTGATGATTGGATGGGTACGTAATAGGATGGGTACGTAATAGGATAGTTACAACGAGATTTTAAGTCCAATTGAGTGGTTAAACAAACCTCACAACGGTAACTTTGCTTATTACGTTTAAGTTGAATATGTAACAAAAAATCGTAATCTAGAGCCCGAATAAACAGATTACCTACGTTTCATTACAATCTCCTTTTTCAATTGCAACGATCTGAAGGCCGGTTTCAGAATTGAAATTAAAACGAAAGAGACGAGTGTCTAAAAAACACTATAATGGCCGCATTATAGTGTTTTTTGGATACTCGTCTCTTTTTGGCCTGTCAACATTAGAAGAAAAAAAACAATATTATCTCCAAACTGAACACGACGTACGTCTCAAAATGAAGGAACTATTTTTTTCAACAACAACACAAGTACAGGATGCACGTAACCTCTGATGTAAGATTTTTTTTTCTCTAGGCGAGCGTTCTGATCGTTGCAGCCTTTCGAAAAGCGTTATTAGGCTGCCCCCAAATGTGTGCAGGCGCGTTGGGCCTCGCACAATCACACTGTCATCGAAAGTAAAGATCTATTGATTGTTACTAGAAATGTTTTCCATAAACAATCAAGATTCATTCAGGCATAGAAATCTTATTCAAAACCCGTCATTTTTGGTACATTTTCATTATTTTTTTAGCCTGACCTGCTTGCCTGTTCCATCTGCGTCTCAATCTCAAAAACAATGATGAGGACATAGGTCGACGGCGGTAAACATATTTCCCTACAATTCCCACTGGCATTTTGCCAAAACATATTGATTTTACTATGAGAGTCGACAAGTCCTCGGCTATCTTAAGAGATGTGAAGATTTCCGGAGATCACAGAACGATATGAATATCATTCCATTGAAGTGTAGCTCCAATGGGTGTTTGTAGTAGATGTTCTAAAAATAATGTCTTTAAAATAAGACAATTTTGTTTCAATGAGCTCAAATCGACTGTTAAACTGAATTTATCCCCGTATTTTTGTTACTAAACAAACATTAAACTATCGCTTATTATTTTCATAACAATAACATGAACAAAATATTTCCAAACACTGAAATCCGAAAGGTTGATCAATTTGTCAGTATCGGGTACAACACTAGTACTAACAACGATAGCCACTTTAGTATATTAGTCATCGATACTTGACAGATATGTATAGCAACAAACCTACCCCAATTTATGATAAAATGTATGACATAGATTGATTGGGCTTGGCAGAATATTATATGGCTGAGGCTTCATATAAATCGGTATTTTATTTTTGTTTGTTTAGCAAATATGATGTTAGGCTTAAAATGGATACAGCTTTGTGGATTCAGGGTTCCTTTTCAATCTTCAAAGTCACCTTGATTCACGATCATGACTGAATATTTTAGCTGCACCCTAAATACCCTAGTCGTAAAATACGGAATCAGTAATAACTTTAATAAATTACATAAATTTACCCCCTTATAATTTGAATCATATTTCAGTCCGGCTCAAATGAGGTGGCTTAAAACAATTCGTTCTAAGCCGAACGTGTCGAAAAAAATTGGACGAAACACCGTGCCGAAAACTGGACGAAACACCGTGCCGAAAACTGGACGAAACACCGTGCCGAAAACTGGACGAAACACCGTGCCGAAAACTGGACGAAACACCGTGCCGAAAACTGGACGAAACACCGTGCCGAAAACTGGACGAAACACCTTGCCGAAAACTGGACGAAACATCGTGCCGAAAACTGGACGAAACACCATGCCGAAAACTGGACGCAACACCGTGCCGAAAACTGGACGCAACACCGTGCCGAAAACTGGACGAAACACTAGTACCGAAAACTGGACGAAACACCATGCCGAATAATGGACGAAAACTGGAAGAAAAACCGTGCCAAAAACTGATTCCAAATCTGTGCAACCTATACGAACTCACAACGTGCTTATGAGCAGTTACTCACCTTCCCTTACAGAATTCTGCATGTGCAAAAGACTTTGGTAAATGCGCCATCTCATCTTCCTAGCACGGCGAGCTGTGCTGGGGCACAGAAATGCTGGAAACCTCCAACGGCGCAAATAAAACAACCTAATAGGGAGTTATATTTTCGAGCCGTTTGGGCATTAATCGGGCCATAGGATCCGAAAGTCCACCTAGTTTTTTGGGACCTGATCAAACAGTTAGTCAACCGATCACGTGACCAGAGTGCTGGCCGTCTACTACTACTGCTGACCGTGCCTTACAGAATTTTGCATACGTGCAAAAGACTTTGGCAAATGCGCCATCTCATCTTGCTAGCACGGCGAGTTGTACTGCGGCACAGAAATGCTGAAAATCTCCGCTGAAAATCTCTAACGGCGCAAATAAAACAACCTAATAGGGAGTTATATTTTCGAGCCGTTTGGGCATTAATCGGGCCATAGGATCCCAGAGTTCACCTAGTTTTTCGGGACTTGATCAAACAGTTGGTCAACCGATCCCGTGACCATAGGGCTGGCCGTCTACTACTTCTGCTGATCGTGCTGCTAGCTGTGAGTAAGCAGAAGTAGGATCTTTGGCTTCTCCCACTGCTGTAGGATAAGCACTTTGTTTGACGACACCACCTTCCTTTTCCCTGCTTTGCTACGCCTAGGAGCCGCATGTTGTTCTCCTCAACGCTGTCACTGTGTTAAACAGCCACGGACATCACGGCCTATCTTGCGCGTATCTTTCAGCCGAAGTGATGACCTTTTGTCACCGCCAGCGTTCCAGCTGTATAAGAACCCATTGGTTTGGCACGCGATATCTTGGTGTACATGGAAGATGGGTATGGATGAGGATTAGGATCCTGGACTGGACTGTTTTAAAAGCCATAACCATAGCCATGTTTCTTATTCATCAAACGGCGATACATTAATAATGTGTTATGGTAAATAGCTATTGTTTAAATAAGGAAGAAAGAAAAGGTATCAGTGACTGTAGTTAATTTTAAAAACGTAAAAATTAATAGCATCATCATCAGCCTATAATTTTCCCACTGCTGGGACACGGCCTCCACTCAATGAGAGGGAAAGTTAATAGCGCGGCCGCCAAAAAAATCGATATTTGCGTTACAAAAAATAGAAGGAAATTATTATTACACGCGATCTGCTTCATCCTATCCGACACCATAAAATGTAAATATTAAACTCAATATTACGAAACCCTCACTTTGCACGATGTTAAATGGTACTGCTGCAATTTATCTTAGGACTCGGTTGAAAATTAATCGGCCGTGATACATTTATCGTGTTTAATCTCATCTGCGAATTTAAAGTGCAAGGCTTGCGATGAAAGATGTGGGTTTTGTTATTAGAAAAATCAGAGTTATTGAAGAATTGCCAAAACTAATTTAGTTTTTTTCTTGGGTATTTAAAACAGCGATCTTCCTACACAAATAAGTACAGAGAACAAAACTAAGTATTAATACAAGCTCTCTGTCACAACAACACACGCTTTCTTCACCGTATTTCCCACCGTCATCCACAGTAAATGATACACAATATATTGAAACAAGAAATTTTAATCCTACAACAGCAATCACAGATCTCTGGAACAGGATACTGCAACGTAGTCAGAATGCATGCGAAACTGCCATTCAGAAACCGAAGCGGAGTACTGTGAACTGAGGATCACTTAAAGATTTTGCAAAAGATTATTCTTCTGCAGAATTTGTTTATGAATCAAGGCTCAAACACCAGTTTTATCGGTAGTGTTCCATCTTAAGCATTTGAGGAGTTCTTAGCTAAAATCCTATTCGATCTAGGGAAGTACATAAGGAATAAAAAGTCCAAAGGTGTTAAAGCAGTCCGCTGGATGCTTAAAGGTTAAAAAAGAAAACTCTTACTTCACAAACTTTTTTATTTAATACGACTATCGGGACGTATGTAGCACTCTATCGGGACGTATGTAGCACTCTATCGGGACGTATGTAGCACTCTATCGGGACGTATGTAGCTCTTCGATACCCGCAATTACAGACACAAAATAAAAATGCACCGTACCAGATCGGGTACGGCTGGGGACATACAGTTAACCAGGGATAAATACGTACAGCGTTTAACAACAGTTTATGATTTGTCTGACTTGACCTCTGAGTTGACCTCAACATCACGATCATGGGGCAGAATCATTTTCAGTAGGAAGCACTTTCAGCTTCCTGAAAAGAGCTTGTATTCCACCACGTGGAATTATGGAAAAGTCGAGATTTAAGAGCGAGAGTATCGATTTCGTAGTATGTGTAGCACCCACTTCGAATTTGATAAGTTTTGTTTTTGTCTAATAATACACACATCAAAAGTATCTAGGGATCAACATATATTTTTGCAATAACTTTTCTCCTGATTGATATTAATTAAAATTTTCTTTAAGGATTCATCAAATAAAGTGTTTTCGTTTGTCACAGTAACGATAAACCAAGTCACCTTTGCATTAATAAAGAAATTTGCCATTTTCCTAATAAAGGGATTTTTGACATTTGAACCACTAACATTAAAGTTCGAAAAAATGACTGAAAACACAGTTTTCTTTAAAATTTTATTGGGTAACTTAAACAATTAATAATCCGTGTTTCTACCGCGAACACTAACAACACAAGAACATCGGTTTGGCATACTCAAAATGAGTTCATCCAAATCACGCTGTGGAATGGCCGCCCATGTTCGTTGCAACAACAAAAAAAGGTCTTCTTGCGACTGGATACCCTCCATATTCGGCAGAGCTCTTCTCTGTAGCATATCCCATGCATGCTCAATCGGGTTCCGACTGAGCAGGCCAGGGCAGGACATTGATGTTAGCTGCGGCGAGAGTCTGTCTTACAACTCTTGCGGTGTGCGGTCGTGCATTATCAGAAATAAGGGACCGATTTGCACTTGTAGAGGAACGATGACGTCTGATACAATCGTCTCAGCATAAATTTGAGCGTTGAGGTTGCCTCTGATCCAAATCAACTCAGTTCTTCCGCCGATCCAAATACCCGCCCATACCATGATGGTTCCACCACTATAAGGATGGACTTCCTGGCAGGATTTTAATCGCTGTTGGCGTCCAGGGGTTCTCCAGTGTCGTATACGTCTTGTATCCGGTCTCATACCAAAACGAGACTCATCAGAAAAGCACACGAAACGCCATTGTTCTTCTGCCCAATTTCTGTGTTCAAGAGCCCATTGATATCGAATCCTACGATTGTGCATTGCTATAGGTGGTACCCGTAGCGGTCTTCGGGAATGAAGGTTCACTTCATGCAAGCGGTTTCTGACTGTTTGGTCGCTAATTAAGTTCCCTGAAGAGTGATGAAGCCTCACGGCTAACATCATGGCGGTTATTGTTGGAGCTCTTCGAGTTAAGATTTGAATGTATCGGTCTTGTCTCCGTGTGGTGCAGCGATACCGTCCTCCATGGCGCTCAGCCACGGTACCAGTGCTTCGGTAACGTGTCCAAAGTCGACTGATAACACTCTGACTTGTATTCAGAGCTAAAGCTACAGTACGTTGCCGGGAACCAGCTTCTATCATTCCCACGGCTCTGAGCATTTCTTCCCTGCTTAAATGACGTCGCCGCTCCATAATAACGTTGGTTTTAATCAGTAGTAGGGAAACAGTAGCACTAATAATGTCTTCAATGCGTTGTATGTTTTTATAGGGAAAATATTGACAGCTTATTTTCATCTTTTACTCGAATTTGATTGAGAGTTCCTGATTCAAATTATGAAATGCACCCAAAAAGGATCCATATAAATTTATAAAATCATAAATTTATTACAAAGCCACATCTCAATCTCAAGAAATCCGCATAAAAATGCTTGATCCCTAGACACTTTTGATGTGTGTACATTACTCGACATACATTACATGACTCGGCGGGACGAGCTGGATAAAACCAACGACCAGTGGTCCAATTTGCCCCGGATATAAAAAACTGGAAGTCATGGGGAGAGGCATTTGCCCAGCAGTGGGCTGACGCAGGCTAACAGTATCAGTAATACATTACTCGGGTTTTTACTAAAATCGAGCCAATTGACCGAAACAAAGTACTGAAAGAAACGTAGCAAAGTTTTTATGAAATATCCCCAAACCAAACAAAGCACCACGAATATAATAATATTCTTGGAGCTAGTGAAAAAACAAACATGATACTTATCAAAGGATTTTATATCCTCATTGAAGGTTGAAGGTATTGTGATCAAGTTGCTCAAAGTAGACACGTGACGCCATGGATGATGGGACCTATCGAGTTACTTGTTGTATAGTAATAAACAAAACCTTTATTTATTCAGTATTATGATACTTATACTATAAATATAATTTGTTCTTAAGGCTGAGGGCCAACCTGGTTACCGCGTTACCCGTGGTTACTATCTCGCGTCGCGTATTTCAATTATTCTTGACTTCTTAGTCGTATCATCTTCATTCATACCCTTTTTAATCAGACAGCTAGAATTACTGACATTCAAACAAAAAATGGAATACTTGAGAAGAGTCCAAGGTACTAGGAAACTAAAGGCGGGCCTCCAAGAGAGAAGGAAAGTTCGAGTAAGGTGACTTTGACCGTTAATAGGGCCCTCACCTCTATTTTGAAAAACCAAATTCTTCAAAGCAAGCCAAGAGTGGTTACCATAAACGGCTGGATAACTTATACAAGATTATTTTGGGTGGTCGCAAAACTTCCACAAAACTTGATTTTTATTAGTTTAAATGACAATAAAAACAAACGGCTGTATAACTTAGACAGGATCACAAAGCTTAAGCTTATATAATTTACTAGCTGACGTCGCTCGGTTTCACCCGCGTAGTTCCCGTTCCCGTGGGAGTACGGGAATAAAATATAGCCTATAACACTCACGAATAATGTAGCTTTCTACCTGTGAAACAATTTTTAAAATTGGTTCATTACTTCCGGAGATTACCCCCTACATACAAACTTACAAACATACAAACTTACAAACATACAAACTTACAAACAAATGTTACCTCTTTATAATATTAGTATAGATTAGTTTATTTGAAAATGAAAACACGTTAATGTATTTCGCGTTTTAAATCACCAACATTTGACACATCAAAAATTCGATTAAAAGTTATTTATAGGCGCAAGTTATGGTCTATAATTTAGTACCCAAAGCGATTGAAAATAGGAAAGCTCAACAACTAAAACAATCAAAGGAACCTATCTCGAAAGTTTACGGACTTTGAAAAAAATGTGGGAAAGGATATCATATATCATTCATTGCCAAACTAGAATTGTTTCAAATCGTCGGCGTCGGAGTGATAAATTTTTCGATGGTTGATCCATAGCCGTGACCTATGATTTAAGGCTTTGGCCTGCATTGGGGTACTATTTTCTCTTACTTTTACTATATTACATTTCTTGGGTTATTTATCGATTTATTTGACAACTAGCGGACCTCACCCGCGTAGTTCGTTCCCATAGGAGTACGGGGATAAAATATAGCATAATGTTACTCAGGGTGAATTTAGCTTTCTAATGGTGAAAGAATTTTTGAAATCGGCGGAGTAGTTTTTGAGTTTATTCATTACAAACATACACACACACACAAAAATACAAATCTTTCCTCTTTATAACATTAGTGTAGATTGGTGAATTTCACCAGAAAAATCACGTGCGTAGCACTTCGCAACCAACTTTTCTTGGGTCATTTATTGATTTATTTGAAAATTGGTGATTCTCTCCAGAAACATCACGTGCGTAGCATTCGCAACCGGAGTGAGCTTATGACTAGATGAATGACCATGGACGAACCAAAAGGCGTAGCAGGTGGCGTTATTTTTTACTACCCCTCATGCAAAAAACGCGTGAATTTATATTTGTAGCGGTCATTGCTACATTTAGATCATTAGAACTTAGTTTCAAACTTAAAATCTAAATTGTTACCATTTTTAATCAAATTCAATAAGGAAAATTAATAGTTGGTTAGATCTGGGGCTGCGGGACTATTCGAAAGAGATACCGTGGCCCCGGAACACAAAGGGAGATGAAGGAACATGGATGGGTTTTAGTCAGTACAAGTCTGACTCCCCCTCCTGCTCCGCCCAGAGCGGGAGGAGTCATTTGATGATTTCTCATCCGAAAAATATAAATAAAAGGGTTGGTTACATGTCTACCCAAAGGAATAAGCTTAAGTAAATGAAATATGAATAAGCTTAAGTAAATGAAATATGAATAAGCTTAAGTAAATGAAATATGAATAAGCTTAAGTAAATGAAATATGAATAAGCTTAAGTAAATGAAATATATTTCGTTGTCCAATTGTTTGTTATCAAGTAAATGAAATATATTTCGTTGTCCAATTGTTTGTTATCATGTTATAAACTTATATCGGGCCTACTCTTGCATATTAACAACTACCACAAAGCAAGTCAATAGTAATCCTATAAATATACCCACAGTTCATATTTTACTGCAAAAACGCACGTTTAGGTGTTGTTGGCCATATAAAGATGTCTTTAATACCGCAGGCCTACAAATTTTATGCCAGCATTATGGGACCGAAGTGTACTTGTACACATTTTTTACGCCTCAATGTAAACATTAAACGGAACATCGAGATAGCACAAACGTACTGCGTATAATACGTGAATGTTTCTATGGGACGTTAAAAATGTGCGTCAATATGAACTGAATATGTTTGCGGGTCATGTTTTACCCGTATCAAAAATTTAACCATTCAATATTATATTGAGTTCATCAGCTTCCGCACGAAAATTCAACAAATTTCTTCTAATTAATCTTACTGACTATTGTCTTCATTTATTTTTATAGCCTCTCTTGACAGTAATATAAGGTATACATGTTTGCAGGGAATATTAATAATGCATGAAATAAAATCTTAAATGATCAACAACTTAAACAAAAAGGTGGAAATTTTAAATACCTCGAATTTGGAAATAAGTTCAATTATTCTAAATGATAAAAGGCGGTCACTGTCGTCTTTAATGTCGCTAACACCAGAAAAATGTACCTACACGTATCGTCACTACGTTAGAAGAAGACAAAAAAGGTCAGTTGAAGTACAGCAAGAACAATCATAGGCGTGTCACTTTCCCAGTGCAGCGATGGGCAGAACATAAGATGAACTCAAGATAACATTATGCCAAGAAAAAAATAAAAGATGTGAAATAAAAGGGATCAAATTGCTTGCAAAAGTGGTACGTATCCTTCTCTCTCGCATCACCCAAAACAAAACAGTCGTTCTAAAAATTACAAAATGCACCAAAAATTACGGTTTAAAATGCGCGAAGATATTTTAATTCACCCAGACACTGCATGCTTTCAGCAAAATATGGCCACAAGAAGGTGATATCGCAAAGACTAATGGACGGACGAGCAAGGTTGCCAATAGTGTAGGCGGAGCTAAATTGATCTCCACTCCACCGACGCTAGAAATATGGTCGCATTTATCATAAATAATAAAGGTCCAACCTTTCTCGGTAACACTATCGTGACATTAGAAAAGGATCCTTCACCAGCATGCATGGTTATCAGCAACCTAAGAATGTTATGGGAAAGGGCGGGAAAATGTAGCGAAATGTCGGCCATTTGGGCACACACTTAAACAATGAAATAAATAAATTAATGGCACAAATAATTGCATGAATTTTAGTATACCTGGTCTGAAAATGGGTTACAGTTTTAAATATGCATAGAAATTGACTGCTGCACTTGATCAGACATGAATAAAAAAAATACCCCTAGTAAAGGCTTCTTTCGATTTTGAGTCTTTAAGGAATATCCTTATAAGCATCAGCCTTAGGTGAGTTACGCTTACCGATTAAATTAAGAAGATTTTAAATTGTATACAACAGGCTTATCTAAAATCCTGCAGGGCGAGTATGACCATCTAATTGTATGACTGACATCCGAAAAAGTTGGTATGTACCACTCATCTAATTGTATGACTGACATCCTAAAATGTTGGTATGTACCACTCATCTAATTGTATGACTGACATCCTAAAATGTTGGTATGTACCACTATACTTTTATAAATATAATAGAGATTTGCAGAAGAGGATTCACTTAGGAATGTGCAATAACATTACTTAAATTAATTAATTTTATAACATACAATATAATATACGTCATACATACAGTATATACATACATACCTATAAACCCACCTACCTATACACCTTTTTTATTGTAGTGTTTAACATGGTGTGGCTGATTTGGACTTTTGAGCTACAATACGTAAGTTACGTATTGTTGTTGGGACACGCTAATATAATATATGACGCCACTATTCTCAAACTATTCTCAAACTATTCTACGGGAGCTAATTATATTTTACTTTTTGTGATACCAAAACAGTCCCATTCATTAAAAAAGTCGCGACATCAAGGAAAAGAAAAGTCTCAAAGGAGGTGCGATCGCAATAAGGGAACAATAACGCATCGTACGACACACTGCCTTGTCCCAGGAAATTGGAAAACGTGAGGCGCTTACCTCCTGTTTATATAGAACCATCAAGATTTGGGACCATTTTGCTTTGTTTCTGTATTGATTCAGCTGAAACAGCCAGGTATGTTCTGTGTGAAATGTATAAAAGAAATGATCTTTAAGCCAATCTTACCTAAAAGAAAGAATATTTATATCCGTGGAGTTTCTGGCGAAAGTTATTTTAAGGTTTTGTGTTTAAATATCTGAGGCGAAACAAACTATTAATTAGTCCCAAATAATTAATTATGTTGATAATTCGCATTTTGAGAAATTGTCATTAAGGACAGAAAGTTGGTTTTATCCGCTGAAACGAACCAATCTTAATCTCAAAGAATTTTTATTCGTTTTTAGTCGGACGGAGACAATTTCATGGTGGTTTATAATTATGTGCTCTTTGGCATACCGTAATTATTTGAAAATATTTTGGTTTATGCATGTTGATAAATTAGTGTAAGTTAACAGAAACAAGCCAGTGCGACAGTAAGTTAACAGAAACAAGCCAGTGCGACAGCTAGGGTTAAAGAGTTAAATAAGACAATCTGAATTGTCCGGACATTTATTGGGGGCGACGTTTAATCTTTATCAATTTACAATGCAAACTCGGACAAGCCACGGACAGCTTTCTAATGTTCTGGTTATCGATACTCTGAATTTCGAAAACCCAGGAATATTAGTAACTTTTAACTGGATCTTTAGTTGTGGAGGTCAGATAGGCAGTCTCTCCATGTAAAACACTGCTGAATAGCCGCGGTTATATTGGAAGCCGAGCCTAACATTTTAGGGCTAAAAAGTACTGAGTAAAAATTTTGTGTTTAAAAGCTTTCACGGTTCATAACTATACTTAAAATGTCACTTATGGGATATCTAGCTAAAAAATAGTGCTTGTCGGTAATTTTCGCACTTTGTGACAAAATAAGCATACAATAACAATACCAAATAATACCAATAACATAATCAAGTAACTGCGCGCATTCTCGGATTCATTGATTTTAGATATTATTTCAATGATGTCGATAATGGTTTGACAGTAAAAAATGCTCTGCGCTGCGCTCCGCCATATGTGCGCCGGCCCGAAGTTAGTGTTTAGCCGTACAGAGACCAAAACACTGTTCGTTATGTCAACCTTTTAGATTTGTTTATGTATTCGTCATACTGAGTGTGGCACCTGTCACCTGTCCGAGTCACCCTGGTCATCGCCTCTGCACTTAGCGCCTAAGAAAGACGACGGTTGGCGTCCCTGTGGCCATTACAGGATACTGAAGGCACGGAACATTACAGACCGGTATATTATCTATCCGACACATTCACGACTTCGCTCGTACAATCTTCTCAAAAATTGATCACAACTAGATTCCAGTTCATCCAGAAGACATTCCGAAGACCGTGAACATCACGCTGTTTGGTCTTTTCGAATTCCTACACATGGCCTTCGGTCTTTATAATTCCAGACAGTCGTTCCAGCGCTTCGTAGATGATGACCTAAGCCTGCTGTGACATCACCCCGCTTTCCTTAGAAGAGAACTGTCGCAAGCCTGCTGTAGTAGACACTAACAACGTTATGGCAGAGAAAAAAGCTTTTCGAACGCTTTTAACGGGCCCTGTTTGTGCTATAAATGTGATAACGGGCCTTGCTTGTGCTATAAATTTGAAAACGGGCCCTGCTTGTGCTATAAATGTGATAACGGGCCTTGCTTGTGCTATAAATTTGAAAACGGGCCCTGCTTGTGCTATAAATTTGAAAACGGGCCCTGCTTGTGCTATAAATTTGAAAACGGGCCCTGCTTGTGCTATAAATTTGAAAACGGGCCCTGCTTGTGCTATAAATGTCGCAGTGTCCGTGGTCTGGCTACGTCTCGACCTCATAAAAAAATTATTGTGAAGAACGTTTACAAATGACAGTTATTATCATATTATTCTGATATCTAGTCTGTACTGTCCCATTGCTGGGGAAAGTAAACCTACTTATGATGAACACAAATCTTGGTCTATTGAATAGCAAATAAGCTAATCATCCATACTGTTTCTTTAATGTGTATTCTAATGGACTAACGATGTCATTTAAATACATTATGCTACCAATAAAATGTCCCCATTTTAATTAATAGATGCCCTGAGATCTTTTTATGGGCCTTTCAAAGAGTGATCGGATTAAGGTTTGGGTCAATTAATGCGGATAATAGCCTCTTAGGAATTGAGGCCACCCAGTTGTTCCAGGTTTAATTAATGACTTCTAGAATCTGCTTCATTCATATAATGTCCGCAAACGCTTTTGGGTTTGATTCCCATTAAACTGCTGATATTGACATTTTTATGAACCACTTTTTTAGACAAAAACTGCTTTATTGTCGTTCATGAATCATATTATTGACCTCAATTCCTACGGTTAATTAACGCGTTTATACGAACATTGGTCATGGATTAGATCCGATACTTTTATGGTAGCTTTCATAAGCCAGTCTCTTCCATATCTGCATGAAAAGTAGTCCGGTAGGCAAAACTCTTTCGATTTATTCACATCAAAACATTTTATTGTTCTACTTATAAATAATAATAAAGTGAAATGGTGTGGAAATAATTAAATTGAGTCCTTTCAATAGACCAATAGGCCGTGTTTTGCAATATCAGTTTATTAATTTACATTAATAAAAGAAAACTAGATTGTTTGTTCTAAACAATTTGGTATTACAAATAAACCAAATTTAATTTAACTCTCACTGTATTTTATTCAAAAAATATTTCATAAACGACGTAATTTGAAGTTTTAATTACTCATCAATTTAGCATAGCCGACTTGAGGTTCCCAGCTGGCTCATAATCATCTGCCTAGCTTTTTCCTAAATATGCTGGGGTTGACTTCCAGTCTTACCGGATGCAGACCTATCTGACCTTCACAACCTAGTGCGTTCCGCGAAGCCCAAGCTGAGCTTTGTATTTGTGTGAGTGCACATAGATAGTGTAGGTTTAGACGACGGCCTAGAGCACGAAGCGTCCTTTGTTCGCACCGCAACGACGCAACTCCACCGCGCACTTCACCTTTTGTACTGGTAGCAACGTGACGCGTTTAATACTTAATATTTCGTTTTTGTGTTCGATTTATTAGTGAAATGGCCGCCAACACAAGTAAATGAAGAAAACGAAAATAGCCAAGTAAAATAAATTTTGTGTAATTTAACTTGGGCTGACATTAGCCAAATTGGTAGCGACATTGACGGGAATTCCGCTGTCCACTGTCAAGAGTTTTATTGGAAGGTAAACGTCCTTTGGAAGGCAGAATCAAATTTAAATCTCCGAAAAAGACCTGGTGCAGGAAAAATAGAATTAATATTGACTATTTTAAGCGGTAATCCGAAGAACTATTCACGTGAGCCCAATTAATAATTTAGGCCGTTTGCTTTTAACTTACGAAGACCAAATCTAGCTTTTAAATTTGACAGTCGACAAATCATTTCTCGTTATTCAAGGTCAGGAACAAGAAAGAAAAGAAAACCTTAAGCCCTAGTCTTGAACCGCTGTACAAAAACAAACAGACTGCAGTTTCTTACAGAAGGGTGAAAACAAAAGTAGTTGCATTGTTTGTTATGACAAAACGTAGAGATCACGCTACTAGCTGTATAGTATTATGCTATACTTACGCTTCATATTCACCATTCATAATACTATTTATCATGCATTTTATTTGTTTATATATCTACACTCAGCAAATCGATTTAAATACGATTCTTTAACTTGGAAATAGCTGAAATAAAATATTATTATAATTTTCATGTTGTGATATTTACGTCAAGCGTCAAATTGTCAAACTGTCAGTTAGTTTTTTAATTCTCTTTATGCTCAGTCTATGGTCTAGCTCTATAATTTCTCTTTTTGGTTTGTATAATTTAAATTATTTTTATCAATATGTGTTTAGCCATTATATTTTGTAGATTATTACGATTGTTTACTAAATAACTTAATATTAAATTATATTATAAAATTATTTACGCACTCATGGATATGTCCTGGCCGACTACACTTGTCAGTTGAGATGATGGTGACACTAAGAAAACTAAGATTTGAAAGAAGAAGACTACTTTGGGAGAAACGAGCTGACGGACGGCTGAAAAAGACGACTCAGAAATCTGATTTGAGAGTATCAGAGAGCAGCTTGGTTTTGGCGGTGAGATTCTTAAACTGCCCAGGGGATCCAACGAAAGTTTCACCCGGGACTTCTACTCCCGATGTTCGGAGGCTAACTACGTGCCTGTCCGTCTACTGGTCTCGCAGGGCTGTCCTACGTCTGGCCCTGAGTTCTGCACTGTCTTGCTGCTGAGCTGTCCTGGTGAACTCTTGAGATCTGCGCTGCCGCCGTTTCTACTGCTTCAGAGCTCACTTCAAGGTTACTCTGGTATCGACCTGCTACCCTGACGCCTGTTCCCGTTCTTACAGTGTGGTAAACTCATTATTGTCCATCTAAGTGCATAAACTTTAAAACTGAGTGCGTGCTAGGTAGTTTTTTATAACTAGCTGTATTTTTTATCTTTCCCCACTATTAAAATTTAATTGAACAAGTCTGCTTATCCATTTATTTTAAATAGGAACAAGTAGATCTGTTACAAATTGGCGCCCCCCGTAAAATCAACTCGAACCCACTCATTTATTTTCAAAATTCTAAAAAAACTAGCACTAGTATTTCTTTTTGGACTTCTTATTTGGCTTACTCTTTTGAATACTAACTTACTTATTTTTCTTCTTCAGCTCACCTTTTAAAGACTCTTCTGTTCGACTCAACTCTTCTACAACTAAACATCATCTAGGTATTCTTCACGCCTACACTCATACCGTTATCGAAAGATAATTGGCACCCTTTCGGCCTCTTGGGAGTGTTAATACAAATACTTCACTATCCTCCTAAACACTTATTACATATATTTATACATATTTCATCTGGGAATCATACCGAAGTAAGTTTAGCATCGTGGACTCTCAAAATATTTTTCAACTTGTTATTTGTCATTGGTATTATGGGCATGGAGTACTAGTCTATTTTCGCGGTGGCAAAACTAGGTACTAAAGTTTATCAAACTTTGCGGTGGCAATCATATGTACTAAACTTTATGCTTTAGTTCCGAATTTTACCACCAACACAAATAAGCTTTTCTTGGGTTCTTGGGTTACGATTTTTATCTTTCATTTAGCGTGTTATTATTAAATCGGACCCTCTTGAGTTCTAACTCTTAAGAGTGTGAGTCTTGAACACTCTCTAGTCCACGCTCTCTAACATTTGAGTTTTCTTTAACTCAGACCCCTCTTGAGTAATTGATTTCATCAATTTTTATTTATCTTCTTTCAACATTAATTTCTTAATCATGGATAGAATTATTTTCTTTGAACTTTTAAACAAAGCTGAGCTTGAATATGAAATCAAAATAAGATTAGAAGAACCAAATGATACATTAATAAAGCTTAAAAAACAAATTCTTCAACTCGCACCTCGTTCTCCTTCTAAAGATATTTTAGACTCGATATTAGAAGTTAAAACTGATTTAGACGAACTTACCACTACTCTAAATTATATCGAATCAAAAATACAATCGTTAGAACAGGGTAACCAAAGACTAAACAAAAAAATTAAAACCTTTATTAATCATCTTTATTTTCGACTTGAGAGGATTGATATTGATTCAGATCCCTCAGAGGTGAATCGTTTATCTCAAACTAAAGAAAGATTTCTCACCTTAGAATCAAAATTTAATTCTTTAACAACTGTTTCCAACGACTTCAACTCTCAACCTGAAATCAACCGTCCTTCTTCGACTCATAACAGCCCCAATGACACAATGTTTCATACTATGCTTCCCGACATTCAGTCAAACTCTATTCCTAATAATTCCCTTAACGAATTAAAACGAATAAAATATAACGGAAACTCGTGTCCGCGTTCCTTTATACAGAAAATTCAGGAATTTAGTATTTCTAGGAATATTTCTCGAGACAAATTATTAGATCATGCGTTTGAATTATTAACTGATAACGCTTTACATTGGTATCGTTTCAAACGTGATTCTTTGTTATCATGGAGCGAACTTTGCGAAGCTTTGATTACAGACTTTGGCGGTTTTGATTATGACTATAAATTATTAGAAGCCATCAATAGTCGAACTCAAGGCAAAGATGAACCTATTGTTATTTTTGTTTCCATACTAACTGGCATGTTTTCCAGACTTTCAGAAAAACTAACGGAAACTAAAAAACTCCAAATTATTATTCGTAACATTCGACCTTGCTATTCACCTTACATCGCGAATAATAACATTAATTCTATTGATACGCTTATTTCATGTTGTCGAAAATATGAAGAATTCTTGGATAAAGAGAAACATTTCAACGAACCTCAAACTACAAATAATCCTATAACTGTTGAATTTAACTATAAATCTACTAACTTAACGTCAAAGCCCTCAACTTCTGACGCGTTCCCTCCTAGAACAAATTTTAATCGTTTTAACAATAAACTTAAAGTTAATACAATTAATAAAGTTAATTATAATGCTTTTTGTGTACGCTGCCGCACTAATGGTCATACACTAACTAATTGCTCTCAACCTCGTTCATTAATTATTTGTTTTAGGTGTGGTTTAAAAGATGTTAAATTTACCGACTGTCCTAACTGTAATAAAACTAACAACTCAAAAAACTAAACAACGACTTGGGTAATAAAAACTTTAATCAATCAGACTGGCATGATTGGTTACAAACTATAAAAAATTTCTTTCATTGTTACAAAATAACTTCACTATACGATAGTGAAAAAGATTTTAATCGTCCTTTTATTGATATTTCTATCAATGACAAAATGTTTTCCGGCTTACTAGATAGCGGTAGTTCTATTACAATACTTGGTAATAACTCTCACCTAGAAATTTTAAAATTAGGCTTCACGTTATCCAAGTCTTTTTCAATGGCGATTACTACTGCCAGTAATCATAAAAGTAAATCCCTTGGCTCAATGATATTCCGATTAGATACAATAATCAAACTCATCTAATCCAAGCCTTCGTATTTCCTAATTTATCTCCTTCAATTATTTTAGGAGTCGACTTTTGGAAAAAGTTTAATCTTATTCCACACATACTTTCTTCGGCTTTTAAAGCAAATACTAAATGTTCAGTGGTCACTAAAACTACTAAACAAATACTTCCTTATAATCATCTCTCGTTAGAGCAAAAGACTATCGCTGATGATATGATTAAACGATTTAAAGCTATATCCTTCGAAAGTAGAGGAGTACTGGGTCGCACTCATCTTATTAGTCACCATATTGATACAGGTGACACTCCTCCAATTAAACAACGATGTTATCGTCTTTCCCCTGTAAAACAAAAAGCTCTCATTATAGAAGTCGATAAAATGTTAGAATGGGGCGTTATTGAAAAATGCGAAAGCCCTTGGCTTTCTCCGGTTATCATTACACCTAAAAAGAATGGTGAATGGCGATTCTGTGTTGATAGTCGTAAACTAAATTCAGTTACTCGTAGAGACGCGTACAGCCTACCGTTTGTTAATGAAATTTTAGATAACCTTAAAAACGCTAAATTTCTTTCAAGCATCGATATTGCTAAAGCGTTTTGGGAAATCCCTTTAAAAGAAGAAGCGGATAAAGATAAAACAGCTTTTTATGTCCCTGGTCGCGGCATGTATCGCTTTGTTATCATGCCTTTTGGTTTAACTAATGCTCCAGCTACTCAGCAAAGACTTATGGACATGCTTTTTACTCCTGATTTTGATAATAAGGTCTTTTGTTACCTTTTTAGTAGAAGAGAAGAGAGTAGTAGGTAGAGAAGAAGGTTAGTAGGAAGAGAAGAGAGAGGAAGTAGAAAGAGAGTAAGTAGGTAGGTAAGGAGAGTAGAGGGAAGTAGGGGAGAGTAGGAGAGAGAGAGAGAGGAGGAGAGAGAGTAGGAAGAGAGTTAGGAGATAGAGGAGTAGTAGAGAGTAGAGAGGAAGAGAGAGAGAAGGAAGTAGAGATAGTAGTGAGAGTTTAGAAAATTTATTGGAACTTGTAGTTGGTTTCGACGTTTTATTCCCAACTTCAGCACAATTGCAACTCCACTTAATAAATTAACTTCTTCCGGTAAAAACGCCCCTAAATTCATTTGGGATAAAGATGCTACTCTGGCTTTTAATAAACTAAAAGAAGCTCTTGTTACTACTCCTATACTTGCTTGTCCTGACTACGATCTCCCTTTCTCTGTACATTGTGATGCTTCTAACTTTGCCATTGGAGGTATGTTAACACAAGTAAAAGACGACAAAGAAGTAGTTATAGCTTATATGAGCAAATCTCTTAATAAAAATGAACGAAATTACTCAACTACAGAAAGAGAAACTCTTGCGGTCATTTCAGCTTTAGAACATTGGCGTTGTTATATCGATAATGGTAAACAATTCACTGTTTATACAGACCATGCAGCACTTAAATGGTTTCTTAAATTATCCAATCCATCTGGTAGACTCGCGCGGTGGGCTCTTAGGTTGTCATCTTTTAATTTTATTCTAAAACACAAAAGAGGTAAAGACAATTTAGTCCCTGATTTACTCTCTCGTAATTCTAATTCATATCCACTTGGCGTTAATCCTGTCACACTTGATCCCCAACCTATATCTCCAGCATTAGAACACTATAACAAACTACTTTTAGAATGTCGTAGCAATCCTGATCAATATCCCAATTATACTATTCGTGAAAATAAATTATTTCGCTATACTCAATCTCCTCACGCGTTAACTGAAGATTTCGCGTGGAAAGAAGTTCCTCATCCTAGTCTCCGGGAAACCCTTGTTAAAGATAATCATGGGTCTCCAGATCAACCTCATCTAGGAATCTTTAAAACTTATAAAAAAATATCACTTCTATATTACTGGCCAGCTATGTTTAAGGATATCGCTAAAATAATTTCTATCTGTGATAATTGCTTAACATACAAACACGCAAATCACTCTCCCTTTGGCCTTATGGGTAAACCAAAAATTTGTTCCAGGCCCTTTCAAACAATTTCTTTGGATCTAATGGGTCCTCTACCAATGACTAGACGTAGAAATCAATTTATCCTAGTGGTTAATTGTTGTTTTACTAAATATTCGCTGATTTTTCCACTAAAACGAGCTACTAGTGCTAACATCATCTCTAACTTGGAAAATTTTGTTTTTCTAGTTCATGGAGTACCTCAAACTATTATTATGGACAATGGATCGCAATTTCAATCCCATGAATTTCACAACTTTCTGGGCAGATATAATATACCTTACATATTTTTCTCTCCTCACTATTGCCCCCAAGTTAATCCTACGGAAAGATACAATCGTACTATAATCACAGCTTTGTCATCTTTGGTTGGTGATGACCATAGATCTTGGGACATCCACCTTCCTAAAGTTCAATATGCTATGAACAGCACAACTAATATTACCACTGGTTTCTCTCCTAACTTTTTGCTCTTCGGACGAGAAACAGTTAGTTCTGGCTCACTTTATACACCAACTAATAATCTTGATGAAATCGTTTTTCTACCTAGGGACATCTATGCTACTAACATAGGTTTATTGTCTGCAACTTTCGATAAAGTTCAGATAGCCCTCCATATTGCTCATGCTCGTAACTCTTCTCGTTACAACGAAACTCGTACCTTTAAAGAATATAACGTTGGAGATACAGTCTGGCGTAAAAACTATACAATTAGTCATGCGGGTAATTATTTTAGCTCTAAACTAGCGCCGAAATATGTAAAATCAACTATTTTACAAAAGCTATCACCATTAGTATATATATTAGAAGATCAACGTGGCAATCGAGCCAAATACCATATTAAAGACTTTAAAATATAATTTATACAATTATGTAAAAAAAAATATATCATCTATATTCATAACTCATCCCTTTCTTCTTTCCTTCCTCTATGATAGAGTTATTTTTGATTCATTAAAACTCTATTTATTTATTTTTTTAATTCATTCATCGGTTCTTAAACCATTAAAAGGTCAATTTTAATCCTCCCTTAGATCTATTTTTAATTTCTTTTCTACAAGTTAGTATGTTTAATTTGGTTCTTACTATCGACTCTAACAGTTGATTAAGGGCGGATTACTACTCCATTAAAAAAATAAGCCCTTGTTAACTATCGACTCTAAAAGTCAACTAAATATCAACTAAAGTTGATTAGGAGCGGATGACAACTCAGTTAAAAATAAGCCTTTGTTAAAATCTTTCTAATTCATCTCATTAGTGGTTTTAGACGCGAGCGGATTACAACTCCTAAAATAAGCCTTAAAGTTATTGATTTATCAGGTTGAGTAGTGATCATTGAATGTGAATCCTACCTGACCTAACTTCGTAAGATGTCGGTGTGTTTGAATGAGTTATGTAAGTTTTGTGAATGCTGTAATACTTTAACCTTAGCAAAATTTTTGTTCTAGGCCAAAAATTTTCTCGGGGTCGTTGGGGAAATATAGTATTATGCTATACTTACGCTTCATATTCACCATTCATAATACTATTTATCATGCATTTTATTTGTTTATATATCTACACTCAGCAAATCGATTTAAATACGATTCTTTAACTTGGAAATAGCTGAAAGTTTTTTAATTCTCTTTATGCTCAGTCTATGGTCTAGCTCTATAATTTCTCTTTTTGGTTTGTATAATTTAAATTATTTTTATCAATATGTGTTTAGCCATTATATTTTGTAGATTATTACGATTGTTTACTAAATAACTTAATATTAAATTATATTATAAAATTATTTACGCACTCATGGATATGTCCTGGCCGACTACACTTGTCAGTTGAGATGATGGTGACACTAAGAAAACTAAGATTTGAAAGAAGAAGACTACTTTGGGAGAAACGAGCTGACGGACGGCTGAAAAAGACGACTCAGAAATCTGATTTCGAGAGTATCAGAGAGCAGCTTGGTTTTGGCGGTGAGATTCTTAAACTGCCCAGGGGATCCAACGAAAGTTTCACCCGGGACTTCTACTCCCGATGTTCGGAGGCTAACTACGTGCCTGTCCGTCTACTGGTCTCGCAGGGCTGTCCTACGTCTGGCCCTGAGTTCTGCACTGTCTTGCTGCTGAGCTGTCCTGGTGAACTCTTGAGATCTGCGCTGCCGCCGTTTCTACTGCTTCAGAGCTCACTTCAAGGTTACTCCGGTATCGACCTGCTACCCTGACGCCTGTTCCCGTTCTTACAGTGTGGTAAACTCATTATTGTCCATCTAAGTGCATAAACTTTAAAACTGAGTGCGTGCTAGGTAGTTTTTTATAACTAGCTGTATTTTTTATCTTTCCCCACTATTAAAATTTAATTGAACAAGTCTGCTTATCCATTTATTTTAAATAGGAACAAGTAGATCTGTTACAGCTGTCGAAAGCATTGTCCTAAATAAGAGACAGCTTATTTCATCCGCAAAGTACAGTTTAAAACTCCAAATAAGTACAAAAATGAAATACACGATTGTAATTCCCCATCATGGCATGACCCCAACTTAAAAGGCTTCATGTGCATGGTGAAATATCTAAAAGGTAACCCGATGGAATTTCAGTGCTGGTGTGGGTTACATTATTACTAGTAAAACTTGTGTCCCTCGAATTTTTTCTTCCGAGTAACTGCGAAGAGAACACCCATGCTGAAGTGGGGCTAACCAGATAAAACTCCGAGAATATGTCCAAACACACACCTCACAACCGGCCCCGGATGTCTTCGAGGACACCAGTTACATGAGTCTGGAACATAACCCTGTGAACCCATTATCTCTGAGGAACTCCAGTCCGGAGGCTCTCAATCTCCTAAGAGGAGCCCACCTACAACTGGCTGCCAATCCTTAGGATGCAGTTCAGTTGGGAGAATAAAGGTTCTATCAGCCCTATTAACAGCCAAGTAAATTGTTTTATTGAAGATAGTATTTTTTTTTATTTCGAGGAGCTCGTGGCTAAATAATAACAGCCGCTCGGGTCAATCGTTAGGTTAAGCCGTGCTTGCTAGGTTGGTCTGTGGATGGGTTACCACCCATTACATACCGAGTTTCCTCCGTGCCTCGGAAAGCACGTTAAGCCGTTGGTCCCGGCTGTCATTTGTAGATCTTTGACAGTCGTTAGGTAGTCAAGAGGCCCAAAAAGTCTGACAACCAGTCTTACCAAGGGGTATCGTATTACCCGGTACTAACTGGGTTGTGGAGGTCAGATAGGCAGTCGCTCCATGTAAAATACTGGTATTCAGCTGCATCCGGTAAAACTGGAAGCCGACCCCAACACAGTTGGGAAAAGGCTAGGCAGATGATGATGAGTATTTTTTTTATTTCAAAGGAAATTATGCACGGCCTTAAGTTGAGATTCCCTTTAACTCTGTTCCGCGAATAATCAGAACTTTTATTGAAACTTTGTGTTTACATAATGCGCCTTGTGTAATTCGTCCAAATCAGTTGCGAAGAAATAAAAAAAAAAAACAATGAAAATCACCACAATTTAAAATAGACCAGTAACAGGCGCTTTTGAATTGTCGAAAACATGATGTGACAAGACTGTGGATGCTCTTTCGAAGCGTAGATCACTATGGAGAAGAACAGACAAGAAGAAACTTTATGGACACTCCTTTAAATCAGAACTGATGTAAACTGCAATCGTGACTTATTATACATGCTTACCATTTGCATCCGCCATTGTATCAAATACCTGACGACAGTCGACTCTGTATTATTAATTGTCTAATTTATAACCCGTAACCGGTTGTGGGGCAATGTATCGATGTATATATAGACAACGGATGTACGGATGTGGCGTCCGATCTGTGATTTGATAAATAATAATTGGCGGAGGAAATCAGGTCACGGGTATTTTGTTTAGAGTATTTTAATGATTCATCATTGCGATTATGAACACATATTAGATTGGAGTGACAACGCATCCATACGTTCCAATGCACTTTAAGTTACAAATTTAGTTACAAATTTAACCACTTTCTTAAGTTACAAATTTAACCACTTTCTTAAGTTACAAATTTAACCACTTTCTTAAGCTACAAATTTAACCACTTTCTTAAGTTACAAATTTAACCACTTTCTTAAGTTACAAATTTAACCACTTTCTTAAGTTACAAATTTAACCACTTTCTTAAGTTACAAATTTAACCACTTTCTTAAGTTACAAATTTAACCACTTTCTTAGTTACAAATTTAATGATAAGCTTCTTGATTTTTTTCTGATTTTCTTCAGGAGTTTGATTTCAAAAATAATAAGTGAGGTGTGAGTGTTCAAAGATGCACAAAGCGCGGTGAACGCGTCAGGCCCTGCAAGATCCGATTGATCCCAGAAGCGTAAGTCAACGCGCCGACTTACGCTTCTGGTACAGTATCTGTGGTCTGGTACTTCTGTACCACCATTTTGAGCTGCAATCTGAAAAAATCTGAAAAAATCTGAAAAAATCTGAAAAAATCTGAAAAAATCTGAAAAAAATCTGCAAAAATTAAACTGGAAATTAATCTAGTTTGCCCAAGGTCAATTTGTCAGTGCGAGAAAAACAAGTGTAAAACAATTTTCAAATATGTATTAAATAATTGTAGGGTTTTAAATTTTTTAATAATTCGTTTTATATTTGAGAAATGACAACACTGCCTACCCGTCAATGAAAAATTAATAAATCTGAAAAAATCTGAAAAAAATCTGCAAAAATTAAACTGGAAATTAATCTAGTTTGCCCAAGGTCAATTTGTCAGTGCGAGAAAAACAAGTGTAAAACAATTTTCAAATATGTATTAAATAATTGTAGGGTTTTAAATTTTTTAATAATTCGTTTTATATTTGAGAAATGACAACACTGCCTACCCGTCAATGAAAAATTAATAAATCTGAAAAAATCTGAAAAAAATCTGCAAAAATTAAACTGGAAATTAATCTAGTTTGCCCAAGGTCAATTTGTCAGTGCGAGAAAAACAAGTGTAAAACAATTTTCAAATATGTATTAAATAATTGTTGGGTTTTAAAGATTTTAATAATTCGTTTTATATTTGAGAAATGACAACACTGCCTACCCGTCAATGTTGTAGCAAGAAGTGGTAGTTTATAAAACATGACACTCGGCCGAGAGAGCTCTGTTCATTGGAAGAAATTGTGGTGTTAAGACTAATAGTCGAATCTATAATCGCTGTTAGCGATAAGACCGCCGTTGTAACCATAGATTAAGCAGTATTGTAAGCAGTATTTTTAAGATTTTGGTGTACAATAAAGTATATTCTATTCTATTCTATTCTATTCTATTCTATGTCCGATAACTGATAAGTGTTGTAATTATAGCATTTTGTATAAAACGTGAAGTAATCTAGAATTGTGCAATACCAAATAATTTGAAAAGAGTAACCATGGAGTTTTTTGCCGGTTCTTCTCCATGGAAGCAACCAACCCGAACCGTGCACCCTTGTCGACATTCGTAAGTGCCCATCCAGGCCCAATGAAATACTTGGATTTGAATATACTCAAGAGTTGATTGGAGCTACAGTGTTCTTGTAACCTCACGAAATTTAATGACGTGATCGGGCATCTCGACAACCAGTACTAGGTTCTCTCACTTTTGCATATTCCTGTCCACAAAGCTTCTTGAATCTTCTGATTTTCTTTGTGGAGTTTGATTTCATACATAATTAATGATTCAACCAATAAAAGCCCTCTCACGTTACTGCCGTGTCACTAGCTAGATGTATAGTGCAACGAGGGTTACGCTTACATGTATCGCTCTCACTTTTACTCCATGGATTAAGCATAACATGGGACAATGTGTGGGAGTAACGCTCTATTTACTTTGAAAACATATTGGATGAAGGAAATAGTGGATGAAGGAAATAGTGGATGAAGGAAATAGTGGATGAAGAAAAGTAGGAAGTTAGACAAATTGGTAAACGGCCGCACGAACTAGGGGAAAAACGCTGTCAGTTGGAAATATTATGTTAATGGCATAACATACATTACAAACACACATCATATTTAGAATAAGTAAGAAATTAAGAAGCCCTGGCGGCGAGACTTGTGGAAAGTTAAAATAAATTCCATTGTGGAAAGTTAAAATAAATTCCATTGTGGAAAGTTAAAATAAATTCCATTGTGGAAAGTTAAAATAAATTCCATTGTGGAAAGTTAAAATAAATTCCATTGTGGAAAGTTAAAATAAATTCCACTGTGGAAAGTTAAAATAAATTCCATTGTGGAAAGTTAAAATAAATTCCATTGTGGAAAGTTAAAATAAATTCCATTGTGGAAAGTTAAAATAAATTCCATTCTAATTTGATTTATTTGCAAGTCTACGTGCGTTCAAATTCATATGCAGTAACACTCCCCCAATCCCCAATGTAACTTCATTTACCATATTATTTTTGTAACAATTCTTCTATTCTGTTTCTGTATTTTTTGTAATAGTACTATTATTGGCAGGTTTTAAGTCTATGGTCTTTAAAAAGCTTATGATGCTAGGAAGGTTTTTTAAATATGACAGTTGACTCGAGTGAAGAAAATTCGGTAATTGTTGATGTGATTAAGTTTGGAGCAGTTAATTTTGATATAGTAAACATGTATGGACTTTATACAGATATTTATAATTTTGATATAGTAAACATGTATGGGCTTTATATAGATATTTATATAAAGGGGTATATGTGAAGTTTAAATTTATTTAAGAAGGGCTCTTAAATGTAAGCAAGAAAGTAACTAAAAAGGATATCATCGTTAATCCAAAAAGTAAAAATCGCCTGGAAACTTTTAAAACTAAACTTTTATCCAAACTACCACTTTTGTCAGGATTTTTTCAGTATGTATTGCACACAATTTGAAAACACATTTGTCCCTAAGACAATATCTGTAAGTCGATAACGACTTTATGAGCTGTATGAAGAGCGGACTTATGTAAAAACTGTAGAATTTAATTTGTATGTTAAGAATTATTCAAAATTATTTAAAAAAGTTTGTATTATAGCAAAGTCACGTTACTTGAGTTCAAAAATTAAAAATGGTAGTAATGTGGTTAAAATGACATGGAAAATTATTAATAGCGAAACGGGGCGAAACGGGAGGGAAGGTCTTGCAACCGAAATAGTGACTACAGCGATAATATTCTAAATTCAGATACTCAAGTTGCCACAGCCTTTGAAAATTTCTTTGCGGATATTCCCGTATCGACTACTAAATCGCTAAATTCGTCACCTACTGCTGCCGAGTCTTTACTAAGGGAAAACGTTTCAGTCTGTGATTCCGAATTTAATTTTCAATATGTCACCTGTAAAGATATAATTAAAACTTTTCACACCATAAATGTTAAAAAACCGCCGATCTATGGGGTCATTCTGTAGACGTTGCTAAATCCATTATAAAAATTGTAGCTCCTTCATTAGCTGTAATATTTAACGATTGTATTGACCGTGGTGAGTTTCCTGATCTAATGAAATATAGATCAGACCCCACTAATTATAGACCCATTGTAGTACTACGCACTTTTAGTAAAATTTTTGAAAAATTAATTTTGGCACAAATGCAAAGTTTTTTCAATACATAAAAAACATTCGGTTTTACAAGGGGTCGTTCAACTACTGATGCCGGGTGTTGAACTTTTAGGTCACATTTATAATGCCTGGGAGGACAAATGCGACGCTTTGGGCATTTTTTGCGATTTACCTAAAGCTTTCGATTGTGTTCTTCATGAAACATTAACATTAATCAGGAAACTACACCACTACGGAATCCGTAACGCCTCTCTGGATCTTCTTATTTCATATTTGAGTGATAGGATTCAGAGAGTTGATGTTAACGGGAAGAGATCTCCCGGATCCGTAGTAAGAATGGGGGTACCCCAGGGCTCAATTCTTGGTCCATTTTTGTTTCTTATTTATATAAATGACTTACCTTACCTCATAAAGGATAATCATCACATAGTATTGTTTGCAGACGAAACTCAAACGTCAGCAGTTAGTATTGTTTGCAGACGAAACTCAAACGTCAGCAGTTAGTTACGGATGATGTTAATAGCGCCCTGACAAAAGTCGTTCATTGGTTTAATGTTAATAATCTACACCACCCCATGTAAGACAAGTGGAAACAACTGTACTAATTAAGGATGAAGAGTTGAAGAAGAGTTGAAACCGGAAGAGAGCACAGTGTTCTTAGGCATAACTTTGGATGCCAAGCTTCAGTGGGGCCCGCATATAGATTGTCGAAGAAACTTAGCTCTGCAGAATACGCCGTTAGAAACGTTAGAAAAAATCGTGATTTAACTGATTTAGAGACAGCCCGTTTAGTTTACTAAGACCCAGATACTCCCTCCCTCAG
This sequence comes from Xestia xanthographa, assembly GCA_905147715.2. NCBI lineage: Eukaryota > Metazoa > Arthropoda > Insecta > Lepidoptera > Noctuidae > Xestia > Xestia xanthographa. Next base: position 30,818,917 of record LR990643.1, read on the forward strand.
AGAAAAATTTAAAGAGATTAATATTCTTACTGTGCCCTCTCAGCTTATTTATGAAAACCTTTTGTACGCACACAACAATATTAATTTGTTTAAAAAATACAGTGATATCCACAACATAAATACGAGGAACAAACACAACAAACACAAATTTGTTGTTCCTGCAACGAGGCTCAAAAAAATAGGGGGTACGTTTAGATGCCAATGTATACGTTTTTACAATAAACTTCCGAGCCATATTCAAGCACTAAGTCTAAATAAATTCAAACCGTTCATAAAACGGAAGTTATGCCTGAAAGCCTACTATCATGTTAATCACTATCTCAGGCTTGGGATTAAGCTGCTCTAATTAAATTTGCTCTGTGAATGGCGAAATTTCGGACTTCGTTTGTTTATTGTTGATTCCTTTTTTTTATACACTCTGACATTGAATGATTTGACATGTATTTTATTATTTTTTACTTAATTTTTTTATTATTTTATGTGACATTTACTGATTTGACATGCATACTTATTTCATTAAGTATTTTACTTTTTATTATCATTGTGACATTTAATGATTTTTGTGATTTTTATTTATTTACATTCATTTTGAAAAGAACTTGTTATTCATTTTATTTGATTATTGTGAATGTGACCATGTGTGGGTCACATTTTTATTTTTTGTTTATTTTTTCCCACCACAACTGTCTGGCAATTTGAGTACTATAAGCGACCTACCCAAATGTCCTTTCTTTGGTTCATCGTTTCGTTGAGCTCCTTGTTATTTTCGTTGAGCTCCTTGTTATAAGTCGAGCTACACGATAACTGACAAATGCTTGCAATGACTGGACAGGTCCACTCAAATCTGTGTGGTTCTTTCTTCAAAAGACCATCTCAGACACTAATCTGCATAGTCCTCATGTGAATTGAGCAAGATTATGTCTGGATTCAAAAGAGACTATGACCTCTTAGTTTGTTTCGGCTGTTTCTTCTCAGAGTAGTCAGGTACGAAACACCGGCCCCATCTAAGTTTTCAAAAAAATGACGTGTAAAAGTGTTTGTAAAAACCTACTTGCAAAATAAACATCATTTATCATTTAGTATAGTGGTAAGAAATCTTTGTTGAAAAGTAAGTATTACTTAATTTAGTAATAATCCTTTCTCTTAATGTTTTTTGTGTTCTTAGTAATACAATTTAACCAATTGCAGCTGGTCGATAAAAGCTGCCGAATAATTTCCAATCAAATATCCTTCAGCTTAATCCGGATAAACTATTACATCCGGCTTTGATTAAGCCTCTGTTATTCATTTCCGATTTTTCTTTGTCGGGATATTTCCGAATGCAAAATTTGTTTCAAAATGGTTTTTTAATATTTCATGAATGGTGAACGATTTTTCAGGCGGTCGTTAATTAAAATCTGGATTTGAAATTGTATGTTGGGTTCATATTTTAAGTATCGAAATTCTTCGGTTTACCTCAGTTTTACCAATGATTATGAAATATAATGTTAAAATGTCAATAAATTATCGTTTTCTTCTTTGTAAAAAAAAGATGCTTTCAACGATACTAATATTGAATTCCACATTCTATTTGAGATAATACTAAAACTTTTTAATCTACATCGCACAAAGTTTCTAAGAGAAAACTTTAGTGGACGGTGCGAGAGGTAAAAAAATCATATTATTATAGTCCCAAGTTCTGAGATAAAAGTTTTTGTACATGGACATTATATTTTTACTTTGGACCCTTTGAAAAAAAAGTTTTACTTTTCATACATATAATTATGGAAGCGGGTGAACTGACTGTATGCCTACTTTAGTTTTCTTATGTACTTTTAATGTCATATCAAATACGATCGTATTTCTTTTGAGTAATAGGCTAGTTTCCACCATCAATAAATTACAAATCTATTTTGTCCGTCAGAGTATTGGAAAATAATGGACACGTATTTTTTTGTAAATCAATAAATATTGACAAAGATAAAACGCATCAAAACTTGAGATCAAAACTCGAGAGCGAGGGCTCGTAACGTCACAACGCACTAAAAATAACACGGCGTGATGTATTGAGAATTTTAAAAGCGTTATATCTTCGTCAATTTTGGTTTACGTAACAAAAGAAAAAATACGAGTCAAATATTTTTTGATAATCTATCTGACGGATTAATTAGATTTTGTACCTGCATTTTCATTTAAAAATTCGTGGTTCAGGTTCCATGGTTCCGATTGGCCTGTAATCTCCGAAAGGTTAGTCAGAGGTGTACCTAATAGTACACATTTATTTCGCGAAAGTCCCATGTAATAGGGGGCCGCCTCCACGAGCGAGAGAATCGCGGCGATTCGACGTGTTTCTATACGAGAATATCGCCGCGATTCTCTCGCTCGTGGAGAGAGCCCAAAAGAAAAACGTGGCAAGGACGACAATATCGCCGTGATTCTCTCGCTCGTGGAGGCAGCCCCTGGGTCCGAGCCATCAACAGTCCCAAATCCAGACTCCGTGGCTGCTACTGAGAAATTCTTGGTGGAAAAACCCAAAAACACTATGCCCAATCTGAGCATCGAACCCAGGACCTCATTATCATCAGTTGCAGTCGCGCTTACGACCACGGGAGACCAACCAACCAACCAGGAAGGCAGTCCAGGTTCCAATCTGAGGTATTAGCAGAAAAATAAGGCCCTAGTCTATGAAAGCATGTATTTTCAGTCATTTTCAGAAATTAACATCATTCCACGTCATTTTTAGAATTAATTAATTCTTGACAAGACGAAAGTAACAAAAGGACCACAGACAGTTGAGTGTCCAATGATTGCGCCAAACCCGTATTTCTCGCTTGGCGAAACCAATCCCGACACTAACAATTAAGGCATAAGCCGCGTACCCCTGATGGAGGTGTTCACATATAGGACGACGCAATTACTGTCATCCACGACTTTTGTCAACTAAAAGCCAACAATAAATTAATCGTCACGACATAATGGCAACGCGGCTTTTGCATTCATACAAACGACAAAATATAAATCTGCATTTTCAATCGCTGTGTTGCATCATTCTTTATATCCCTTTAGACACAAAAAATGTATTTCCCCGTCCGATGCGAGAAATTTGGCACGCCCTTTTAAATTACGGAAACAGTTCCTCGGTCATGGCACGAAGCCAATACTCGTACTTTACAATCGCCCCTTCAGTCTTGGCGCATTTTCATAGTTTACGTAGTTCAGTACATTCATTCTGTTTAGTTCAACACAGATATTTCAACACATTCCTTACTATTAGGTTGAATAATGCGCAGTTGCCTATCATGCTTTACTTTAGATCTTGTACACTCGTGACTACGGAATTCAAAATTTTAAAATCAAAGGTCACTACGGAATTCAAAATTTTAAAATCAAAGGTCACTACGGAATTCAAAATTTTAAAATCAAAGGTCACTACGGAATTCAAAATTTTAAAATCAAAGGTCACTACGAAATTCAAAATTTTAAAATCAAAGGTCACTACGAAATTCAAAATTTTAAAATCAAAGGTCACTACGAAATTCAAAATTTTAAAATCAAAGGTCACTACGAAATTCAAAATTTTAAAATCAAAGGTCACTACGAAATTCAAAATTTTAAAATCAAAGGTACTCTCGTGACTACGGAATTCAAAATTTTAAAATCAAAGGTACTCTCGTGACTACGGAATTCAAAATTTTAAAATCAAAGGTACTCTCGTGACTACGGAATTCAAAATTTTAAAATCAAAGGTACTCTCGTGACTACGGAATTCAAAATTTTAAAATCAAAGGTACTCTCGTGACTACGGAATTCAAAATTTTAAAATCAAAGGTCACTACGGAATTCAAAGGTCACTACGGAATTCAAAATTTTAAAATCAAAGGTCATAGTTTTCGTTTTCAATCTTTTTGAGCTATCGATCTTAAGCATCACTAGCACAGTGAAAGGAAATATGATTACCACAGTGAAAGGAAATATGATTACCACAGTGAAAGGAAATATGATTACCACAGTGAAAGGAAATATGATTACCACAGTGAAAGGAAATATGATTACCACAGTGAAAGGAAATATGATTACCACAGTGAAAGGAAATATGATTACCACAGTGAAAGGAAATATGATTACCACAGTGAAAGGAAATATGATTACCACAGTGAAAGGAAATATGATTACCACAGTGAAAGGAAATATGATTACCACAGTGAAAGGAAATATGATTACCACATCATCATCTGCCTAGCCTTTTCCCAACTTTGTTGGGGTCGGCTTCCAGTTTTACCGGATGCAGCTGAATACCAGTATTTACCAGTATTTTTACCAGTATTTATATTATATCCATTTTTACCAGTATTTATATATGATTACCACAGTGAAAGGAAATATGATTACCACAGTGAAAGGAAATATGATTACCACAGTGAAAGGAAATATGATTACCACAGTGAAAGGAAATATGATTACCACAGTGAAAGGAAATATGATTACCACAGTGAAAGGAAATATGATTACAAAACTCTGAAATCACCGATCAGCATTGAGAAAGTTTGGTGGTTAATGGTCATTGCCGCTTCTGTGTAAGAACGGAACTGTATGTAGCCTGACAATACTTGGCTTGTTATCGCCCTTGGGCGGTCCCAGAAAGGGGAGATGTAAAGCACACTCAGTTTTACTAGGTGTAAAAAAAGCTGTTATTGCATTTTATTTCCTTTTGATCGATGAACACCGCATCGTTGATCTTTATTAAGACAAAAAAAAACATTTTCCCAACTTCATCTGCCTAGCCTTTTCCCAACTTCATCTGCCTAGCCTTTTCCCAACTTCATCTGCCTAGCCTTTTCCCAACTTCATCTGCCTAGCCTTTTCCCAACTTCATCTGCCTAGCCTTTTCCCAACTTCATCTGCCTAGCCTTTTCCCAACTTCATCTGCCTAGCCTTTTCCCAACTTCATCTGCCTAGCCTTTTCCCAACTTCATCTGCCTAGCCTTTTCCCAACTTCATCTGCCTAGCCTTTTCCCAACTTCATCTCTTCATCTGCCTAGCCTTTTCCCAACTTCATCTCTTCATCTGCCTAGCCTTTTCCCAACTTCATCTCTTCATCTGCCTAGCCTTTTCCCAACTTCATCTCTTCATCTGCCTAGCCTTTTCCCAACTTCATCTCTTCATCTGCCTAGCCTTTTCCCAACTTCATCTCTTCATCTGCCTAGCCTTTTCCCAACTTCATCTCTTCATCTGCCTAGCCTTTTCCCAACTTCATCTCTTCATCTGCCTAGCCTTTTCCCAACTTCATCTCTTCATCTGCCTAGCCTTTTCCCAACTTCATCTCTTCATCTGCCTAGCCTTTTCCCAACTTCATCTCTTCATCTGCCTAGCCTTTTCCCAACTTCATCTCTTCATCTGCCTAGCCTTTTCCCAACTTCATCTCTTCATCTGCCTAGCCTTTTCCCAACTTCATCTCTTCATCTGCCTAGCCTTTTCCCAACTTCATCTCTTCATCTGCCTAGCCTTTTCCCAACTTCATCTCTTCATCTGCCTAGCCTTTTCCCAACTTCATCTCTTCATCTGCCTAGCCTTTTCCCAACTTCATCTCTTCATCTGCCTAGCCTTTTCCCAACTTCATCTCTTCATCTGCCTAGCCTTTTCCCAACTTCATCTCTTCATCTGCCTAGCCTTTTCCCAACTTCATCTCTTCATCTGCCTAGCCTTTTCCCAACTTCATCTCTTCATCTGCCTAGCCTTTTCCCAACTTCATCTCTTCATCTGCCTAGCCTTTTCCCAACTTCATCTCTTCATCTGCCTAGCCTTTTCCCAACTTCATCTCTTCATCTGCCTAGCCTTTTCCCAACTTCATCTCTTCATCTGCCTAGCCTTTTCCCAACTTCATCTCTTCATCTGCCTAGCCTTTTCCCAACTTCATCTCTTCATCTGCCTAGCCTTTTCCCAACTTCATCTCTTCATCTGCCTAGCCTTTTCCCAACTTCATCTCTTCATCTGCCTAGCCTTTTCCCAACTTCATCTCTTCATCTGCCTAGCCTTTTCCCAACTTCATCTCTTCATCTGCCTAGCCTTTTCCCAACTTCATCTCTTCATCTGCCTAGCCTTTTCCCAACTTCATCTCTTCATCTGCCTAGCCTTTTCCCAACTTCATCTCTTCATCTGCCTAGCCTTTTCCCAACTTCATCTCTTCATCTGCCTAGCCTTTTCCCAACTTCATCTCTTCATCTGCCTAGCCTTTTCCCAACTTCATCTCTTCATCTGCCTAGCCTTTTCCCAACTTCATCTCTTCATCTGCCTAGCCTTTTCCCAACTTCATCTCTTCATCTGCCTAGCCTTTTCCCAACTTCATCTCTTCATCTGCCTAGCCTTTTCCCAACTTCATCTCTTCATCTGCCTAGCCTTTTCCCAACTTCATCTCTTCATCTGCCTAGCCTTTTCCCAACTTCATCTCTTCATCTGCCTAGCCTTTTCCCAACTTCATCTCTTCATCTGCCTAGCCTTTTCCCAACTTCATCTCTTCATCTGCCTAGCCTTTTCCCAACTTCATCTCTTCATCTGCCTAGCCTTTTCCCAACTTCATCTCTTCATCTGCCTAGCCTTTTCCCAACTTCATCTCTTCATCTGCCTAGCCTTTTCCCAACTTCATCTCTTCATCTGCCTAGCCTTTTCCCAACTTCATCTGCCTAGCCTTTTCCCAACTTCATCTGCCTAGCCTTTTCCCAACTTCATCTGCCTAGCCTTTTCCCAACTTCATCTGCCTAGCCTTTTCCCAACTTCATCTGCCTAGCCTTTTCCCAACTTCATCTGCCTAGCCTTTTCCCAACTTCATCTGCCTAGCCTTTTCCCAGCTTCATCTGCCTAGCCTTTTCCCAACTTCATCTGCCTAGCCTTTTCCCAGCTTCATCTGCCTAGCCTTTTCCCAACTTCATCTGCCTAGCCTTTTCCCAACTTCATCTGCCTAGCCTTTTCCCAACTTCATCTGCCTAGCCTTTTCCCAACTTCATCTGCCTAGCCTTTTCCCAACTTCATCTGCCTAGCCTTTTCCCAACTTCATCTGCCTAGCCTTTTCCCAACTTCATCTGCCTAGCCTTTTCCCAACTTCATCTGCCTAGCCTTTTCCCAACTTCATCTGCCTAGCCTTTTCCCAACTTCATCTGCCTAGCCTTTTCCCAACTTCATCTGCCTAGCCTTTTCCCAACTTCATCTGCCTAGCCTTTTCCCAACTTCATCTGCCTAGCCTTTTCCCAACTTCATCTGCCTAGCCTTTTCCCAACTTCATCTGCCTAGCCTTTTCCCAACTTCATCTGCCTAGCCTTTTCCCAACTTCATCTGCCTAGCCTTTTCCCAACTTCATCTGCCTAGCCTTTTCCCAACTTCATCTGCCTAGCCTTTTCCCAACTTCATCTGCCTAGCCTTTTCCCAACTTCATCTGCCTAGCCTTTTCCCAACTTCATCTGCCTAGCCTTTTCCCAACTTCATCTGCCTAGCCTTTTCCCAACTTCATCTGCCTAGCCTTTTCCCAACTTCATCTGCCTAGCCTTTTCCCAACTTCATCTGCCTAGCCTTTTCCCAACTTCATCTGCCTAGCCTTTTCCCAACTTCATCTGCCTAGCCTTTTCCCAACTTCATCTGCCTAGCCTTTTCCCAACTTCATCTGCCTAGCCTTTTCCCAACTTCATCTGCCTAGCCTTTTCCCAACTTCATCTGCCTAGCCTTTTCCCAACTTCATCTGCCTAGCCTTTTCCCAACTTCATCTGCCTAGCCTTTTCCCAACTTCATCTGCCTAGCCTTTTCCCAACTTCATCTGCCTAGCCTTTTCCCAACTTCATCTGCCTAGCCTTTTCCCAACTTCATCTGCCTAGCCTTTTCCCAACTTCATCTGCCTAGCCTTTTCCCAACTTCATCTGCCTAGCCTTTTCCCAACTTCATCTGCCTAGCCTTTTCCCAACTTCATCTGCCTAGCCTTTTCCCAACTTCATCTGCCTAGCCTTTTCCCAACTTCATCTGCCTAGCCTTTTCCCAACTTCATCTGCCTAGCCTTTTCCCAACTTCATCTGCCTAGCCTTTTCCCAACTTCATCTGCCTAGCCTTTTCCCAACTTCATCTGCCTAGCCTTTTCCCAACTTCATCTGCCTAGCCTTTTCCCAACTTCATCTGCCTAGCCTTTTCCCAACTTCATCTGCCTAGCCTTTTCCCAACTTCATCTGCCTAGCCTTTTCCCAACTTCATCTGCCTAGCCTTTTCCCAACTTCATCTGCCTAGCCTTTTCCCAACTTCATCTGCCTAGCCTTTTCCCAACTTCATCTGCCTAGCCTTTTCCCAACTTCATCTGCCTAGCCTTTTCCCAACTTCATCTGCCTAGCCTTTTCCCAACTTCATCTGCCTAGCCTTTTCCCAACTTCATCTGCCTAGCCTTTTCCCAACTTCATCTGCCTAGCCTTTTCCCAACTTCATCTGCCTAGCCTTTTCCCAACTTCATCTGCCTAGCCTTTTCCCAACTTCATCTGCCTAGCCTTTTCCCAACTTCATCTGCCTAGCCTTTTCCCAACTTCATCTGCCTAGCCTTTTCCCAACTTCATCTGCCTAGCCTTTTCCCAACTTCATCTGCCTAGCCTTTTCCCAACTTCATCTGCCTAGCCTTTTCCCAACTTCATCTGCCTAGCCTTTTCCCAACTTCATCTGCCTAGCCTTTTCCCAACTTCATCTGCCTAGCCTTTTCCCAACTTCATCTGCCTAGCCTTTTCCCAACTTCATCTGCCTAGCCTTTTCCCAACTTCATCTGCCTAGCCTTTTCCCAACTTCATCTGCCTAGCCTTTTCCCAACTTCATCTGCCTAGCCTTTTCCCAACTTCATCTGCCTAGCCTTTTCCCAACTTCATCTGCCTAGCCTTTTCCCAACTTCATCTGCCTAGCCTTTTCCCAGCTTCATCTGCCTAGCCTTTTCCCAACTTCATCTGCCTAGCCTTTTCCCAACTTCATCTGCCTAGCCTTTTCCCAACTTCATCTGCCTAGCCTTTTCCCAACTTCATCTGCCTAGCCTTTTCCCAACTTCATCTGCCTAGCCTTTTCCCAACTTCATCTGCCTAGCCTTTTCCCAGCTTCATCTGCCTAGCCTTTTCCCAGCTTCATCTGCCTAGCCTTTTCCCAACTTCATCTGCCTAGCCTTTTCCCAGCTTCATCTGCCTAGCCTTTTCCCAACTTCATCTGCCTAGCCTTTTCCCAGCTTCATCTGCCTAGCCTTTTCCCAACTTCATCTGCCTAGCCTTTTCCCAACTTCATCTGCCTAGCCTTTTCCCAACTTCATCTGCCTAGCCTTTTCCCAACTTCATCTGCCTAGCCTTTTCCCAACTTCATCTGCCTAGCCTTTTCCCAACTTCATCTGCCTAGCCTTTTCCCAACTTCATCTGCCTAGCCTTTTCCCAACTTCATCTGCCTAGCCTTTTCCCAACTTCATCTGCCTAGCCTTTTCCCAACTTCATCTGCCTAGCCTTTTCCCAACTTCATCTGCCTAGCCTTTTCCCAACTTCATCTGCCTAGCCTTTTCCCAACTTCATCTGCCTAGCCTTTTCCCAACTTCATCTGCCTAGCCTTTTCCCAACTTCATCTGCCTAGCCTATTCCCAACTTCATCTGCCTAGCCTTTTCCCAACTTCATCTGCCTAGCCTTTTCCCAACTTCATCTGCCTAGCCTTTTCCCAACTTCATCTGCCTAGCCTTTTCCCAACTTCATCTGCCTAGCCTTTTCCCAACTTCATCTGCCTAGCCTTTTCCCAACTTCATCTGCCTAGCCTTTTCCCAACTTCATCTGCCTAGCCTTTTCCCAACTATGTTGGGGTTGGCCTCCAGTCTAACCAGATGCAGCTGGATACCACTATTTTTACATGGAGCGACTGCCTATCTGACCTCCACAACCCAGTTAGTATTGGGTAATACGATACCCCTTGGTAAGGCTGGTTGTCAGACTGACTAAGAAAACTAAGATTTGAAAAGAGGAAGACTACTTTGGGAGAAACGAGCTGACGGACGGCTGAAGAACACTACTCTTGGATCTGATGAGATGAGCATCAGATGGATCCAGATAAAGATCCACCTGGGACTATTACTCCCGATCTTCGGAAGCTAGCTGCGTGCCTGACTTTCCACTTGTCTCGCAAAGATATCCTGACGCTGAGCTATTCTGGCCTTGAAATCTACGCTGCCCTACTACGGAGCTGACCTGTTGGACTCTAAGATCTGCAAGACGCCCTTCCAGCTGAGGTTTCCTGAAGGTGATCAGCTGACCTGTATAGTATTATGCTATACTTACGCTTCATATTCACCATTCATAATACTATTTATCATGCATTTTATTTGTTTATATATCTACACTCAGCAAATCGATTTAAATACGATTCTTTAACTTGGAAATAGCTGAAATAAAATATTATTATAATTTTCATGTTGTGATATTTACGTCAAGCGTCAAATTGTCAAACTGTCAGTTAGTTTTTTAATTCTCTTTCTGCTCAGTCTATGGTCTAGCTCTATGATTTCTCTTTTTGGTTTGTATAATTTAAATTATTTTTATCAATATGTGTTTAGCCATTATATTTTGTAGATTATTATGATTGTTTACTAAATAACTTAATATTAAATTATATTATAAAATTCTTTACGCACTCATGTATATGTCCTGGCCGACTACACTTGTCAGTTGAGATGATGGCCACACTAAGAAAACTAAGATTTGAAAGAAGAAGACTACTCTGGAATCTGATTGGAGGAGTATGAGAGAGCAGCTTGGTTTTGGCGGTGAGATTCATAAACTGTCCAGGGGATCCAACGAAAGTTTCTCCTGGGACTTCTGCTCCCGATGTTCGGAGGCTAACTACGTGCCTGTCCGTTATAGTATTATTTATTTATTTATTTATTTATTTATTAAAAGGAGAACCAACAGCTAAAATAAGTGAGTAACAATTGTTTAAGCGACGCAGAGCCAATTACAGGTTCTCACGAGTAGACACAGAAATAGTAGTAGAAATCTTAAGATCACTAAATAGCAAGCACTATAATAGTACAAGTAAAAGGAATTTAAATAAGCAATACGCACTAAATACACTCAGACACTAGGTTAGGCATTGTTGACAAAGGGAAAATAAAATATAAATAAAGCACTACGCGCATTTAAAAAAGTTTGCATTCAGCCGAGTACGTACAGAATAGGCTTTGGTGGAAAATGGGTCAAAAGAGAACTCCTTACAAAGAATATTGAAGTCCTTGCTCGCTCGCACTATGTATGAGTTTTGCCTATAGTTGGATGAGGAAAAAGGAATGGAGATAGGTGGATTAAATCTGACTGATCTCTGGGGGACATTGAAATGTAATTTATGCAGGAGATCAGGACAGTCAATCTCGTTATTTATAATTTTTAAAAGAAAAGTGCAATCTGCAAGTCGGCGACGATCTGAAAGTGGCTGTAAATGGAATTTCTTGCAGAGATTTAAGTAATTATCAGAATGATATGGTATACGCAGCCGAAAACAAAGAAAACGAATAAATCTCATTTGAATACTCTCTATACGATTTATGTATTTACCATAACACGGGTTCCAAATTTGTGACGCATAATCAAGGTGACTTCTGACAAAAGAGCAATAGAGAATCTTAAGGGTTTTGGCCTTCTTGAAACATCCAGCGAGTCTCATGATAAAACCCAGTGACTTCGAAGCTTTAGCTACTATTTGCTCAATGTGCACGTTAAATAAAAGTTTGGAATCGTGAAAAACTCCTAGGTCGCGAACACCGTCACATCTCTGTAATAGCTGCCCTTTAAGTATATATGTTGTCGGGAGAGGGACTCGTTTCCTGCTGAATGAGATTACTGAACATTTAGCAGGGTTCAAGTCAAGCTTATTAATTAGACAATACTCATCCAATCGCGCTAGGTCACATTGAAGAGCATCCATGTCGTCCTCCGAGGATATTGCAGAGAAAATCTTCATATCATCAGCAAAACATAGTAATTTTGAGTTTAGGAAACATGAGTCGATGTCCCCCACATAAATAATAAAAAGTAACGGACCCAATAAGGAACCATAAGGAACCCTGAGGAACGCCACTGGGAGGTGAAACCCAGCTCGACATGTAGTTACTGATAACGACAACTTGAGATCTATTTTCAAGGTATGAGGTAAACCAACGTAGTAGATCACCTCTGATACCATTATTAAGGAGCTTGGTTTTAAGAATATTGTGGTCGATTCTATCGAAAGCCTTACTGTAATCCGTGTAAACCACGTCAACCTGAGCCCCATTATCCATTCTGTCCGTTAAAAAGTCATTGAGCAAAGCCAGATTTGATACAGTTGAACGACCCTTAAGAAAACCGTGCTGAGAAGGGCTAAAAGATTGACACAGTGCTGCATAAACTTGGTCGTAGATGACCCTCTCAAAAATTTTAGCTAATATGCACAGTTTGGAAATAGGTCTGTAATTAATTATTTCATTTTTGTTACCCTTTTTATGTACCGGAGTAATAAAGGCCGACTTCCAGATTTGGGGAACAGAACTTGAAGAGAGCGATTTTTTGAACAAAAGAGATACTGGCAAGGCGATGGTCTTAGCACACCCAATCAGCAATTTAGGTGGTGATAAGTCCGACCGATCCGATAAGATCCGGACCAGCAGATTTAAACGGATCAATTTGGCTAATTAACTGGCTAATTAACTTAACTATAACATTTAGATCAATCTCAATCGAGTGAATATCCGAGGGTATTATGGAATTTATAGCAGTTAGAGGACTAAAATTAGGAGACACATCATTGGTAGGGTCCAGAAAAGTAGAATAAAAGTGGGAAGAGAATGCATTACAAATAGACTCAGGAGAGGAAACCGTCACGTCACCATATTTAAGGAAGCTGGGTATAGCATTGGACTTGGACCGCTGCTTCACAAAGCTCCAGAAGCGTTTAGGATTTTTTTCGATTGAGGCTTCGGTTTCACCTAAATAGTTGGCGTAGCAAACTGCTTCAAGTTTATTAACCCGCTCACGTAAATGCTTAAAGGTTGCCTCATCAGAAAGTCTGCCATAGGTCTTAAATTTGCGGAGATATTTAGCCTTCTCTTTAATCAACCGTTTAAGTGCCGGGCTGTACCAAATAGGGTATGAGCTGTAAGAAACTGTCTTGGCGGGAACAAACTTATTTTGAAGGTCCGCTATAGTAGCATAGAAGTAGTTTACGGCATCATTGAGCGACATATCCAAAAATACGTTAGCCCAGTCAATAGCTGCTATTTCCCTGTTAATGGCCGCAAAGTCAGCCTTACCATAAAGGTACCGAGTAAACGGGGCGGGAGTTAAGTAGGTAAGTGTACTCAGCAAAGTTCACGTCGATACAGAGTGCCGGATGATACTTATCAATAGGTGATAAAGGTACCAAGCATTCACACACCGATACCATTTCATTACATAGAACTAAATCAAGAATTCTACCAAATTCGTTTAACACTCCATTATATTGATTCAACCCCAAAACACGCAATTCATCTGTAAGTGTGTACTCATCATAACTACTAATATTCACAGGTAATAATGTGTTGTTATTTAATTGCCACACAATATGCTATACTTACGCTTCATATTCATCATTCATAATACTATTTATCATGCTTTTTATTTGTTTATATATCTACACTCAGCAAATCGATTTAAATACGATTCTTTAACTTGGAAATAGCTGAAATAAAATATTATTATAATTTTCATGTTGTGATATTTACGTCAAGCGTCAAATTGTCAAACTGTCAGTTAGTTTTTTAATTCTCTTTCTGCTCAGTCTATGGTCTAGCTCTATGATTTCTCTTTTTGGTTTGTATAATTTAAATTATTTTTATCAATATGCTTAGCCAATGTATTTTATAAATTATTACGATTGTTTAATAACTTAATATTAAATGATTATATTTATAAAATTCTTTACGCACTCATGTATATGTCCTGGCCGACTACACTTGTCAGTTGAGATGATGGCCACACTAAGAAAACTAAGATTTGAAAGAAGAAGATTACTTTGGGAGAAACGAGCTGACGGACGGCTGAAAGGTCTACGCTGAAAGGTCTACTCTGGAATCTGATTTGAGGAGTATCAGAGAGCAGCTTGGTTTTGGCGGTGAGATTCTTAAACTGTCCAGGGGATCCAACGAAAGTTTCTCCTGGGACTTCTGCTCCCGATGTTCGGAGGCTAACTACGTGCCTGTCCGTCTACTGGTCTCGCAGGGCTGTCCTACGTCTGGCCCTGAGTTCTGCACTGTCTTGCTGCTGAGCTGTCCTAGTGAACTCTGAGATCTGCGCTGCCGCCGTTTCTACTGCTTCAGAGCTCAACTTCAAGGTTACTCCGGTATCGACCTGCTACCCTGACGCCTGATCCCGTTCTTACAGTGTGGTAAACTCATTATTGTCCATCTAAGTGCATAAACTTTAAAACTGAGTGCGTGCTAGGTAGTTTTTTATAACTAGCTGTATTTTTTATCTTTCCCCTCTATTAAAATTTAATTGAACAAGTCTGCTTATCCATTTATTTTAAATAGGAGCAAGTAGATCTGTTACAAATTGGCGCCCAACGTGGGGCGGATGACAACTCCATAAAAATAAGCCCTTGTTAACTATTGACTCTAAAAGTCGATTGGAGCGGCTGACAACTCCATAAAAATAAGCCCTTGTTAACTATTGACTCTAAAAGTCAACTAAATATCAACTAAAGTTGATTAGAAGCGGATGACAACTCCGTTAAAAATAAGCCTTTGTTAAAATATTTCTATTTTCATTAGTGGTTTTAGACGCGAGCGTATTACAACTCCTAAAATAAGCCTTAAAGTTATTGATTTATCAGGTTGAGTAGTGATCATTGAATGTGAATCCTACCTGACCTAACTTCGTAAGATGTTGGTGTGTTTGTATGAGTTATGTAAGTTTTGTGAATGCTGTAATACTTTAACCTTAGCAAAATTTTTGTTCTAGGCCAAAAATTTTCTCGGGGTGGTTGGGGAAATATAGTATTATGCTATACTTACGCTTCATATTCATCATTCATAATCTACACTCAGCAAAACTTGGAAATAGCTGAAATAAAATATTATTATAATTTTCATGTTGTGATATTTACGTCAAGCGTCAAATTGTCAAACTGTCAGTTAGTTTTTTAATTCTCTTTCTGCTCAGTCTATGGTCTAGCTCTATGATTTCTCTTTTTGGTTTGTATAATTTAAATTATTTTTATCAATATGCTTAGCCAATGTATTTTATAAATTATTACGATTGTTTAATAACTTAATATTAAATGATTATATTTATAAAATTCTTTACGCACTCATGTATATGTCCTGGCCGACTACACTTGTCAGTTGAGATGATGGCCACACTAAGAAAACTAAGATTTGAAAGAAGAAGATTACTTTGGGAGAAACGAGCTGACGGACGGCTGAAAGGTCTACTCTGGAATCTGATTTGAGGAGTATCAGAGAGCAGCTTGGTTTTGGCGGTGAGATTCTTAAACTGTCCAGGGGATCCAACGAAAGTTTCTCCTGGGACTTCTGCTCCCGATGTTCGGAGGCTAACTACGTGCCTGTCCGTCTACTGGTCTCGCAGGGCTGTCCTACGTCTGGCCCTGAGTTCTGCACTGTCTTGCTGCTGAGCTGTCCTGGTGAACTCTGAGATCTGCGCTGCCGCCGTTTCTACTGCTTCAGAGCTCAACTTCAAGGTTACTCCGGTATCGACCTGCTACCCTGACGCCTGATCCCGTTCTTACAGTGTGGTAAACTCATTATTGTCCATCTAAGTGCATAAACTTTAAAACTGAGTGCGTGCTAGGTAGTTTTTTATAACTAGCTGTATTTTTTATCTTTCCCCTCTATTAAAATTTAATTGAAAAAGTCTGCTTATCCATTTATTTTAAATAGGATCAAGTAGATCTGTTACACCTGTTGGACTCTAAGATCTGCAAGACGCCCTTCCAGCTGAGGTTTCCTGAAGGTGATCCTCGACGTCTCTCTTGTATTGACCTGCTACCCTGACGCCTGTTCCCGTTCCTACAGTGGTGAACTCATTCTTATCCAACTAAGTGCTTGAACTATAAAACTATTGAGAGTGCGTGCTAGGTAGGTGTTTTATATAACTAGCTGTATTTTATATCTTTTCCCCTATTAAATTGTAATTGAACAAGTGTGCTTATCCTTTTATTCAATAGAAGCAAGTCTCAAACTCAAACTCAAACTCAAAGCATTTATTTCAATTAGACCATTACGGCACTTTTGAAAGTCAAAAATACAAAAAAGAAAATCAAAGCTGCAGTCCCAGTCACAAGGCATAATAACTTGAGAAAGTACTGTAGTTACCCATTCCCTAGCGTAGATCTTCTCTATGGAGAAGAACGGGCAAGAAACTCCATGGACACTCTTTTAAAATCAAAATATTGTTACAAAATCTTGGTTACATCATTAATTTTGAGATTATACATATATGTGAGAACGATGTAGAAAGACGTGCACACTAAGAGCGTACAGAGTAAAAGATTAGATCAAAAATTTATGAATAAAGTAAGTAAATTTGTTACAGCCCTTAAGAGTGTGGACCCGTGTTTAGGACCCGCCCTTGAGAGTGTGGACCCGTGTTTAGGACCCGCCCTTGAGAGTGTGGACCCGTGTTTAGGACCCGCACTTGAGAGTGTGGACCCGTGTTTAGGACCCGCACTTGAGAGTGTGGACCCGTGTTTAGGACCCGCACTTGAGAGTGTGGACCCGTGTTAAGGACCCGCACTTGAGAGTGTGGACCCGTGTTTAGGACCCGCACTTGAGAGTGTGGACCCGTGTTTAGGAACCGCACTTGAGAGTGTGGACCCGTGTTTAGGACCCGCACTTGAGAGTGTGGACCCGTGTTTAGGACCCGCACTTGAGAGTGTGGACCCGTGTTGTGGACCCGCACTTGAGAGTGTGGACCCGTGTTGTGGACCCGTGTTTAGGACCCGCACTTGAGAGTGTGGACCCGTGTTTAGGACCCGCACTTGAGAGTGTGGACCCGTGTTTAGGACCCGCACTTGAGAGTGTGGACCCGTGTTTAGGACCCGCACTTGAGAGTGTGGACTCGTGTTTAGGACCCGCACTTGAGAGTGCGGACTCGTGTTTAGGAACCGCACTTGAGAGTGCGGACTCGTGTTTAGGACCCGCACTTGAGAGTGTGGACTCGTGTTTAGGACCCGCACTTGAGAGTGTGGACTCGTGTTTAGGACCCGCACTTGAGTGTGAACTCGTGTTTAGGACCCGCACTTGAGAGTGTGGACTCGTGTTTAGGACCCGCACTTGAGAATGTGGACACGTGTTTAGGACCCGCACTTGAGAGTGTGGACCCGTGTTTAGGACCCGCACTTGAGAGTGTGGACCCGTGTTTAGGACCCGCACTTGAGAGTGTGGACCCGTGTTGTGGACCCGTGTTTAGGACCCGCACTTGAGAGTGTGGACCCGTGTTTAGGACCCGCACTTGAGAGTGTGGACTCGTGTTTAGGACCCGCACTTGAGAGTGTGGACTCGTGTTTAGGACCCGCACTTGAGAGTGTGGACTCGTGTTTAGGACCCGCACTTGAGAGTGTGGACTCGTGTTTAGGACCCGCACTTGAGAATGTGGACACGTGTTTAGGACCCGCACTTGAGAATGTGGACACGTGTTTAGGACCCGCACTTGAGAGTGTGGACACTTGAGAGTGTGGACACGTGTTTAGGACCCGCACTTGAGAGTGTGGACACTTGAGAGTGTGGACACGTGTTTAGGACCCGCACTTGAGAGTGGAGTGTGGACACGTGTTTAGGACCCGCACTTGAGAGTGTGGACACGTGTTTAAGAGGAGAAGGAGGGAAAGAGTTAACGTCGAGGGTAGCAGTAAGTAAGCTCCGAGTAAAACATTAAGAGGGACTGAGTGATTGAGAGGGACAAGATTGTTTAAATGCAATTTTACCCGACTAGGTCGAAACTCAAAAGGGAGGTTATGTATATTTAGGTCGAAACTCAAAAGGGAGGTTATGTATATTTAGGTCGAAACTCAAAATAATAATAATAATAATAATAAATTTATTTCAGACTAGTCCATAAATTTGTTCTAGGTCGAAACTCAAAAGGGAGGTTATGTATATTTAGGTCGAAACTCAAAAGGGAGGTTATGTATATTTAGGTCGAAACTCAAAATAATAATAATAATAATAATAAATTTATTTCAGACTAGTCCATAAATTTGTTAATTCAAAAGGGAGGTTATGTATATTTAGGTCGAAACTCAAAAGGGAGGTTATGTATAATTAGGTCGAAACTCAAAAGGGAGGTTATGTATATTATCTGTATGTATGTAAGTCCGTTTTTTATCAAAAAATGAAGGATTTTTTAACGAGTATGTTTATAAGATTATGGTGTTATTGAATATCACCCAAAATTATCATAGCTTCTATCATTTTAATTCGTTAGAATTTCTTAGAAAAATCTAGATTTACTACACTACTCGTAGGCCAGGACATATCCACGAGTGCGTTAAGAATTTTATAAATATAATAATTTAATTCTTAAGTTATTAAACAATCGTAATATCGTAATAATTTATAAAATACATTGGCTAAGCATATTGATAAAAATAATTTAAATTATACAAACCAAACAGAGAAATCTTAGAGCTAGACCATAGACTGAGCAGAAAGAGAATTAAAAAGTAAAGTTTGACAATTTGACGCTTGACGTAAGTGTCACAGCATGAAAATGTTGATAATATTTTATTTCTGCTATTTCCAAGTTAAAGAATCGTATTTAAATCGATTTACTGAGTGTAGATATATAAACAAATAAAAAGGATGATGAATAGTATTATGAATGGTGAATATGAAGCGTAAGTATAGCATAATACTATAGGGCGTATAGCATAATACTATAGGGCAAGTCCTTAAACGCTCTCTTGGACTTGAGTCCACAATCTTGAGTGCTCTATAGCACTTGAATTTCCCTCTTAAACGCTCTCTTGGACTTTAGTTCTAACTCAAACACTCTTTTCATAATATATATTTATTTATTTTTTTCGCTATCTTTTACTTTTGAATTTGCTATCGCCTTATAATGCAACATAAAAGAGTAGAAATTAAATATATGAGAACTAAAATTTTTCATTTTCTGGCAACATCTAAAATTAGTACTTGAGCTGTCAATTCTTCTCGATCGGTTTCGTTTTTCATTAGAATTTTGGTTTTTGTGTGTTATTTCAGAGTGTGGACAGGAAAACAGCGACATATCATGAATAAGATAATTCGTGGAGGTGCCCGTGAAATGAAATGTTTAAGTTTTCATGCGGTGTTTGACCGAATTACAAGCTGGGAAGCTGCTATCCTACTTCGAAGACTTTTGCCATCGTACAGCAGATTTTACTGGTAAGTAACTATTTAAAGTTGCAGTAAACGTTAATTACAAACGATTATTACATTCAGGGAGCAAAATTTTTGATCTAAATAGTATTTACAAATTAGTTGTCTACCATTTTTGAGGTTATGCTAAGATAAACAAATACCCTTGTAGTTATAGCGCGACTTAACAACATTGATAGTAAGGCAACAACATTTAATGTAATTAATTGCGTATTACCAAATACGTTTTTTGCTATACCTATTTGTTGAAGCAACCGACTAATGGAAAAAAACAATTTTAAAATATTTTCACGTTATGAACATATTTGCGCGTGACTTTTTTCGTCGTACTGACAGCAGTTATATTATTTATGAAGATATAGCACTAATTTAAAGTTGTATCTATAAGCTTATGTTAATAACATGCTTTGTTTGTTTTAGGTGTTTCTGTAAGCACAGTGCGCAGAATTGTGCAAAACGGCGGGAAATTTTCGACTCCAGCCATACACAGAAAGGGTCGCCCCTCATAATATATATTTGAGTGAACTTGTAGTTTTATTACTATTACGTACCAAATCTATTTATTATCTATGAGGAACTTATTGAAAGCAATGAATTAATAAACATACTTATTTAAAATAATTATTTTCTCATTATTTATAGCTATTAGACCAATAATACTATTCAAGTATCAAGATAAGCTAGGTCGTACTAACTGGGTTGCCACTTGAGCGATCGCAGCGCCCTCATTTGATTGATGTTCCTCGGCCCTCCTCTGCGGCTTGAGGATTGATGTTCCTCGGCCCTCCTCTGCGGCTTGAGGATTGATGTTCCTCGGCCCTCCTCTGCGGCTTGAGGATTGATGTTCCTCGGCCCTCCTCTGCGGCTTGAGGATTGATGTTCCTCGGCCCTCCTCTGCGGCTTGAGGATTGATGTTCCTCGGCCCTCCTCTGCGGCTTGAGGATTGATGTTCCTCGGCCCTCCTCTGCGGCTTGAGGATTGATGTTCCTCGGCCCTCCTCTGCGGCTTGAGGATTGATGTTCCTCGGCCCTCCTCTGCGGCTTGAGGATTGATGTTCCTCGGCCCTCCTCTGCGGCTTGAGGATTGATGTTCCTCGGCCCTCCTCTGCGGCTTGAGGATTGATGTTCCTCGGCCCTCCTCTGCGGCTTGAGGATTGATGTTCCTCGGCCCTCCTCTGCGGCTTGAGGATTGATGTTCCTAGGCCCTCCTCTGCGGCTTGAGGATTGATGTTCCTAGGCCCTCCTCTGCGGCTTGAGGATTGATGTTCCTCGGCCCTCCTCTGCGGCTTGAGGATTGATGTTCCTCGGCCCTCCTCTGCGGCTTGAGGATTGATGTTCCTCGGCCCTCCTCTGCGGCTTGAGGATTGATGTTCCTCGGCCCTCCTCTGCGGCTTGAGGATTGATGTTCCTCGGCCCTCCTCTGCGGCTTGAGGATTGATGTTCCTCGGCCCTCCTCTGCGGCTTGAGGATTGATGTTCCTCGGCCCTCCTCTGCGGCTTGAGGATTGATGTTCCTCGGCCCTCCTCTGCGGCTTGAGGATTGATGTTCCTCGGCCCTCCTCTGCGGCTTGAGGATTGATGTTCCTCGGCCCTCCTCTGCGGCTTGAGGATTGATGTTCCTCGGCCCTCCTCTGCGGCTTGAGGATTGATGTTCCTCGGCCCTCCTCTGCGGCTTGAGGATTGATGTTCCTCGGCCCTCCTCTGCGGCTTGAGGATTGATGTTCCTCGGCCCTCCTCTGCGGCTTGAGGATTGATGTTCCTCGGCCCTCCTCTGCGGCTTGAGGATTGATGTTCCTCGGCCCTCCTCTGCGGCTTGAGGATTGATGTTCCTCGGCCCTCCTCTGCGGCTTGAGGATTGATGTTCCTCGGCCCTCCTCTGCGGCTTGAGGATTGATGTTCCTCGGCCCTCCTCTGCGGCTTGAGGATTGATGTTCCTCGGCCCTCCTCTGCGGCTTGAGGATTGATGTTCCTCGGCCCTCCTCTGCGGCTTGAGGATTGATGTTCCTCGGCCCTCCTCTGCGGCTTGAGGATTGGTGTTCCTCGGCCCTCCTCTGCGGCTTGAGGATTGGTGTTCCTCGGCCCTCCTCTGCGGCTTGAGGATTGATGTTCCTCGGCCCTCCTCTGCGGCTTGAGGATTGGTGTTCCTCGGCCCTCCTCTGCGGCTTGAGGATTGATGTTCCTCGGCCCTCCTCTGCGACTTGAGGATTGATGTTCCTCGGCTCTCCTCTGCGGCTTGAGGATTGATGTTCCTCGGCCCTCCTCTGCGGCTTGAGGATTGATGTTCCTCGGGCCTCTTCTCCACGGTCGGAAGACGGATGCCCTCGGCCCTCCTCTACGACCTGAGGATTGATAATGTTCCTCGGCCCTCTTCCACGGTCTGAAGACGGATGTTCCTTCGCTATTCATTCCATCCTGCGCTCATCTTTAGTTTTACCCGCCGACTTCACTGGCATTGGTGGTTAGGTAGCTCCAGCCATAAGTTAGGATCTTTATTAATAAATTCTTATAACTCGTCCCCTTGACTATTTCTTTTAATAGTGCTCCCCTCCAGACTGAAAGTTAGGTAGGTGAGTGCTCAGTGTGACCTTACGTTTTCCTGGTACCAGGGGGCAGAAGACGCAACTGAGTGGAATCAGTGCTTGTCTCCTGGGATCTTCTATTTAATGCAATACGCTATTAGAGCAAGAGCCCGCGACGGCCAGACCTATTTTTTCTGTGCATGTCCCCTATACAGTGCTTGTCTCCTGGGATCTTCTATTTAATGCAATACTATTAGAGCAAGAGCCCGCGACGGCCAGACCTATTTTTTCTGTGCATGTCCCCTATACAGTGCTTGTCTCCTGGGATCTTCTATTTAATGCAATACTATTAGAGCAAGAGCCCGCGACGGCCAGACCTTCGTTATTTTATAAAAGCTGAATTTTTTTCTGTGCATGTCCCCTATACAGGTAAGAACAACCAGCGACTATAGAGTTTGGGTTATGGTTACTTCGGCAGGTAACCGGGATTAAAGGTGTATATAATAGTGCCTTACTTTCGTAAAAGTATAAAGCTCAATTTTTATATATTTTCTTCGGGATAACTTTATAAAAATCTCGTCATCCATTGCCGGACACTTATGACAGTTGCAACCCCCTGCCAGACACCCCTTAACTTGAATAAACTACTATACTTTCGTCATATTATAAAAGCTAAATTTTATATATGTTACTTGGGGGCCAATAAAAAAATGTTACCTCGATAGCCGGACAGTTTTCATGGTTTTTACACCTTGCCAGACACATTGAAAGTCCGATGTACTTAATAGGGTATATGCATGTATTTATTTTATATTTTTAATTCATAGTTTACAACGTTTTAACATAGTAAAAAATATAAATACTGATTAAAAATGAAGTTAAATAGGTAAAAAAAAAAAATTAAAATAGAGAATAATTTTGAACTGTTTAAACGCCGCCATTTTCGCGCGCTCTGTTGATGACGTCAGTCGCGCTGTGACATGACAGCCCAGTCCATTGTTTACTAACAGGTGTTCTCGTTGTTAACTTAATTTCACCATGAAAAAAGCTCAAAAGCAACCTTCTATGTATTGCGTTGTGCCTGAAATAAAGACAATATCAAAAGTACACCTGATAATTAGTGTTTTTTCGAGTCCCGGTAGGTGCAAAAATACGTAAGAAATGGTCAAGGTTATGCGAAGAGAAGAATTTATATCAGCAACAATTTGTGGTGGCGCGGCAAGCGGTCTCAGGGCTTTGCCCCCTGACGGCGGAGGCAATACCTGGACCCGCTACTGCGGAGCCCGTTTCTATGGAGGACACTTCCAAAGTCCTGTTGGGCGCATGAAAGTAACATGCGCCTCTGAGTGATTGTTGTGAACTTGTGAAGATTACTTTGATGTAAGTACCTATATGATGTACCTAGGTATTTCGATAATATGATTTCAGTTAGGTCAGAAGTAAGTTTTGTATTGAAAGTCAATCACACAAGCATTAGATAACTGTATTTAAATCCAGTTTACAAAGTTGTGTGATTTCGTCTATTGTTTTCTATGTAAGTAAACAAAAAAAAAACAACTATTCAGCTCGGTTCCTAAATTATACCATAGGAGCAGTGCAAGTACGTAGCACTCGATTCGATACGATTCGATAAATCTGACAGTTATTCTCGATAAAATGAGTTTTTAACCAATCGAAAAGTCGGATTTATCGAATCGTATCGATTCGATCGTTATCAATTGCTACGTACTTGCAGTGCAGAACCGAGAGATCCCTTCAGACACTTTCATCCTATCTATCTATCTTTAATTACAGATACCTAAATGAGGATACACAAAATTATGTATAATACATACAACATGATGAAATAAGAAGGTGTGAATGTGATACTACTCTTAAATAAAGGAGTTCTGCCAGTTCTGCCTCACATATTCCATTGCCAATCCTCCTGTTATAAGAATGGGTGCTATCATGAGAAAATGGTTCAGTTCTTCCCATATTGAAGAAATGAATTCATTGGAGAATGAAAATAAACTACTTATTGATAAAGCTGTGCATTAGCAAATACTGCAACATCGCCAATAAAATCAGTTGCCAAAAAAATTGTTTGCCGACAGCCAAGATCGTATGTCAATGTCTGGAAGGGCTACAGATGTTATGATAGTTCAAGACTGGATATTTGGAGTGTTTAATATCTAACCAAGCAGTGATGGCAGACAGAAGATTCAAAGATTTGTCATGTTTACTTGAAGCTTAAAGATGTACACTTATACAACCACCTTCAGTTTGAAAGTTGTCCCCGAGCACTAAACATGTAGTAAGCTATCAAAACAGATTGTGGCGTTGAGGATACATGTGGAACGTGTAATAGGTTAAGGGAGTATGACATGATGCTACCTCATGCTTGTGTAGACCACATTAAATTTAATGATAGATAAAGTAATAATAATAGTTTGTGGTTTAATACTATAAATTAATTAATATAATGCAGGATGTTTTATTTAATAAAAAAGTAAATTCAAATTAAATTTTGTTTTATTTCAAATACACTTTAGAACTCAAAGCTTATTTCAATTTATAAATTTAAGCCTTTATAAGTTTATGGCTTGTACCAACTGAAGACAGTTTGGATTTCTTCCAATAGCAGTCAACGCAAGTAGTTGATGGGTCTTCACTTATCCTGTGCAGTAACCCCAAAAAGGCAATAGCATGCTTACACCCTCCTTAAATAGAAAACAATTATAATTATTTTATATATAAATAGCATTGACTAATTAGTGCTAAGTATGTATGTAAATCACAGCTGCTATCATTTGATATTTCCATTGTACTAAATTTAGATTATATTATTTAAACAGATAAAAGGAATGCAGGAATGATGGTACGGCCACATAATGAGAAGAGATGATCCACCTACCTCTGTGTGCTGAACAATCTTCACAGTTAACAGATAGGATATTTCCTTCAGTTTCATGTTACAGCATAACATTTCTGTCGCACGTTATGCTCAGGTGCTATTCTAGCTCTAACCACACAAATCCCATCTCTTCTTTTTTTACTTGTACATATCCTAATGCTGAATTTCCATAGGATTCACATTCAGATCTTGAACAAAAAGTATCAATTATAACTTAAACATATAATTTTCTGCCAAATAACATAGAAAATATCGTAATAAACTAGACAGACCGCTATTAACATCACATGTGATTAGTTTTAGCAATAACATACAGTGTCTAGGTAGGCAGTTTCGTTTAACATTTGTTTGTTTTACAAAAATCAAAAATTATAGGTTATGTTTACTGCATATCATAATAACATAATTAGAATAGCTAACATACTGTGGTATAAAATAATTACCTTGCAGCTTTTAATCCTTTTACTTCAGCGGACGTAGGATTTCATTGAATAAAAGCCGACTGCATGAATGCATCTATTCTCGGCAGATTATCCGATTGTACTTTTACAAAACCACTTTCAGTCATTGTGGTAATGATTTCTAATCTCAATAGGATGCTAAAATTTCACTTATACAATAAATTAATTCACAACACTCACGTTATTACTAAGTTTTAGAATCAAAGAGCTGCAATGCCATACAAATGTAAGCAGTACGAACTTGTTTATAGAGCGTTTGACGTCACGTTTCGTTTCAACCAATGGTGATGCGTTTTAAAAATTTGAATTTCGCTCGCAAATTTTGCACTTTTATTTTTAATTTTAAATAATTATAAAGACATTAATTACTAAAATAATGGTTTAGATTATATGTCCTGCCAATAAAGATTCGGAATAAAAATATTTAAACCAAATTTAAATTACATGCATATTCCCTATTGCGAGCGCGAGTGCTTAGTCGATTGCGATTTTTTTAGATATTAAATAAAGAAATAATTTTATAACGTTCATAGCCATGTTATATAAAGTAAAAAATGTTATTTTATTATTGTAAAATACAAAAAAAAAACGTTTTTATAAATTTCATCACTGTCGTCGATATTTTCATTTTCATCGTCACTACTCCTCCAGTCGATGGCATCATCGTCGTCAATATCGCCTTTCGTCTTTTTTTTTCTTCTTTACATTTTTATGGGCCTCAAGTAACATATAAAGGGTGTAAAATACCTCTTAACGAAGCCGAAAGGCACTTGTTCTCCTCGTCATTGCGATAATTTTTTTGTTCTACACCATACCTGGAAACCTTCTAGTACGGAGATATTGCGGGTCAAAGTTCCAACTTTTTTACAACTTTTTTTTTTAAATACAAGTTTTTAATGTTAGATTTTTACTTTAAACACCTCCACGTCCCCCGTACTATTCAATCCATCCATCAAAATGTTTTGAGTGCGTTATACATTGAGTTCTACCACAAAATATGATTTTTCACCCCAAAACAAAAAGTCGTTTCCCAGCAATAATTTTTGCGTAAAGTTACTTAGTTTGATGTACAGAATGATTGGTTGACGGCTTAGAGATGAGGTTTTTTACACCCTTATATGTTACTTGAGGCCAGACAAAGAAGGCGAAATTGACGACGATGATGCCATCGACTGGAGGAGTAGTGACGATGAAAATGAAAATATCGACGACAGTGATGAAATTTATAAAAACGATTTTTTGTCTTTTTTTTGTATTAGACAATAATAAAATAACATTTTTTACTTAATATAACATGGCTATGAACGTTATAAAAATATTTATTTATTTAAAATCTTAAAAAATCGCAATCGACTAAGCACTTGCGCTCGCAACTAAGTACATCGGACTTCCAATGTGTCTGGCAAGGTGTAAAAACCATGAAAACTGTCCGGCTATCGAGGTAACATTTTTTTATAGGCCCCCAAGTAACATATATAAAATTTAGCTTTTATACTATGACGAAAGTATAATTTATTCATGTTTAGGGGTGTCTGGCTGGGGGTAACAACTGTAGTTTCAATGAGACTACTCAACCTTGTTATTATGAATTTGTATATTAATTAATGTGAGAAGGCACAGCATTACATTTATAATGGTGGACGCACGATCGCGACATAAATATGCGTTTATTCGACCGGTGTCTGTTGCCAACTGAAGATGGCGCGCGCGCTGCCGGCGACCGCGTCCTCTTCCCCGCGCTCGCCCCGCTGCTTCCGCCGTCGCGTTCATAAGAATAATATTATTAATGCGAATGCGCTTATGGAAGTGTCCGGCAATGGATGACCAGATTTAATACACACATCAACACGGTATAGGGATATTATTAAAAAAGCGAATTACTATCAATGTGTTAATTATTTATATGACATGTATATATTTAAAAGATACGTTATTTAATATTCTACCATTTTTTTAATAATGGTTAAGGTATAGATTAAAATTAACCGTATATGAATTAACTTTTAATTTGTGAGTAAAAACTGAAAAAAATTGAAAAATCATTTAATTTGTGTTTATAAACTTGAAGTTAGTAGTCTGAGAAAGCGCCCATGATGTTCATAACACATCGGCAACGATTCGGCATGCTCAGAACAAGGTTGTCAATGTCTTGCTGCGGAATATTGTCCCATGTCCTTCTGAGGTGCGCAAAAAGTTGATCTTCTGTAGCCAGATTTTCAGGAACTTCCTTCAGAGCTCTTCTTTGCAGCATATCCCACGCATGCTCAATGGGATTTAGATCTGGCGATTGAGCAGGCCAGTCTAAGGCCCTAACATTATGTGTATGTAACCAAGCTGCAACCGTTCTCGCCGTGTGTGCCCGGGCATTGTCGTGCATGAGCAGGAAATCTTGCCCCATTTGTGTTCTGTGGGGCAAGATTACGGGCCCCAGCACCTGTTGGACGTATCGTTCTGCCGTCATATTGCCCCGCACCCAAACGAGATCCGTCCGTCCTCCAAGACGAATTCCTGCCCAAACCATAATTAATCCTCCTTGGTATGGGTGAACTTCCTGAGGGTTCTGGAGACGGCTCCATCGTCCAGGAACTCGCCAAACACGCGTCCTTTGTGAATCTGGATGGAAGCCGAACCTGGATTCATCCGTGAACAGCACATTGGACCATTGGTCACGGCCCCAGTCCGTGGTTCCGAACCCATTCTAATCGTTGTCCACGATTGCCTCTCCGTAAAGGTGGGACCCGGAGTGGTCTACGAGAGCGTAGATTGCTTTCATGCAGTCGCCTTCTTACAGTCGCCTTCTTACAGTTTGGTCACTCACAAGCACTTGGTGTTCCACTCGCAGCCTTTGGACCAATTGAGTCGCCGTTGCATTTGGTTGTGCTCGCGCAGTAATTTGCAAAAATCGGTCTTGTCTGGGGGTAGTGATGCGACTTGGCCCCCGGTGCCTCTCCGCTACTTCACCTGTGGCACGATATTACATTTTGATGGGTCCCTATGGCCTCAGCAACATTACGCTGAACAGATCCAGCTTCCAGCATTCCCACAGCTCGTAACATCTCCGCCCTCGTCAAATGTCGGCGTTGCATGGCTACAACTTTCGTTTAAAACGTAATTCGTATTGTTTTCTAAATTTCGCACAAATGAAAATTCCCTCTCCTATACATCAAGACATTTTTATGCCACCGAAACAAAAGAATTTTCAAAAATTTGAATTTGGAATTAGTCTGAGATAAATTACAAACAAATCGGTGTATAAAAGATTCCAATGCGGCCAGTACTTTTCGAGTTATTTAATTGAGTATGAAATATCCCTAGACCGTGTTGATGTGTGTATATAAGAATTGAGCTTATAAGAATTGAGCTTTATACTTTAACGAAAGTAAGGCACTATTATATACACCTTTAATCCCGGTTACCTGCCGAAGTAACCATAACAGTCGCTGGTTGTTCTTACCTGTATAGGGGACATGCACAGAAAAATTTTCAGCTTTTATAAAATAACGAAGGTCTGGCCGTCGCGGGCTCTTGGGCTATATCTATTTGAACCCTCTTTGGCTGTCCCTCCACCAAGCAAATCAGGTAAGCTTTTTGGATTGATTTGCAAGTATACTCATTAATTTCAAGGTTGGAAGATGATACAAATAGGACCTAGTCCACCAAGCAAATCAGGTAAGCTTTTTGGATTGATTTGCAAGTATACTCATTAATTTCAAGCTTGGAAGATGATACAAATAGGACCTAGTCCAATTGCTTTTTAGTCCGCTATAAAACTGAGCACAAAATTCAATAATGACCCATCATTAAATATCACACGATCAATCTGATCTCATGTTCCACAGTCGACCATCGCATAACGTCACTCATCATTCACGGCGACCACGCTTAGCTCTGGACTTTGATGAATATCGCTATTGGATAGACCAATTGTTGCCAATTTGTTAGTGGTCGGATCCATATTACATTGTTTACTGAATTAATGGCAGCAACAAAGCCTCCGTTAAACCTGTGCCTGATGGTGAAAATGATTTACTGATGGCGGCAAGCGGTGTTCGTGAGACGACAAATCATTTTAATAGTTTTGCGCGTTGATGAATTTTGAACGCAGCGAGATTTTTTTATTGCATGTGCGTTGACAGGCATTTGGTTATGTAAACTTGGACGACTGGATGTACGATTACCCCAAATAGTGCAGCGTTTCCCTGCATTTATGCCTGTGCTTGGAACCTTATGTTAGGCATTAACTGTTAACTTTGAAATTTGAAGAGTAATTAAAGTTAGATTGTCATTCGTAAAAATTGTCTGAAGTTGTGAAATTCTTTATTCTTCTTAGAGTTGGTAAAAAACCTATACCAAATTTAAATTTTCACGAATATATCTTCTAATGTATGTGTCAGTGGAGATTTGTTGATGGCTAGAAGAGCACTTTAACAATTTGAAAAATTACTTTTTTGACCTTAAAAGTTTTTTTTTTTGCATGACCTCTGGATAATAAAATAAAAAAAAAATTGATAAGTTTAACAGAAATCGCATTAGCTGCCCTAAGGCACCTCAGGAAAACAACCAGATTTTCTGAAAATTATATTTAGTCAAAACCATCAGACAGGACTACAACTCAAAGGACCGAAATTTAAGACAAAAAGTAGCAAAGGATTTTAATTATAAGTAAGTAGACCAATACGGCACTTTTGAATGTCAAATACCCAATACCCAACTACGGCAAAGCCAAAAGGAAATAATAAAATAAAAATAAGTTTATTGGCACAAAA
Organism: Xestia xanthographa; assembly: GCA_905147715.2. Taxonomy (NCBI): domain Eukaryota; kingdom Metazoa; phylum Arthropoda; class Insecta; order Lepidoptera; family Noctuidae; genus Xestia; species Xestia xanthographa. The sequence goes on from LR990643.1 coordinate 30,848,948, forward strand.
CCTTTGTATACAATACCAATACATTCCACATAGGTACATTTAATTAAAAAGGCTGTACAAATAGTTACAAACTCTGCCTCCTAAACTAGGGGGAAACTTAGACCTAGGAGTCACTGACTCCTAGGTCTAAGGTTCCCCCTAGTTTCTACTGTAACTTCGTGAACAAAATAAACCTTTAGGTATTTGTGTGAAAATAAAAATAAAGTTTAATTATGGCAAAAAAGGAGTTTGCTAAAAGTTTTCGGAAAAATTAAATTAGAGCAAACAAAATTCGGAAAAGTGATCGGTTCCCATAATCTACTATATTAAACATCATGCTTAGTATATCTATATCCTGTTAAAAAAGCTCCTGTTAAAAAAGCTCCTATTAAAAAAAAAAAAATCAACAAAAAATATTTTAACTTGTGTAAAAAATCGCTCTCAAACCAGAAAGCCCTATTTCAACAAAAAATATTTTAACTTGTGAAAAAAATCGCTCTCAAACCAGAAAGCCCTTTCACTGACCTGACCCCCGACTACAAAATAATAATTTACCAGCCGCCAGCCATCTTAACAACGAGCGAAGAAAATATTAATTAAGAACCAGGCAATTTTTTTTTAAGAATGAAAATCTGCACCGAAAGCTGTTTCGATACAAAAAAATAAAATAAACTAAATAAACATCGAAACGAAATTCGCTAACATCCGCTGTGACATGAATACTCAGTAAATAATCGGTGTCTACATAACACAGCCGCTCATTATGTACAATTATGTACATATCATTATTGCGACCGCTGACAGCAATTGCATGCCAAATATTAACCGTCGTAATTATATAAGATAGGGCCAATTTATAGTTAGGATGCAGCCCAAGTAATTAAAGATGAGCGGGGGGGGGGGTGAGTTGGCGTGACATAAAAAGATAAGTAGTCATGCCAAAAAGATAAGTAGTCATGCCAAAAAGATAAGTAGTCATGCCAAAAAATGCCAAAAAGATAAGTAGTCATGCCAAAAAATGCCAAAAAGATAAGTAGTCATGCCAAAAAATGCCAAAAAGATAAGTAGTCATGCCAAAAAATGCCAAAAAGATAAGTAGTCATGCCAAAAAATGCCAAAAAGAAGTAGTCATGCCAAAAAATGCCAAAAAGATAAGTAGTCATGCCAAAAAGATAGGTAGTCATGCCAAAAAGATACCTAGGTAGTCATGCCAAAAAGATAGGTAGTCATGCCAAAAAGATGGTAGTCATGCCAAAGGTAGTCATGCCAAAAAGATAGGTAGTCATGCCAAAAAGATAGGTAGTCATGCCAAAAAGATAGGTAGTCATGCCAAAAAGATAGGTAGTCATGCCAAAAAGATAGGTAGTCATGCCAAAAAGATAGGTAGTCATGCCAAAAAGATAGGTAGTCATGCCAAAAAGATAGTCATGCCAAAAAGATAGGTAGTCATGCCAAAAAGATAGGTAGTCATGCCAAAAGATAGGTAGTCATGCCAAAAGATTAGGTAGTCATGCCAAAAGATAGGTAGTCATGCCAAAAGATACCTGTCATGCCAAAAGATAGGTAGTCATGCCATAATATCATCATCGTCACACTGCTAGGACACAGGCCTCCTCTCTATGAAAGGGAATGGGCTATAATCCACCAAGCGGGCCCAGTGCGGATTGGTAGATATCACATGTCATCGAATGTTTTGGTTCTAGGACATGCCGGTTTCCTCACGATGTTTTCCTTCACCGTTTTTGAGAGCAGTTGTGTTGAAATAAATTACACAAATTAATGCGCCTATTTGAGTTGGAACCCACGACTTACTGTTTGTAAGTCGGGGCTGCCACCACTGGGCCACCGCTGCTCAAATCCTCATTCATCAGTATATAATAAGCAGGATGGATAAAAATCCCGAAACAAGATCTCTGAAAGTCTTTGTTTATTGACTCTAACCTGTTGACATTAGCAATAAACTCGCTCGATCTTATCACAAAAACAATAAAACAAAAACTCATCGAACGACAATAAAACCAGGACAATCAATCAAAAATATTGACAGACAGACGTCTTCAGATCCCAAACCGCTTACGGCTTAACGGAATAGGGGAAAAAACAAAAAGTGATATCATCCAGTATATAAAACCGTTTCTATCCATCGATTCGTGAAATCGCACAGCCGGAAAGATGTTATCTGTCGCCGGTGCGGTTAAACGCTGTAGAATTATTCCATCATTATTTTGAGTTATATTATTTGGGCACGACGTCCAAAATGTTCGTCTATAGATATATGATTACGTTTCATACCCTCTGTGTCGTGTATTATGTGGTCGGGCAGCATGAAAAGGGTGAGTTAGTTTCGATTTCAACTAAGTAGTTCTGGAGAAACGCTGGTTAGCATTTTGACAAATAATATGAAGTTATACGCGTTACAGAACCCACGGTCAAAAGACAAGATACTTACATATGCTAATGATACTTCAAAACGAATCTATTCTATAAAAAAACAATCCATATTATAAAGGGTGTAAAATACCTTTAAACGAAGCCAAAAGGCACTTGTTCTCCTTGTCATTGCGATCATTTTTTTTGTTCTACTCCATACCTGGGAACCTTATTATTACTTTAAACACCTCCACGACCCCCATACTATTCAATCCATCCATCAGCACATGTTTTGAATGCGTTACATTGAGTTCTACCACAAAACATGATTTTTCACCCTAAGTCGTTTCCCAGCAATAGTTTGATGTACAGAATGCTTAGTTTTACGGCTTCGTGATGAGGTCTTTTACACCCTGTATTTCTAACATAGATATAGACATAATAAATGTATACTTTTCTTACCTACCTAAAGGGTGTTTCAAAAAACAAACCTTTATAAAAATAGTATTTATACCTTCAAGAAAATTTTCTTTCTTACCTACCTAAAGGTTGTTTCAATTGTGATGAAATTAGATCTATTGACATTCTCTCGCAGAGTCACAAAGCCTAAAATTGGGTCATTTTAACACTCAAGGCACTGACTGCCTGTTCTAAATGATCATTTTCATGTTCTCAATGATCATTTCAATGTAAAACCGGTCAAACCATTCTATGTTATAATAATTCTGTGGGTATAAAATTTTTTAGATTAGACCAGGCCGTGCCTCCAGGAGGGCTAAACAATTTAATGCAGCACTTATACATCATCAATTGTGTAAAGACGATGGCCCCTGGCCCATTTTGGCGAGGGACGAGACACTCGTAGGGGCCGCCTCCACTACTAGCGAGTGAATCGCGGCGATTCAATACGTTTTTCTATATGAAAATATCGCCGTGATTCTCTCGCTCGTGGAGACGGCCCAAAAGAGAGTGTATAGAAAAACGTGGCAAGGACGATAATATCGCCGCGATTCTCTCGCTCGTAAAGACAGCCTTTTATTCAGTGCTATGTTAATGTCATTCCTGTTTTAAATAATGATGAAATCGTATATTTAGAAAGTAAATTTGGCGAAATAGTGAAGAGGACTGTGATAGCAACAGCACACACCTGTATGGACCAAGTGAACGCTACCACCCATGACTTGGAGAGCCTTCGCGAAGAGCCTCCTTATCCAGAGACGTCGGCTTGTATCGTCAAGTGTTTGTTGGAAAAGGTTAATTGTTCTTTATTCCTATTGAGACTAGCGCACATCAGAGAGGAATAGCACAGGAGTAGGCGTAGGTTTTTTTAAATATAGCAATCAAAATTAATTGCCCATTTTAATGTATGATAGAGTATCACTTAAGAACGGCCCCACCGATTTGGTTGATTGCTTCTCTGTTGTATTTGTAATCCTTAAGACAAGGTTTGTGTCAAAGAATATTTTGATATTTAAAAAAAAACTACAACATTTTTCTCTCCGCCGAAGTCGCCAATATCTGTACATCGCCAGGTGAAAGGTCTGCCACCGAGGAGCTGGGGCCAACCGACCCCAAGCCCGGTCCCCGCTACCGGTGCATGAGATGAACTGGTTTCAAAACAAATTATGTCAAAAATTCTTCCATAGTTAAACTTTCTTTTTACTATCACACTTTAACCTTTCATTACTGTGATTACAGACACAATTAAAATAATGTTCTGTTCCCTTTCGGGAACGCACGCGGCCTGAAAGGTTAAAAACAATTTAACTTTTTTGGCGTACTCTGCTTTGATGTGTGACTCTTTGTTTTACAAAAATGAAGCAACACTAGATAGGAAATCTGATTAGCATTCATATATTTTAGTAATAAAATTAATCTATCTTAAAAAATACCTAGGTATTGTAAGTCATTATTATCATCTGCCTAGCCGTTTCCCAACTATGTTGGGGTCAGCTTCCAGTCTGGATGCAGCTAAATACCAGTATTTTACATGGAGGGAGACGGCATATCTGATCTCTACAACCCAGTTAGTACTGATTACTACATTATCCCTTTGGTAAGATGGTTGTCAGACTTTCGGGCAACTGACGTTTGGCGTTTGGTGGGTTTTTTCCTACTCCTCCACTATACTTTTCTGATTAATTTCGTTGCGGGATCCAAGACAGTTAAATTCATTCTCTGGGTCTTTGTCGAGCTTCATTGTCTCGGCGCTTTTCTGGTGGTCGCCATTGTTGATTATGGCTTTCAGGAGTTACAGTGGTTTGGGAAAAGTGTGGCGGGCTTGTCCAAAAAAAAAACCTAACGTTTGGCAAAGTTGCATAAAATGTGATCATATTTCCTTCAAAATATATTTCTACGTGAAAACTTTCGTTTCTTTAGATCGGCGTAGTGAAGAGCAACAAATATTCCAAGTTCGGTTTCATGACCGCGGTGACGCCTCTTGTGTTCGCAAACAGAAAGAAATTGGAACACATGAAAACAGTGTCGGAGAATTGCGAACGAGAGGTAAATATTTATGACGCAAATACTTAAGTCTTGGTACACAGCTTTATGGAAAATAGGTTTGTGTTTTTTATTAATAACTCCAGTATGGATGATAAGTGGAGTAAGCGGTAAGTAAGACGATATTTCAATCAACACATTAGATACCTACACAAACATTTTTTAACTCGAGTATGGATGGTAAGTAGTAGCGTACTCCATGCGGTAAGTAAACGATATTTTCAATCAACACATTAGGTACCTACACATTTTTTTTTTAGATTATTCGCCGTTAATTTTTAACTTGAAACCACCCAGCTGTTGTTCTAAATAAGGCTGCCTTTAAGTCTGAGAACATACAATATTTTAAACTGTTAAACTGATTACGGAAGATATCCCGTAAGTGACAAAAGTTTAGTTTTAAACCGTGAAAGCTTAAAACAGCGTTTGATACCAATATTTTTTTTAAATTACAGATTATGAAAAGCAAAACTTAACATTTATAAAAAAACCGGCCAAGTGCGAGTTGAACTCGCGTGGAGCAGGTTTCGTACAATGCCAGTCTTATATTGAGTTTACCACTTTATTTTCAATTGATAGAATTCTTAGTTTACCACTTTATTTTCAATTGATAGAATTCTTAGTTTACCACTTTATTTTCAATTGATAGAATTCTAATAGGTATAGGTATCTAGCTGACATCCCGCGATTTCACCCGCGTAGTTCCCGTTCCCGTGGGAGTACGGGAATAAAATATAGCCTATAGCACTTACGAATAATGTAGCTTTCTACCAATGAAATAATTTTTAAAATTGGTTCATTACTTCCGGAGATTACCCCCTACATACAAACTTACAAACAAATGTTACCTCTTTATAATATTAGTATGGAAGATTGATAGAATTCTTATAGGTCGATTTCACCCGCGTAGTTCCCGTTCCCGTGGGAGTACGGGAATAAAATATAGCCTATAGCACTCACGAATAATGTAGCTTTCTACCAATGAAATAATTTTTAAAATTGGTTCATTACTTCCGGAGATTACCCCCTACATACAAACTTACAAACAAATGTTACCTCTTTATAATATTAGTATGGAAGATTGATAGAATTCTTATAGGTAGGTATCTACAAGCAATGAACTATATTTTGTATTTTTTTCAAAATTTTAGGCTCAGTAGTTTCGGAGACCAGGGGTCAATTGTCGTCTTCTTTAATGAATTAAATCAAAACTTATTTTTACAATAAATGAGACTCTCATAACGAGCCCTTTCATTTGATATAATAATATGACTTAGTAAGGTTTGCTATGCACATCTGTGTTTGGGTCATAGGATTACACCATCCTACCAAATTTCACCTGATTTGATCAAGTAGATTCAGAGCATATTGGCTGTGACTGACGGACGGACAGACCACAAGAGATCCTCTAGACCACAAGAGATCCTCTAGACCACAAGAGATCCTCTAGACCACAAGAGATCCTCTAGACCACAAGAGATCCTCTAGACCACAAGAGATCCTCTAGACCACAAGAGATCCTCTAGACCACAAGAGATCCTCTAGACCACAAGAGATCCTCTAGACCACAAGAGATCCTCTAGACCACAAGAGATCCTCTAGACCACAAGAGATCCTCTAGACCACAAGAGATCCTCTAGACCACAAGAGATCCTCTAAGGGTTCCGTTTTTTAATTTTTTTACGGAATCCTAAAAAGCAATCACAAATAAATTACATGCATCATAATTTTTCAGAGCTCTGAAATAAATTAGAAAGAAACTGGAATTGTGTTTCAAATCTACTGCTTCAAGCCCAACGACATTTTATTTGAATGTCACGATGCAATTTTAAAAGAGAAAATATAATTGGATGATTAAAACCAATTTGGCACAATTTTATTTTGAGGTAATTTTATTGGTGAAGTGAGTTTTTGCTTATCGTTAAAAAACATCTAACCGAACGAGAATTCGTATGGTAGGTATAAGAGGGGCAACCTTACGCATAAGCTCCTTGTGCTAAAAACTCGACTCAGGCGAACACCAAACCAGAACGGCTATACTTCCTATGGACTGATGTTCAGTTGGGACGTTAGAACAAAGCTGCATGTTCAGAGACACAGTTTTTTTTATTTTTTATTTACCTATTTATTTAGGTAACCAACAGCGAATACATAAAATTTTACAAAATAAGCTTGTTGTAGATAATATGGCCAATTATAGGTTTCAACTGGGATTATTATAACACATGCGAACGGATAGGTTAATGCCAGATATTTCCTAAAATAAAATTACAAAACAATACAAAATAAGTTTCAAGTTAAATTTACATGACAATTTTGAAAAAAATTACAGTTACTCCATAGCTGCCTGCTAAGGTAGGTTTTAAATTCTTGGGATACAAACTATACAAACTGGCGTGCGTTGCCTGATATCAGTGTGTACGGTGTGCCAAATGTGAAAAATAATTCCCTAAACTTAGCAATGCACTCGTTGTGGTCTTTGTGGGGAAAACTTCAACCCACTTTGTGAATGCATCTACGACTATTAGAAGTTGGTGTCCTAGAACAGGTCCTGCAAAATCTATGAATTCGTTGCTAGGGGCCGCTAGGTTGTTCCCAGTGATGTAGAGCTTTTGGTGACTCATTCTGTTCTAATCGGCATGCTCTACAAGATTTTACCTTGTCCTCAATGTCCATGTTTATATATTTCCAGTATATGTAGCTGCGTGCCACTACTGCTACAAAACAGACTACTGAAAAATGTAACGCTCTATTTTAATTCGGGGTTTACAAGGTAAAGTCGGTTAAAATGTAGCCTATGTTACCCGGGCCATAATAACGAATCAATTGAAGCCTTATTCATCAAAATCGGGTGAACAATTTAGGCACTACGGAGGAACATACGAACATACATACATATACTACTAAAATCATAACCCGTTTGGCTGTGCCGGTCGGGTAAAAAAGATAGTAATAAAAGAAGCTAGGTTGCATTCGCTTAGCTAAATAAACGTAACGAAAATCATCGTGTGATATCATGGATAAAAAAAACATTTATTTGACACTTTAAAAATACATGTTACAAGCCAGTCACAATAAGAAAGAATACGAATGTATTTCCACAAATCTGATCCTAACCCCCAAACTAGGCCTGAACCTGTATTTTAGGGATCAGCGTTCAGCCAACAGCACTGAGAGTGTCGCTACAAAGACCACATAATACTAGTAAAGTATGATTGTTATATTTATCTTATCAATCATCAATATTGTACTGTGTTTGAGAATATTATCTATCATCAGTTTGCTAAGTTCTTAAATTTTAAAACACTAACTTGACTCTTTTTAGTACAATAAATAATACGCTGTGCTTTTTGTATAATAGGACCTGCTATGGAAGAGCGGACACTCTTAATACAATTTTGTGATTGGATCCTCCTTTTAGGCAGATAGTCTGCCTAAAAGGAGGATCCAATCACAAAATTGTATTAAAACCTAAACTTGTTCTACCTATAAACTATTTGTTTATTTTTTTATTAAACTCTAATTTTTAAAACGATAATATTTCAGCAATATTATGACACGAATTTGCCAAAGTTTCCTAACAGGCTATTAGTTCAGTACACTTGAAAGATAAATAAATATTCCATCGCTATAGCAAGGGTCGAAATGGGTTGATTAAATAGAACCCCTTCTTATATTAATCCAGTTTGACTAAATCATTAAGGACTGACACCAATAAGTCTACCTGAAAGAACAAGTGTTATAAACTAGCTTTCTTCGGTGACTTTACGCGCGTTCATGACCGGATATCATCATCTGCCTAGCCTTTTCCCAACTATGTTGGGGTTGGCTTCAAGTCTAACCGGATGCAGCTGAACACCAGTATTTTACATGGAGCGACTGCCTATCTGACCTCTACAACCCAGTTAGTACTGGGTAATACGATACCCCATGGTAAGACTGGTTGTCAGACTTTTTGGGCCACTGACTACCTGTCAAAGATCTACAAATGACAGCCGGGACAGCTTAACGTGCTTTCCGAGGTACGGAGGAACCTCGGTATGTTAGGGTGGTCACCCATCCACAGACCAACCTAGGCAAGCACGGCTTAACCTAAAGATCGACCCGAGCGGCTGTTATTATTTAGCCATGAGTTTATGACCGGTTATAAAGTTTTATATTTAACCCGCTTTTATCATGGTCTCTCCGTGTACGTTTTTTTTATCGAAATCTGTTCAGCCATTAATGTGCGAAATGGTAATAGCTCAGACATACTACAGAGTGTTAGTTAATTCCTCTTAATATTATTAAAAATTAGTAGCTTTGGAAGTAGGGGGCGAAGGTATGAATATTAATAGTCGGAATTACTGATCTGATTCCGAAAATTCTTTTACCAATAGGAAGCTTTAATTTTACATTAACGTGTCCCCAACTGTCACAGGCTATCAGGGTCCCAACATACGTCTTGTGGTAAGCACCCAGGTACAGCTTGTAGAAGATATAGATATTCCTAGCTGCTTAGGCCTCCAAAACTTTTAGGTTTAGCTGGGCGCACTGAAAGAATATCAATCTCCATAACAAAGCAAAATTGGTTGAAGAATTTACCAAATTAGCGCTCTTTTGTAAAAACCCTTGTTTACAACGTGTAACGTTAAATGGGCAAAACCTCAGACACCCCAAATAAGACCTTGGTTTGATTCATTTAGTTTTTTTTTGTCACCGACTTCTGAAGCTAAAGTTATTTTTCACTTTTTTGTGTTTTGTGAAGTCGGTTTTATTTTTTTTGCAAAAAGTTTTTTTTTCCATTTTTAGTTACATTGTTAACAATACATGTCATGGTAATAGGCTTATCCCCCCCAATAAATGGAACTTAACATACCTAAACTGTCGAAATTTGGGTGTATTGTACACATCTGCGTACCCCTCAGAGCATACAGGCGTGATGTTACGTCATGATGTTGTATAAACAATAAACATCCAAGCGATTGCAGCAATCACGACCAATTTACCGTCTAGTTTTGAAGAGTTCCATTGTATATATCTTCGAAGATCAGCATCAGATCTTCACCAAATTTAAATGCGACCATTTCAGAAGTATACTTATTCAAATAAATAAAATAAATAAATAAATAAATATTGCTGGACATTACACACAGCGCCATCTAGTGCCACACTAAGCAACGAGGCTTGTGTCGGGATAGTTGATATACTACATATATACTTTTTGTTTGTAAATACATACTTATTATACATATAAACATCCATGACTCGGAAACAAATGTCCATGCTCATCACACAAACATTTGCTCCGACTGGGATTCGAACCCGGGACCCTAAGAACGTAAGGCAGCCTCACTACCGCTGCGCCAATCGGGTCGTCGTAAATAAAAACTTTTGAATACTTTAGACTTTAACTTTAGAATTTTGAGAATCGCTCCACAAATGGAGGAGAAATCGGTGAACATACACGAAATTATACCACACGACTGAAGTAAAAATGTTCATAAAATGAAAACTACTGGGCCATTTTTATGGGACCAAATGGCAACTATTTTGCATCAAACTAAAGAAGAATCACGTAAAAATCATATATAATATAATAAAATCATAAATTTGCATCAAACTAAAGAAGAATCACGTAAAAATCATATATAATATAATAAAATCATAAATCTCGGCGTAATCGGTGTACATACATTAAAAAAAAAACCGATCGAATTGAGAACCTCCTTTTGAAGTCGGTTAAAAAGTGACCTATATTAAAAAGTGGTTCAATTGATTCTTCTCAATATTCTGATCAAACTATTTTCAGGTTTTGCGCATTTAACGTTACACGTTGTTGTATAAGTTTTTAAAGAGACACGTTTACTAACAGGGAACTCATAACAGGGAACTCAAAACTAAAGTAAACATGGTAAATATCCCGTTATCAGTGTAAATAATGCCTTGTATAATTTTCAGGTAAATCACAAACATGAGACGCCATGCCAACTTGGGAATGAAATCACCACATGCATCTTTAAATACGCTCCCGAGCTGCATTTTAAGTCTTAAGAAAGTAAAGAATCACCAGCGCCCAACATATTATGAAGAAATGTAACTACGACTGCTGAAAGTGGAATTAAACATGATAAAATTATTATAAGTAGATTTTATTTTTGACCGTTTTTGGGTTTGCTACCAAAAATGTTCTCCGTACAGTCGCAGTCTTTTGTACCTGAATGATGACAGAAAGTTCGCCCTCACTTAAACATAACTTGGGGTGAAATCTGGATGTACTCTAAGGTTAACCACACCACACGTCACACCATTCTAAACCTCTGCTTAAACTTTCAGGCTAATTTTTATTACAGACTCACCGAATTTTGACTGCGCAAAAAACCTAAACTTAAGAGACCGATGCGTTGTTCATACAAACGTAATACCAAAATAATTTGTAAATCAAACATATTCTTAAGGTAGTGTGTATTTATTTCGATTGGATAACAGAAAATACACACATCAAACAAGTTTGTGATCACTTTGAAATTTCGAAATCTTTTTTGTTACGTTTTTATAAAAAAAACTAGCGGACGTCACGCGGTTGAACCCGCGTAATTCCCGTTTCCGTGGTAGTACGGGGATAAAATATAGCCTATGTTACTCAGAGTGAATGTAGCTTTCTAATGGTGAAAGAATTTTTGAAATGGACGCAGTAGTTTTTGAGTTTATTCATTACAAATATACACACAATAATACAAATCTTTTCTCTTTATAATATTAGTGTAAAAGTTATAGTAATATGCTATACTTACGCTTCATATTCATCATTCATAATACTATTTATCATGCTTTTTATTTGTTTATATATCTACACTCAGCAAATCGATTTAAATACGATTCTTTAACTTGGAAATAGCTGAAATAAAATATTATTATAATTTTCATGTTGTGATATTTACGTCAAGCGTCAAATTGTCAAACTGTCAGTTAGTTTTTTAATTCTCTTTCTGCTCAGTCTATGGTCTAGCTCTATGATTTCTCTTTTTGGTTTGTATAATTTAAATTATTTTTATCAATATGCTTAGCCAATGTATTTTATAAATTATTACGATTGTTTAATAACTTAATATTAAATGATTATATTTATAAAATTCTTTACGCACTCATGTATATGTCCTGGCCGACTACACTTGTCAGTTGAGATGATGGCCACACTAAGAAAACTATGATTTGAAAGAAGAAGACTACTTTGGGAGAAACGAGCTGACGGACGGCTGAAAAGTCTACTCTGGAATCTGATTTGAGGAGTATCAGAGAGCAGCTTGGTTTTGGCGGTGAGATTCTTAAACTGTCCAGGGGATCCAACGAAAGTTTCTCCTGGGACTTCTACTCCCGATGTTCGGAGGCTAACTACGTGCCTGTCCGTCTACTGGTCTCGCAGGGCTGTCCTACGTCTGGCCCTGAGTTCTGCACTGTCTTGCTGCTGAGCTGTCCTAGTGAACTCTGAGATCTGCGCTGCCGCCGTTTCTACTGCTTCAGAGCTCAACTTCAAGGTTACTCCGGTATCGACCTGCTACCCTGACGCCTGTTCCCGTTCTTACAGTGTATTGTCCATCTAAGTGCATAAACTTTAAAACTGAGTGCGTGCTAGGTAGTTTTTTATAACTAGCTGTATTTTTTATCTTTCCCCTCTATTAAAATTTAATTGAACAAGTCTGCTTATCCATTTATTTTAAATAGGAGCAAGTAGATCTGTTACAAAGTGTAGATAAAAAATAGTTTTATTTTTTAATTTCAAACAAGGTATTTCTTTTAAAAAAAAAAAACAAATTTTTTTTTCTTGTTAAAGTTCAATTAAAAAAAATATATCAGTTTATGCTAGTGTGATCACAAACTTTTTTTGATGTGTGTATAGGCCATTACCAAATATATATTTTGAAAGGACAGCGTATGAGGAATTTATAATTTCTAGAAAACTTATTTTTTCTCATAACTCTTGTTTAAATCAGTGCCCATTCCAAATACATATTTGGGAACCTAGATATTATGTATTCCAATCGGAATAAAGATACACTACCTTAAGAATATGTTTCATTTACAAATTATTTTGGTATACGTTTGTATGAACCACGTATCGGTCGCCGTCCTCAAGTCGATTGTGGTTATGAGATTTTGGGCTTTATTGAATGAAGCACCGATTTATAGATGAAAAGTTGAGAATCTAGGATGAGATTGTGAGCCATCACAGCACCCTGAAAACCAGACATCTTTTCCAAGGTTCCAAGGTGGCAGAGTCTTTCACCTGATGAAACCACGAACTACTTTCTCGGCTTCAAATACCTACTAATTTGCCCAAGCAAGTGACTGAATTGAGGCTGTAGCAATAGACTCTCATCACATTCATGTGATGAGATGCCTTATTACAACATAAAATCTTTAATTTTTTTTTTGTTATGTCCGTTTACCATTTATTCAACGATGATTATTTATATCTAATATTCGGTTGGTGATCTTTCGGCAGTAGCTTCTTTGACCTCTAAAAACCACGAGATGGAAACAAGCTCCAAAAATAAAAATAAATGTTTATTTCACCAAGAATGTAATGAAAATGTAAATTCGTCACGTGACATGTAAGCTGCGCGTGACAAGAGTGAAGATTTTTAATGCCCTGAAAATATTTGTTAATGGCCTTCAAGAGGGAATACTGAAAAATGTTTACTCTTGAATTTAATATCACTGGGTCGTGTAGTCAATATTTATGAATAGCTATCCAATATTCATAACTCTAAAAAATAAATGATGGCTCAGAATTTGATGGAGATGGTGTTTTATGAAAAAGTGGACATTTTGGTAAAGAGATCATTTTGTGAAACGCAGTAGTCATTATGAAAAAGTGGTCATTTTGGTAAAGTAGTATTTTTGGTAAAGTAGACTTTATGTGCCTAAAGGGTTTTTTTTTCTTTGTGTGCCTAAAGGGTTTTTTTTTTTCTTTCTGAAATTAGTAGGTAATTGTTTTTTTTAATAATTATAATTTGCCTTAAACGATTATATGACCACACTAGACAGCTGCTCTGCACTACGGGCAAAGAAAATCCTATTATGATCTATGGTGTTGATTTTTGACTTTGTAAAATCTCTCAAAAGAATAGTTGATTTTTGACTTTGTAAAATCTCTCAAAAGCATAAAACGACTTTGAGTTTTCAAAGATAAATCCTTTTTAACCGAGCTTTTGTGCCTTGCGCTTGCACGTATACAAAAAATAAAAGTCCCGTTTTGAAATTTTTTAGCGTAATAGTAATAAAGTTCAATTTCCGACCGCGGTGTCAATTTACTATGGATTTGACGGCTCTCAAAACGGACTTCTTATATTTCGTCAACTTTAAAACAACCAAGAGCCCCATAATATGGTTTACCTAGGATTGGAGAGTCTCTTTCAGATCAAGTCATTGCAGAGGAAACTTTAAATTGTAACAAACACTTATAAAAGTAGCCACTTTTTCTAGACATAATTACTACAACACAGATTGTAGACATAATTAGTTTTACGAGCATGGAATCCTATGTTGTAAAACCAATAAATCGCTATGAATTAATGAAGATAGTTTACAGATGGCTGTACGATAAGATAGCGTTCGGAAAGTATATGATCTTTAAACTTTATCAGTCTTATTACAAAAAAACTAAATAAACCTTGGTTTAAACCTGGACTATCAAGTCCAGGCTTATCTGCAAAACCATGGTCTAAATTTGTTCGTATTACAAAACTTAAAAAAACCGTGGTCTTCTTAGTACCGTCATTTGAACCATTGTCTAAATATCAACCACAGATTAATACAAATATCATTCGTTCAACATGATGTCATTCTATTGCAACGTTCCGTTTGCCCAGAAAAGAAAACGTTTTGATAATACGCTAATGATTAGATGATGTTTAGGAGTGTTTAAAATATTGAGACCTGGTTACTTTACATGGATACAAACATTATTTAGTTATTTCATCCTTTGCAGTTTTGTTTAGGTAAGCACATTACTTTTGTCGTATTAATTTCTAAACGTACATCTAAGTAGGTACGTGTATCGAAACGTAACATTCTTACGTGCGCGTTATATGAAACCATAACATTAAACAAAACCATCGCAAGGTGAACAAAGTTAATTTAGCTTTGCCATTTATACGTATGTCTTATTAGAACAATAAAATATTGCCCGTTTGTTAACCTCCTCTAATAATTTAATGTGATGAACCAACAAAAAAAAACGATCTGAGAATTGGAATGCCGAGGAAAAGTAAGTAAACGTAAATTACTTAGACTTAGATTAACTTGAAATACGTCTCTAATTTATTGATGTTAAGCTAAAACAACACAACACAATGCAAAAGATGAAAATTGACCTAAAAGAGGAACTGGCAGATCCGATTTAGTGATTCAGACCATCGTTAAACTAGGGGTCGCCGAGGTTTAGCGTTAGACCATGGTTTAGTCCATGGTTTATCGCAAAACTACGATTTGTAATACCATTTTTGTGTAAACCGTGGTTTATAGAAGTTTAAACCAGGTTTATTAGTTAAACCGCTTTTTGTAATAAGACTGTATATGACGTCGCTAACTAAAACCAAGACTACAATAGTTTTCGGAATCATCTTGCGGACAATGTAACAACAAGCATAATAGGGTATATGCATGATTTTTTTTTATCACTCTAAACAAAGCGTATTAACATCAGAAATACCAAAATGAAATTATTTTTTTTATATCTATAAAAAATACTATTTTCTATGCAATTTAAACTGCTGATCAGATAGAGAGATCCGATACAGTGAATGACGTCATTCGCTGCATCGACGTACAAACTCCATACTAAATTCCGTTTATCTAGAAAGAGATAGAAACAAAAGTTTAAATGGTTAAAACTTTTGTGTTATTTGGCCGATTTATGTCTTGTTTTCGCTTTTTGTCATTATTTTTATAACATTCCGTATCGAAATAAAAAAAGAAAATGTATGCATATTCCCTATTACCTTCGAACTTTATTTACAGGTAAGTTCGTTTGACTATTCAATAATAAGAAGATATACGTATAGACGGATAAACCGACGACCCGAATGGCGCAGCGGTAGTGAGTCTGCCTTACGTTCTTGGGGTCCCGGGTTCAAATCCCAGTAAGAGCAAATGTTTGTGTGATGAGCATGAACATTTGTTTCCGAGTTATAGATGTTTATATGCATAATAAGTATGTATTTACAAACAAAAAGTATCTATGTAGTATATCAACTATCTGGTGTCCACGAGACAAGCCTTGTTGCTTAGTGTGGCACTAGATGGCGCTATGTGTACCTAATGTCCAGCGATATTTATTTATTTAAACCCATATATTTTCTTTAAACATCTGAAAAACCACAACATCATTCAATAGAACGCACGAAAAACATAACAGACCAAAACGAATTCTCCGTAAAATATACATGAAAGATAAATAAGACTCCAAAATCTGAGATGACATAACGCGCGTGAAGCGTGACACAGCGTCTGGCGTGAAATATTTCACGTCTAACTAGCTATTCTGACGACGAAGCGAACGGTCGGAAAAAGATTTTTTGGCAACGACTTGTGAAATTACATTATGTCAAACATTTTTTTTTGTATAATCTTGTCTTTCGAACCTACCCGTAGGTTGAAAAACCATATGGTGCATCTACACCGGATGTTGAGGTAACATTCTCTAACATCCATCGAGTGGGTTAACAAATGATAACATTGTCATTTGTTAACCCACTCGATGGATGTTAGGGCGTGTGATGCGCCTGTATCCCGGCTCCGACGGCGTGACCCGTGTGGCTGACGTGCTCACCAATTCGGGCACTCTTCGACGAGCATTCAACCGACTGTCCCCACTGCCAGTCACAGACCAGAACTGCGTTCCTGGGACGGCAATATGTTGACGCCTTGCGTGTGTGCATTCATCAACGGCTCACGCACACACGCGTACACCGATAAGACCTTTTCAACAGACCTACAATACTGGCCAGTAGGATTGTGATTCCATAGTAATAATTTAAAAATTCTGACACTCGCTATCAGATGTTGGTATCCGCCACACGTACTACGTATTGATTTATATTTTTTTATTTCATTAAACCAATTGTTGGAATTAAGTTTTGCATCATTATCCACCCCGCCTTAACCACGTGAAGCTTGGTACCGGCTAAATTAACCTATTTTAATTTTAACCTCCATTCTATGAGTAAAACTGTCCAAGATCAATTTGAATGTTTTCTAGACTTCGGTAGACTGAAGCAACATAGCAATGTAATAAATTACTTCGGAGGCCAGTTAGACCTTGTCATAAGTGGAATGAGTGAGGAGCGTGTGAGTGTGACAGACAACATCGAGGCACTGGTCCCACCGGACCGGTATCACCCACCGCTTGACGTGTGCTTGGCCTGGCCGCCCGCACGCGCGGTCACCGCTGTACGGCCGCCCGCACGCGCGGTCACCGCTGTACTGCCACCGGGGCCGGTGCCGCCGCTATCTCCGCCTCGCTCCCCAGGCCCTGCAACACTCACCTTCGACACCCACCCCGAATGGAACTATCGAAAGGCGGACTTGTATTCACTATACGCCGGCATAGCTAACATTGATTGGAGTGACGTCACCAGCGCTCGCGACGTAAACAATGCAGTAGAAATCTTGTATACAAAACTGTTCACTGTTATCAATAGTTCCGTCCCTATCAAAACACGCAAAAGAAGCTCAAATCGCTACATATATCCCACCTGGTTCACAGCGGAAATCATACGTAATATCAAAAATAAGCATTATTACCATAAAAAATTCAAACAATCAAACAAACCAGTCAACAAAGAGTTATTTAAATACTATCGCGAATTAGTAAAAGTACAAATCGATGAGTCATATGATAATTATATTAAGTCTATACAGAATAAAATTTGCAAAGAACCGTCCGAATTTTGGACGTTTATTAAGAACCAACGATACGATAAACAGCTCAACCACGAATACTTATATAACGGTAAGACAGTGTCAGGCCAAACGGCTTCGGATGCTTTCGCTGAGTACTTCGCGTCGGTATTCCTTCATGACATTCCTACTTTAGACCCGGATAGCATTGATCCAGATATGGGCCTAGGTCATGACTCAGTCCATGTCACACTAGATCTTATAACTCCCTCGGACTTCAGACGTATCCTAAAGCAAATAAGACCTTTTTCCTCATCAGGTCCTGACGACATCCCACCATTCCTTGTAAAAGATTGCGCTTCTGCGTTAGAAACACCGCTTCTCCATATATACAACCTATCAATAACAACCAGTACTTACCCGACCCGCTGGAAGTCGTCTAGGGTCACGCCTGTGCCAAAAACGTCAGTCAAACATAAAATTGAAGAGTATAGGCCTATCGCCGTCCCTTCCGTACTCGGAAAAATATTCGAAACATTACTGGCAGACCGCATAAGCTTGAAAATAAAAACGCGCCTAGATGATGCTCAACATGGATTCAGAGCTGGCCGATCTACCGCCACCAATCATATCAACTTTGTAAATTATACACATTCCGAACTCGACAAGGGGCGGCAGGTAGATACGGCCTACTTTGACATACAGAAAGCCTTTGATAGGGTCGATAACGACGTACTTCTAAGCAAACTTTCAGCAATGGGTTTTACCCCAAAAGCACTTAAACTCCTTGCTAGTTACTTAAGTGACCGTAAGCAATACGTTCAACTCGCCGGGTACAAATCTCAGTCCTACTACACTAGATCTGGAGTAAGCCAAGGAAGCACCTTGGGGCCTATTCTCTTCCTTATAATGATCAATGATCTACCCCGGGTCATTAGAAGTGCAAAATGTCTGATGTTTGCCGACGACCTTAAATTATACATGGGCGTGGAGTCGGTACGCGATTGCGAAGCTCTCCAGAACGACATAACCAATGTTATTGAGTGGACCGTTAGAAACCAGCTGAAATTCAACGAAAAAAAATGCCAAGTCAT
This sequence comes from Xestia xanthographa, assembly GCA_905147715.2. NCBI lineage: Eukaryota > Metazoa > Arthropoda > Insecta > Lepidoptera > Noctuidae > Xestia > Xestia xanthographa. The sequence continues at coordinate 30,867,775 of LR990643.1, forward strand.
GACTTATACAAGGCGTAGGACCCCCATTCGACACAGCTATCGTTTGCTAGACACTGCTCTGGCAAGAGTTAATGAGATCCGTGATCTAGGAGTAACATTTGACCCTCGCCTCAATTTTAGGGAGCATATCGCGTCAATGACGAAAACTGCCAATCGCACACTCGGTTTCATCATGCGTCAAACCTACAAATTCCAGGATTGCAGACCGGCAATCATGCTGTACAACGCGTACGTTCGCAGCCGGTTAGAATATAATGCTCTCATCTGGGACCCGTACGAGGCTAAATACAAAGTCATGATTGAAAAAATACACAAAAAATTCTGTAGGTATATATATAAAAAAAAGTACGGGTACTACCCATTTCTATATCCCTCGCTTTTTGTAACGGGTATGCTTGGACTCGACACTCTGGAGTTGAGAAGGAACTTGCAGACAATAATACACTTTTACCATTTACTCAATAATAAAATTGACAATCCCTCAGCTCTGGTGGGTATAGGTCTAAATGTCCCTGTGGGAGCCATGCGGGGTATGGGGGAGCTTGGTTCGCGTCGACAGCGGTCCCTACTGGCTGTGGCTGGTTTCCGTACCCGTGCAGCAAGAAATGAAACCACACGACGTGCTAACTCAATCGTACTTAGGCAAAATGTGGACCTGTTCACTGACAACCTGAACAAAATTATAGCTGCGGCTAATACCTACCTCACACACTGTTAAACAAGAAGTACGTAAGCCATGTTAATGATGTAACTACTTCTACTAATACTCAAACCAAAACCGCTGTTGCAACTATGGTACACAATACATGTCCCTATGTTGCCGTTATTCTTTAAAAAGTTAAAAATTATGTAGTGTCCATAGATAATAAGTACCTATCAAAACTAAATTAAAAAATCACATTCTACAGTTTGGCCGCTGAGAGAATGCGTTCCACAGGTCGACAGGTCGCAAATATTAGTATTATTGGTGATGGTATATAACTTATAGCATAAATAACTTACCTATTATTACCTTTTTGCACTTTCTACCCTATTAACAAATAATATTATTAAAAACGATATCATTAAATCAAGTAACAATAAATGTTATAATTTCGCACTAAATTTTTGAACCAACTGACAGACGTCGGGAACGCGTTCTCAGAACGGCCAAGGTGTAAATGATCAAACTCTACTTTAACCAACTTGCCCTTCTGCTGCGTTGCCTTTATTGTGGCACCGAGCTCGCATTCCTTAACTGGATTATTTGCGACCACAGTAATTATTTATTTTGCGGGTGGATGGAAAAAAATTGTAAGCTTTATGTTTTTTAATGTGAATGGTATTTGCGTACGAAATTCTATTTTACCTTATAGTTTAATTAATTGTTCAGAAAAACATTACTTAAAACTACTTATTTTATATGTCAAGGTTATTGTAATACTATGTTTAAGTTCCAATATGTTCTCAAGTAGTGAATTAACTACTGTAATTTCTAATTGAGAAATAAGTTTCTTTAACCATAATAATAAGCTAAGCCAACAACAAAATATTGTAACTGTAGGTACGCGTATATTTAGTACTTAGATATAACTAGTTTGTAGACGTCTTGGGTTTACCTGTTAAGTTTACAAATGTTTAATAATAAATAAATAAATAAATAAATGATTTTAGGAAACCCCTATTAATTTTTAAATACCTTTCCAACAATATATCACACGTTAGGGTTTAAATTAAAAAAAAAATCACTTCCCACTTTACATATAGGGGGGCTTACCCTAATATTTTTTTTTTCCAATTTTTATTTTACCACTTTGTCGGCGTGATTGATATACATGTCGCATCTGGTCATGAGTACGGACAGGCGAATGGATCGAAAGCGCGCCATGCGGCTTTTACAGAGTCCTGATGTTGACACCTCGCGGCGAGGCAGACAGTCTGGGTCTGACCGCAGCGGAGTGAAGACGTCTTGAAACTGTACACGATTCATTGTGCCTAGTGTTAATGTGTGAAAGTGTAATGTCAAGTTACACACATCAAAAGTATCTAGGGATCAACATATATTTTTGCAATAACTTTTCTCCTGATTGATATTAATTAAAATTTTCTTTAAGGATTCATCAAATAAAGTGTTTTCGTTTGTCACAGTAACGATAAACCAAGTCACCTTTGCATTAATAAAGAAATTTGCCATTTTCCTAATAAAGGGATTTTTGACATTTGAACCACTAACATTAAAGTTCGAAAAAATGACTGAAAACACAGTTTTCTTTAAAATTTTATTGGGTAACTTAAACAATTAATAATCCGTGTTTCTACCGCGAACACTAACAACACAAGAACATCGGTTTGGCATACTCAAAATGAGTTCATCCAAATCACGCTGTGGAATGGCCGCCCATGTTCGTTGCAACAACAAAAAAAGGTCTTCTTGCGACTGGATACCCTCCATATTCGGCAGAGCTCTTCTCTGTAGCATATCCCATGCATGCTCAATCGGGTTCAAGTCTGGCGACTGAGCAGGCCAGGGCAGGACATTGATGTTAGCTGCGGCGAGAGTCTGTCTTACAACTCTTGCGGTGTGCGGTCGTGCATTATCATGCATTAACTGAAATAAGGGACCGATTTGCACTTGTAGAGGAACGATGACGTCTGATACAATCGTCTCAGCATAAATTTGAGCGTTGAGGTTGCCTCTGATCCAAATCAACTCAGTTCTTCCGCCGATCCAAATACCCGCCCATACCATGATGGTTCCACCACTATAAGGATGGACTTCCTGGCAGGATTTTAATCGCTGTTGGCGTCCAGGGGTTCTCCAGTGTCGTATACGTCTTGTATCCGGTCTCATACCAAAACGAGACTCATCAGAAAAGCACACGAAACGCCATTGTTCTTCTGCCCAATTTCTGTGTTCAAGAGCCCATTGATATCGAATCCTACGATTGTGCATTGCTATAGGTGGTACCCGTAGCGGTCTTCGGGAATGAAGGTTCACTTCATGCAAGCGGTTTCTGACTGTTTGGTCGCTAATTAAGTTCCCTGAAGAGTGATGAAGCCTCACGGCTAACATCATGGCGGTTATTGTTGGAGCTCTTCGAGTTAAGATTTGAATGTATCGGTCTTGTCTCCGTGTGGTGCAGCGATACCGTCCTCTATGGCGCTCAGCCACGGTACCAGTGCTTCGGTAACGTGTCCAAAGTCGACTGATAACACTCTGACTTGTATTCAGAGCTAAAGCTACAGTACGTTGCCGGGAACCAGCTTCTATCATTCCCACGGCTCTGAGCATTTCTTCCCTGCTTAAATGACGTCGCCGCTCCATAATAACGTTGGTTTTAATCAGTAGTAGGGAAACAGTAGCACTAATAATGTCTTCAATGCGTTGTATGTTTTTATAGGGAAAATATTGACAGCTTATTTTCATCTTTTATTCGAATTTGATTGAGAGTTCCTGATTCAAATTATGAAATGCACCAAAAAGGATCCATATAAATTTATAAAATCATAAATTTATTACAAAGCCACATCTCAATCTCAAGAAATCCGCATAAAAATGCTTGATCCCTAGACACTTTTCATGTGTGTATTTGTTAGACTCAGTGTATCTGTTTGAAAAGAGTAACCATGGAGTTTCTTGCCGGTTCTTCTCCATGGAAACAACCTACCCGAACCGAGCAATGCGAAATAAAATAGTGTTTCGCATCCAATGTGTTTTCATAGCACGAAACCCGTGTTCTGCCCACATAAGCTCGAACTTAGCGAAATAAATTCCTGACAAACTCCGACATCAGAATTGGGATAAAATCGTGCTAATGAAATCATGTCGCGGGGACAGTGTCAATAACAATCAGTGTCAACTGTGTAAAAACCGAAAAAGTGCCAAAACAGTTCGTGAAAAAAACGGACAAGAAAGAAGGTAGACCGATTAGTGTGCTAATAAACACCCACCCGCAATAACTTTAGTTTATCCGTGATCATGGTGCTTGCAACAGCGCCGAAATAAAACAGACAGTAAACAAGTGATATTTACCATGTGAAAAACGGGATTCACAATGCCGGTTTTTAGTGTTAATGACAATCAGTGACGGTTACTTTTTGAAACGCAAAACAAAGACTTCGTATCGTTAAGACTTTGTATCGTTTACGAATTCTTAAAACCTAACCAGTGAATAGCAAGATAGTGTTGTGGTATGTCGTGAAACCAGTGTAAAGAATTGTTCAGTGCCAATTTCCTGTACATTGTACGTCATTTACGTGAGTAGTGACAAACAAAAGAAAAATATGCGCACTTACGCCGGTTACAAGATACGTTAGAAGTTTTCATCGTAACTACCAATCAAGTGTCGCGCATGCGGCAAACAAGGACAAACAAGCAGATTTTCGGACGAAGACGACCGCCGTCAAGAAGCCGTTGCCTGTGCCGGCTGCTACAGGCGTTGGGTGGCGACCGCAAGCCAGCAGCAGCTCACTGATGTGCTTCAAGTGTGGCACGCCGGGCCACATCGCCAGTCGCTGCGCAGCAGGCCAGCGCTGGTCCAGCGCTGGTCCAGTGCTGCTGTACTGGTCCAGCGCTGGTCCAGTGCTGCTGTACTGGTCGAGAAGTGAGTCGACCTTTGCATCATCGAGCCGGAACATGAAAGTAATTTGGTGAGTCATTTTCATTTTGTTATGACTCTGGTGCAGAGTGCTAATTCTATTTCGTCTAGACTTAGAGTGAGCATATTTATCCTGTCGTTACTGTAACTGGTGTAGTTCAAGTTTCAGTAAATGGTAATTCGAAGATTTTAGCCTGTGTTGGAAAGATCCCCGATCACAAAGTTCCTCGAGAATTAGATGTCATAGTTGATGACAGTAGTAGTGAGACCAAATCTGATTAAAAAAGGCTTGTACACTCATACTCGAAACTTTAGACCGCACCACATGAGTGACATGTGGCGATGGGTCAGGTAGACCGCAACCTCATGAGTGACATGATGGCGATGGGTCTGTTATCTGTTGGACCGCACCTCATGAGTAACATGATGGTGATGGGTCTGTTATGAGTTAGACCGCACCTCGTGTAGAGTCACGTGTAGAGTCACGTGTAGAGTCACGTGTAGAGTCACGTGTAGAGTCACGTGTAGAGTCACGTGTAGAGTCACGTGTAGAGTCACGTGTAGAGTCACGTGTAGGGTCACGTGTAGAGTCACGTGTAGAGTCACGTGTAGAGTCACGTGTAGAGTCACGTGTAGAGTCACGTGTAGAGTCACGTGTAGGGTCACGTGTAGAGTCACGTGTAGGGTCACGTGTAGAGTCACGTGTAGAGTCACGTGTAGAGTCACGTGTAGGGTCACGTGTAGAGTCACGTGTAGAGTCACGTGTAGGGTCACGTGTAGGGTCACGTGTAGAGTCACGTGTAGAGTCACGTGTAGAGTCACGTGTAGAGTCACGTGTAGAGTCACGTGTAGAGTCAC